>JARQOD010000001.1:752454229-752510038 GCA_033576555.1 Oophaga sylvatica | reverse complement strand
CTGACATCCAACCAACAACGGCTTCAATTTGTTCTTCCCGCAGCAGGGGGGTACTCCGAGCTCCTACAAAAGTGCGCATAAAGGAACGCTCACGGGGAAAACTGGTGGATGCTGTGTCACTGGGGGCCGCAGCAGCCACAGAATCCCCACGTCCTCTCCCTGAAGAAACTCCACGGCCACGACCACGTGCTTTACTCCCTGCCTTTCTCTTGGTAGATTGATAAAGAAAGTCTGAAAAGTTATAAGGCCTAAGTGTGGTTATTCCGCAGAGACTACAGTGAACACTGCACACAACTGTTCAGTAGGTGTGAAAGGCCCCTTTGTGTACTTCTATAGTGTTTGCAACCAATGTATTGTATACGGATGGAAGCGCGTCACACTAATAGATTTTATTTATTAGTAATAGAATGGAGCAGCAACAATTAGAGAAAAATTTCAAGGATGTGCCAGTGACACAGCTCAACAGACTACAACCAGCAGTGGTTGAAGAACTAACTGGAGCGTGATCTGCACTCCAAAAAGGAAAACCTCAGACTACAGTGAACACTGCACACAACTGTTCACTACCCAACGCGTCTCAGCAGGAAGGCAGTCTGTGCGTCAAAACAAAGGCGCAAGCATACATCCACGTACCCTGTTTATAAAGCTATATAAAAAAAATTATGTAGTAGTGACGCACACTTTATTGAGGTACAGTATTACATCACCATTCACCATCTGTGGCTATGCAGTCTCATCTATATGTACCTTATCTATCCGTTGTCATGCTTGCAAGTAGACAGTCAGGCATAAATAGCAATTTTCACTATGCACTATGCACTTTTTAAAGGTTATGTTTGTTAATAAAAATGATTATTGCCACATATTATGAGTATTACATGATTGAAATTGTATCATTTTGTATAAACTGTTTAGTGACATTATTCAGCAAATGTAACATTTTAGTAATGTCACAGATAACTTGTAATGCTGATGATGTTTTGAAGTCAGACATTCATTGTCTATACAATAAAAATGGTGTACATACTGTTACTTATACATCATTAATGGATTCAGATATGTACTTGTATGCTTTTATGTACAACCGTATAGCAGATTCCTTAACTAATTTATTTTGTGGTTTGCATTGCTGTTCAACATGTTAATGTATGTGTTTATGTTTGTCAATTCTTTATTTATCTAGATATTAGTTTAAATGAAATCATCATCTTATGGTAGTAAAGGTTATCTTTCTCTTGTTTGAAGTATAGACATTTAAAATTGACAGGTAACAAGGAAATTACTTGATCTAGTATTTAAACATCCTCCTTGACCCTGGGCTCCAACACCGCCAGTTGTTGCCTGTAAGTGCTGTTAGCACAGTCAACACTTGCTCCTGTGTTACTGGGGTTCAGTAATGTCAGCTGTTCCCCTGCTGTGTGTACGTCAAAAGTTCTGCTGCCTCCACCCTGTTCTCTTCTCATACCTGGGCTCCAACACCGCCAGTTGTTGCCTATAAGTGCTGTTAACACAGTCAACACTTGCTCCTGTGTTACTGGGGTTCAGTAATGTCAGCTGTTCCCCTGCTGTGTGAACGGCAAAAAGTCCTGCTGCCTCCACTCTGTTCTCGTCTCATCCCTGGGCTCCAACACCAACAGTTGTTGGTCGGAAGTGTAATTGGCACCGGTAATCACTCCTGCCCAGACTGGTTACAGCACGCCAGCTGTTTCCTGTCAGTGTAAACGTCACTTAGCCTACAATAAGTTGTCCTGTCATGTTGCGGTCGGGTTAGCCGACTCTTTGGTGCCTGCAGTTTAGGTGCTTCCTATGTGTGCTGCGGGATATGTAAATAAAGGCTGTTTCCGTTGTGACAGTAGGACAATCACCCACTGTAGGACTGTGGGATTCGGTAACTGCGGCCGGCTCGCGGTCTGTCAACTTAAATTTCCATGGGTACCTTCTGCTACCCGTCCGGGTTCCAGCACAGTCAGCTGGTCCTCGTTACTTGCATTGGTTCTTGTACCTTCTGCTACCCGTCCGGGTTCCAGTACCGTCAACTGGTTCTCCGCAGTGCCTTTGGCCTAGGTGCCTCCATCTCGGTATCCGAGTTCCAGCAACGTCTGCTGGTCCTTGGTAGTGCTTTGGAGCACAGGTACCTCCTGCTTAGTAACCGTGTCCCAGTAACGTCAGCTGGTCCTCGGTTGTGCCATTGGCTCTTTTCCTTCTGCTGCCCCTCCTGGTTCCAGCACACTCAGCTGGTCCTCGTTACTTCCATTGTCTCTTGTACCATCTGATACCCGTCCGGGTTCCAGTAACGTCAGCTGGTTCTCGGAAGTTAGTCAGCCTTCTTGTACCTTCAGCTACATTTACAAATTGAAGATTTTTTAAATGTTTTTTTGGGTAATCACTCTGGATCTCCAACAATGAAGACGACGACCCTGATGACCACCCCGAAGAAGTTGACGACCACAAGGACGACGAGCATCAAGCCAACCAGCCTGAACACCATCACAAAGAAGAAATAAAAGATTACCCAGAAGAAGATCACCAACAGGACAAAGAAGTTAAGACAAACTACAAGATACAGAAAAAGAGACAGAAGAACAATAAGCAGAAGATCAAAAAGCAGAAGAACATGAAATATAAGACCAAAATGAAGAGCAAAATATATGCTCTAAATTATAAGCAAAGAAGACTAAGCAGTGTATGGGGGTGAGTCCGTTCCTCCTCGTGGTGCCCCTGGAAAATGCCTGCTGCTGCAGGCTAAACTGAACACGGACAAATACTGTTGTAATTTAAATCTTTTGTGACAGCAAGAACGGAAGGATGAAAAATTCATACTTTTACAGATTACAAGTACAGGAATCTCTGTCACAAATAAGAATATGATGAAGAAGATGAAGAGGAAGAAGATGAAGAAGTAGAATATGAAGAAGAATAATAGTTTAATAAGAACAATATGAGTAATGTTAACAAAAAGATGAATAACAAGAAGTTTAAGAAGAAGATAAAGAAGGTGAAGATGAAGAATAATTTGATGAAAAAGATGATGCTGCTGAAGATTATGAAGGAGAAAGTGTGTCAAAAGTTAAAAAGGTGAAGAGCATGGAAGTTGTGAAATATACATATTTGCCAAAATAGAAAAAACGTTAACAACATTGTCAATTTCTTCGTCAATCCGAACATCTTTAAAAAAAAAAAATTATGCTATTCCATTTGATTGGGTTAAACATCTATGCCTTTAATGTCTCCTCAACCTTCCCCAATACATTCTACATTACTCTTTGTTGTTTTCCTTCATGTACAATTAACCAACAAGGCAAGAATGGGGTTTTTTTCATTCCGATATTTTGTTCCCATAGACTTACATTGGATTTCCGGTATCGGTATCGGGTATAGCCGATATTTTATGGGTATCGGCGATACCATTCCGATTCCGATACTTTTGGATATCGGAAAGTATCGCTCAAGTCTACTGATAACACTTGGGAAGAGGAGAAAGATCTGCTGGTATCTCTGTAGTGGTAACCTGAATGCACTCCCTGACACATCTGTCCTTACATGACTCACTCCAACCCAGTATCCTACTGGAGGTCCACTCAATATGAGGGGAGTGGGAACGGAGCCAGTATACTCCCAGTAGGATTTTGTCTATTCCCTCGGGAAGGACGAGAAGGGAAATAATTTCCTGATGGGAAGGGGGTACACACAAAGTAAGAGGGACAGTCTGATGTGTAATTGGCGAGGGCAATGTCAACCCATTCACTACCCGGACAGTCACTGGTTTGTCGAGCGCTACCAGATGTATTGCGTGGCGACGAGCAAAGGTGGATGACATGAAATTCCCCTCTGCTCCTGAGTCCACACAAAGCTCGACTGTAAGTGTGGAAGAGTCCACAGTGACTGTCCCTTTAAATGTCATCTTAGAGGAAAATGCCGCTGTCTCTAGTGAACCTCCTCCCAGGGCCACTAGACGCGATGCTTCCCCGATCGCTGTGGACATTTGTTACAGACCACAGATACTCGGACGACTCGAGACTTAGGTCCTGCAAGAGGAACCTCTGTGGCTTTTTGGGATTCGGACGCCAGATCGGGAGATTCGAGAGGTGTGGCAAAGGTGGGAGCCAGCCGAATCCTCTGCCTACACTGGTCCCGCTCCAACCTCCGCTCGTGAAATCGGAGGTCGATGCGGGTAGATATGGAGATAAGCTTCTCCAGTGTGGCGGGAATCTCCCTGGTAGCCAAAGCGTCTTTAACATGATCAGCCAGTCCTCGCCAGTAGACGGGAATGAGTACTTTATCCGACCAGTCTAGCTCTGAGGCCAGAGTCCGAAACTGGACGGAAAACTCACTGACCAAAGATGAACCCTGTGCCAATGCCAGCAGTTGTAGCGCCGTATCGTGGGCGACCTGAGGTCCTAAAAAGACCTTTTTAAGAGCCTCCAGGAAACGAGGAGCACTCCGCACCACACGATCGTCGCGCTCCCACAGCGGCGTTGCCCACTCCAACGCTCTGACAGAGAGTAGAGACAGTACAAAACCCACTTGTGCCCGATCCGTGGGGAAACGTGCAGCCAGTAGCTCGAGCTGTATAGAGCACTGACTCACGAATCCCTGACATTGCTTGCTGTCACCAGCAAACTTGTCAGGAAGTGGGAGGTGGGATAATGTAGGGGCAGAGGTGGCAGAGGACAAACTGGCTGCAGCCACGCTAGCAGCCTGAACAGCGACTGCGGTAACATCCACAGCTGAGGTTGTGCGCTCAAGAGCCGCCAACCTACCCTCCAGCTGCTGGATGTACTGCGGTAGACGCTGGTCATCCGCCATTTAACTAGCCAGACCCTGGCACTAATATTATGTTAGGGTCTGCGGAACGCACCAAATATATGAGGTAGAGAGGTGCGTTCGCAGCCCGGGGTCCACCGTGCAGGCGGAACCTGCTACTAGTAAAATGGCGCAAGACGCGAACTCTGTTATCCCGCAGAGTCGCCAAAAAAACACCGCAATGCGCTGTGGCAATATGTGCGAACTCTGTTATTTCACAGAGCCGCTAGAAGGAGTGCCGCAGCGCTATATGGCGATGTGTGCGAACTCACTAAACACAACTGAGTCGCAAAATAAACACGCTAGGGCGCTGTCTAGAGTTGAAAGCGAGCCCTGTTACGTCACAGGGCCGCTGAGAAAAAGTTCTGTGTCCTGACAGGCACCCAGGTACACAGTTAAGTGCTAAGCGAACATAGAACGTGATCATGCGCTAATGTCCTCGCGGGAGTCACCCGCAATCTATGGCGTCTGAACGAAAGGCCCTGAATATGGCAATCAAACTCCTCACCGGTTATGCCGGTAATCTAGGGCATCTAGGACACCGACCCTGACCAGCTAGCATACAAAACTCCTCACCGATTAAGTCGGTATTCTAGGGGCTTATTTCAGCCCTAACCACACACACGCATGACCACACTGGCGCAAAGCATATAATGGTTGATATTAGCGCATGGCGGCCCAGCCATGCTACCCTTTTATAGTAACAGCTACAGGACCTGCCAGAAACAAGGACCAATGAAACTTGTTCCAGAACAACAATAGTCAAAGGACCTTCCTGGCAGACCAATAGGAGCTGCTGCAGTACCTGAGCATGTGACCCCTGATCTCCAATGAGAGATCTCACTCTTGGCATGCTCAGAAGGGGAAAACAAGGACTTTGTCCTAAAGACGTCTGCTCGCCGCTAACCAGTATTGGCCACAATAGCAGAGCCTGGAGGAACAGCAGTAATCCTCTGCACACTGTTAGACTGGGTGAGACGCTGGGACCGACGTCTAAGCTGAGCAGGCTCCACTGTGGATGGAGATGAATGGGGGACCGCAGCTGGACTGGTTCAAGACTGCCCTTGTGCAGCAGCAGGAACTCGACCCTAACAGACATTAACTTCAAAAGTTAGAAATAGAGAAGTGTCTATAAGATGCCTATCCATTGCTAACCCCATAGTTTTGAAATAAACACACAGCCAGAATAGGTCCTTTAATTTAAATAAATTACACAGTCATTTTATTTTAATTGAATTGAAGCCTTTGCCACCTGTAAAAAAAAAAATAACAAAAGTACTTACCTTACACATATTCCACCAATGCCCATGTCTTCTTTAAAAAAAAAAGAAAAATAATAAACAACCATATTTCTCATCTGTCTGAAGTGCAGCTAATCCATACTGTCGCAAAAAGATATGGATGATTGGGAGAGCAGTTACATTAGAAAGTTCCGTGCAGCGGTGCAGTAAGTGAGTTCACCAGGGTTCAGCTTTGAAATCTGGTAAACTTTCTCACAGAAGAACAGCACTATACACTGCAGTTTTGATTACTAGTCAGGTGACAGGGAGAGCGGTCACTAATGTGGATTAGGTAAGTATTTTTATTGTTTATTATTTTCTTCTTTTATACAGGTGACTACGGCTTCCATGGAATGTGAGAGTAGAAATTTGTTTTTTATTTTTATTTCAAATTAAAGGACTCTGTGTCTTTTATTTCAATCAAATGATTTTATTCTAGCTGTGTGTTTGTTTCAAAATTTACTAAGAGGTTAGAGATGGATAGGCATCTTATAGACGCCTCTCCATTAGTAACTTTTGTGCTTGATGTTAACAGCCATAAAACAGCTGACATCAAGCTCAGAAATAGGAATTTAAGAGATTGCACATTTTCTGGGCTGCTTTACTTTGGCTGATTGTCAAAAATGGAGAAACTCAGGCAGCTTTTTAAAATTTATGTATTTAAATAATTTTAAAAATCTGTATTGGGACCCCTCTATTCTTGATAACCAGCTATGATAAAGCTGACAGCTGAGGGTTGCAACCCACTGCTGTCAGTTTTGTCATACTAATTATTAAAAATAGAACAGACCTTATGACTTTTGTTTGGCATTTTTTTTTTTATAGCGCAGGCGCTGACTGATGAATATTCCCATCAGTGACGCTTGCTCTAGCTGTTATCAGCGACAGCAGGTGTAGGCTGATGGGAGTAGGACTCCCATCAGCCAATGCCTCTGGAACCAGATCACCGCAGTGCTCTGACCGCAGCTCTCTAACTCGTGGTAATAATCTTACCGCCGATCAGAGCCGCTGGTGCTTTTCGCGCTGTCCTCGAGAAGTCCATGTTCGGGGTTCATGTCAGATCAGTATGTGTTCAGCAAGGAGCCCAAAACTTTACTGTTCGGGTTCTTTCATCACTAGTAGGGGCCTCACCATCTGACATGGAAGTCTATGCTAAAATTGAAAATATCTCTCAGTTTTACTTTTTAGCGTTCTAAAACTAGTTTAACATGAAAATAAGTACAGAATTAGTCAATTATGTTAATAATCCAGAGGTTGCTGCAGACATAGAAAGTAAACCACTTACTGAGCTTACCAACAACAACTTGGAGGCCCCTCACCATCATCTAGTGGGAGCCTCAAAGTTTCATAAGGATTGCAATACAGGGTGAGGTTGTTTCTCAGTCCTCTACTGTAGAAGTGACGAAAGGCTTTATTAGATATTTTGATCTGGGACTTGTTTCTGTGACTTTATGGTCAATTCCATAGTGTTGTATCTCCAACTTCCAACTGTTTGCTATGTCATTCACTCAATACCTATCCATTTAAAATGTCTCTGTCCATCTCACTGATGTTTCTCAATAACATAGAGCTGCTCATTAAACTTAATATCACAAAAAAATTAACAGCAATGAAGAACAAGACTATTAATGTATTCTATTGGACAGGAATGAACAGTGAAAGAGTTAATTCTGATACCTGTAATGAAATGTTTTATTCATGCAATAATCTCTATTCAAATCAGAATCTACAATGAAACAACCGTGCATTAGTTTTGGTAATGTATCATAAATCCAGACTATAAACTGACCTAAAACATTGTATGCCCATCATGCTGTTCCACGGACATAATTGTCTTCCAGAACCAATTAGTTTTCAACCTTTTAAGCAAGATCACTGACTTCCTCATTATTCTCTATCAATTAATGCATAAAACAATTAGTCCCAAATGGATACTAATCTAAAATGTTAATAACCTTTTTCTTAACAAAATTGTCTTAGCTGAAAACATTTACTCAAGACTGTTTTTTTAAAATGTATTTGTATCTTCTGTCTACAGCACTAGGGTATTATATCTATAAATTGAGCTTAGCTAATAATTCCACTTCTTCCATTAACTATTTTTCCTTGTTCATCTTAGACAATATATCTTACTGTGCTCTCACAGCAACACTCAAATGCCGCTTGATAAAGATAGCCTAATTACTTTGGTTAATTAGCTTTTTTTCTTAGGCAACATGGTTAAAAAGAATTAACAGAAAAAAAAGAGAATCCACAAGGGTATCTATCTGGCCTTACCCTCCCACATTCAACAACACTAATGATGCCCTGTTAGATGACCCTTTTGTTTCTCACCATGGGGTCTCATTTTGCTACCCTGCTTGTTTAATTCACACACCCTTACTTCTAAGTCCCTGCTGAGGACAGCAGGCAATTTAAACCTGAGTGCAGCAACTAATTAAATCAATATGAGATAATGAACAGCAATTAGAGGTCCGGCTAGGCACATCTTCTCTTGTAAATACTGTTGCTCTCCCAACAGGAAGCTCTTTTTTTAATAATCTGTGTATAGTTCATTTCCAGAAGCACTAATTCCCCAAAGAAGCAATTTGGAAAAGTGATTTGTTTATCTGTAAAACTGCCAAATAATTTATTTTAAATTGACTGTTTTTTTTTCTATTTTCTTCCTTTACTTTTATCACTAAAACAAACAATGTCTGATTTTTTTTTAAAATAATGACTTCATGATTTCTTTACTTCAATGAGTAAATGGATTGTTTTTTGAGTGTTTATATATAATTAAAACTTAATACATATTAGTTCAATCATGCACTTTAAGAATGTGCATTACGTGTAATTCAGCTTTGTTTCATAGCTTTTAAGGTTGAAGGTCGATACAAGATCATTGAGTTCAATCTATAATCTAACATGTTGATTCAAAGGAAGGAAAAACCCTATGAGGCAGATGCTTATAGCCCCATATTTGGGGACCAATTCCTTCCTGACTCCACATACGGCAATCAGATAACCCAAACCATGAAGTCATATATTTTTAAAAATGCATCCAGGCCCTCATAGAACTTTTGTAGTGAATTCACCATTATTACATATCATGTGGTAGAGCGTTCCGAAGTCTCACAGCTCTTATTGTAATGCATCACCTGTTAGGGTACGAGTTCCAGCTGCTGCACAAGGGGAGTCTCGAACCAGTCCTGCTGCAGTCCCCCATTCATCTCCGGCCGGAGTGGAGCCTGCTCAGCAGAGACGTCGGTCCCAGCGTCTTGCCCATCCCAGTACTGTGCAGGCAGAGACTTGCTGCTGCTTCTCCTGGATCTGCTATTATAGCCAGTGCTGGAGCAGATGTCTTTGGGACAAAGTCCTGCGTTTCCCCTTCTGAGCATGCCCAGGGTAAGATCTCTCATTGGAGATCAGGGGTCACATGTTCAGGTACTGCAGCAGCTCTTATTGGTCTGCCAGGAAGGTCCTGAAACTACATGTGTTTGGAACAGTTTCTCATTGGTCCTTGTTTCTAGCAGGTCCTGTAGCTGTTGCTATAAAAGGGTGGCATGGCTGGGCCGCCATGCGCTAATATCAATCGTTATATGCTTAGCGCCAGTGTGGTCATGCGTGTGTGTGGTTAGGGCCCGGCTGAAATAAGCCCTTAGAATACCGACTTAATCGGTGAGGAATTTGGTATGCTAGCTGGTCAGGGTCGGTGTCCTAGATGCCCTAGATTGCCGGCATAACCGGTGAGGAGTTTAATTGCCGTATTCAGGGCCTGGCGTTCAGACGCCATAGATTGCGGGTTACTCCCGCGAGGACAATAGCGCTCTAGCGTGTTTATTTTGCGACTCAGTTGTTTTAAGTGAGTTTGCACACATCGCCATATAGCGCTGCGGCACTCCTTCTAGCGGCTCTGTGGATTAACAGAGTTCGCACATATTGCCACAGTGCGTTATGGCGTTTATTTTGGTGACTCTGTAGGATAACAGAGTTCGCCTCTTGCGCCATTTAACTAGCAGCAGGCTCCGCCTGCACGGTGGACCCCGGGCTGCGAACGCACCTCTCCACATCTTATATTTGGTGCGTTCCGCAGACCCTAACATCACCTTTTGTGATTATGATTAAACCTTGTCTTTTCTGGACGTAGGTGCAGGCCTAGGTGCAAAATGATCAGTAGAAAGATCTCTGTACCTGTCCATTCATACTGTATATTTATACATTGGATATGTCTTCGGATGATTTCGAGGTGAATGTGATTGTCAGGTCCAAGGAGGTGTGCTTCAAAAAATTTTTTCTGGTCTATGGGAAGGCTCATGGATTGGAGGACAGGACCTGGGAACCTGTTGAGCACATTCGTGCCTCCCAGCCTATTGCGGCCTTTGAGCGTGGCGAGGCTCGTCGGTGGGGATGCTAGAGGAAGGGAGTAATGCTAGACGCCGGGATTCATCTACTGCATAGGATAGATCCCCAGCCTTATCTGCCTCTGCGGTCTCCTATTCTGTTTCGGCTGCTGCAGGTGCTGATCAGCACTTCTGGATTTGCACAACTTAGGTCCGGATTCAAATGTACGCATGCCGCTGCCCCGCAAAGTTCAGTGGGGATTGTCATCATATTCGTGGATTCCTTAATCAATGTCGTACCTATTTCCAGATGCAATCTTCTCCCTTTACCTGTGACAGGAAAAAGGTTCTTTTCATCATTAATCTCCTGACTGATGAGCAGAGATAAGAGAATATTTCAACATTCGGTTCGGATTCCAACCACAGAATTCGCAATATTCTCTGATAGAATAGCTGAATATTTGCAAATATGGCTGAATGCCATTGATGTCAATGGTAGGCAAAAGCGAATGCATACACAGCACAAACGCCGATGTTTCACACACTATGTGACAGTGTGGGAAACATGCCGGCACAGCCGTTCTGATCGACGATAATGTTACCGCTGGTAGATCGTTGCTGCCATCAGAGCTGTCAGAAGTCGGCATGACCCAGCAGAGGTGCAGTAACCCACTGTAAAAAGCTTATTGCAGATCAGCAGGTACCCCCAAAAAGGCACAGCTATAAGATGTGCAAATTCTGGCACATAGCCTTGCTCTTCCCACTGCCCTGTATCGGTGGAAAATGGGGTGATAATTGGGGGGGTTGATGTCACCTTTGTGTTCTCAGGTGACATCAAGCCCAGAGGTTAGTAATTGAGAGGCGTCCATAAGACGCCCCAGTTACTAACCCCATAGTCATATCGTATAAAAACACACATCCACAGAATAAAGTCCTTTAATTGAAAGAATGACACAGACTGCTTTAATTAATCTTAATTAAACTATTCTTAGTACATCGCCCATTCTAATGATGCCACTGTCTCCTGCAAGAGAGTTAAAGTAAAAAGCAATATTCCTCACTTCTCCACAGAGAAGATAATAATCCATTTGTTCCACAATGGGTCTAGCTCTGCTACATCTTGATAGCAGGCTGCAGGGTTGCATAATAGGACTATCCACAATTTGCATGGTTTCAGGCGCTCCCTCAAAACACATCTGTTCAGAGCGGCCTATCACATTCACTAATCAAAGTCATTCTCTGTGTAAGTGTGTGTGTGTGTGTGTAGCCCATTCACTATCTCCATCCATCCCTCACTCCCTCAAGATGGCTGGACCATCATTGTAAATGCACCATTGTATATACACACCTGTACTTTGTATCTCCCCCACCTCATTGTAGATTGTAAGCTCTCACGAGTAGTGTTGAGCGATATTGCTCGATATCTAAAAATATCGTATCGAAATTGTATCGCCGATATCACTAAAAGTAGTAGTATAGGAGGTATAGTATTCGTCAAACTCAATCTGACAGGTCGTCACGCCCCTATCATTTAATCCGTCTCCCTGTCAGATTGATCCAGGTCGTCACGCCCCCTGGCTGAACTTTGCTCAGGCTGGGAAATCTGGTCTGCTGGATTTGTGAATTTCAATCAAAGTGATTTATTCGTCTCTATTGTGGTGGATTTGTGAATTTCATTGTGAATTTCAATCAAAGTGATTTATCCATCTCTATCTTGATTTTATTCTTTTTTTGTGGGTAGATGCTTTTAAGGACCCAGTAAATGTAAAGCTATTTTCTAGCAGAGTCTGTAGTACAGACTCCAGTATATAAGAATTTTTAGTGAAATACAGACTCTTAGTGAAATACAGGCACCAGATCAAAGACTTGTTTACATCCATATGAGGAGCTATATTAAAAAAGCAACGATTATTCTATAGTACCATACAGTATATAAACACCTTATAACACATTTGGGATTATGACTCTCAACTTATAGTTTTTATTCAGTGTTTATATATATATATTTTTAGCTTGGTAGTGTATCTACACTTATCTCAGCAATTCATTGTATACTAAGAAGAATCTTGGCATATTTTGTTAGAGCTCGGTAACTTATTACTAATCTGTGTGTACAAGGCTTGGGTTGTGTTAGAAGTCTAAATATTTTTCTATTTACTAACTAACATTGTACATAGATATACATCTTTACTGGCACATAGAAATGTAGTACAACAGTGTTGACATGAATTGTCAGAATGAGTGAAGGTCGATGCTACGGTAATTCAGGCAAACTGTAAATAGTATTGCATTGTGTATAGTCAGTGGGATCTTTTAAAACCAACACATTTATGTGTATTCTGATAGCAGTGCCCATAGAATGAGTGAAGGTCGATGCTATTGTGACATGTTAGAAGCCACATATACTAAATAGCCCTGTATTGTGTCATGACCTGCAAGTACAATGAGAGAAGGTCGCATGCATTCATGAATTCATTTGTCTCTATTTACCTGTAAATGTGTGTAAAGGGGAAAGTCATGGCGAGATTGAAATAAATTGAAAAAGGACGCTTTTGCAGTATAAAATACAAATTTTATTAAGGTCTAAAATACATTATCATGGATAAAAATCCAAAAGAGTGGGATATACAGCATGCAGAAAAAAAAATAACCAAAGTGTTGACATGAAGTTACAGCTCAAAGACATATACATTATCATGAATAAAAATCCAAAAGAGTAGGATATACAGCATGCAGAAAAATAGCCAAATGCAGACAGGTATGAACTACATTCAAATCAATATATAATAGTGCACATCTCCATATCTTATATGTTATAACGATAATAGACTAATCCGTGGCTAAACAATAATAACCTACATATATTTGTCCATATATATGCAGTCTATGTAACTCACAATATCCCCCAATAGGCAGACATATATGCACTATATATAGGATTATAAGTATCTCAATGAAGCATGTATATCAATAAAGTAACTTCCCCATCACAGATGCTAATATAATGATGTTAGCATGCAAGTGCAGGGCTCGCAATACATACTGTGCGTGCATATGAAGTCAATTAGCACATCCATATGAGGAGCTATATTAAAAAAGCAGTTGTGTATAGTTGGCCAATCAAATATTAGTTATGCGTTCGCTACCACTGTCAAACATAGCAACTCTCATGATGCTAGCTAATCACAGATGCTAATATAATGATGTTAGCATGCAAGTGCAGGGCTCACAATACATACTGTGCGTGCATATGAAGTCAATTAGCACAGCCATATGAGGAGCTATATTAAAAAAGCAGTTGTGTATAGTGGGCTCACAATACATACTGTGCGTGCATATGAAGTCAATTAGCATATCCATATGAGGAGCTATATTAAAAAAGCAGTTGTGTATAGTTGGCCAATCAAATATTAGTTATGCGTTCGCTACCACTGTCAACCATAGCAGCTCTCATGATGCTAGCTAATCACAGATGCTAATATAATGATGTTAGCATGCAAGTGCAGGGCTCACAATACATACTGTGCGTGCATATGAAGTCAATTAGCACATCCATATGAGGAGCTATATTAAAAAAGCAGTTGTGTATAGTTGGCCAATCAAATATTAGTTATGCGTTCGCTACCACTGATATTGTGAACGGACATATAGGGTCCATGTGAGATACCATATTTTTCAAATATTAGTTAAGCGTATATTTCAACATTTTGCTCCTTCACAGATTTATTTTACATTATTTTTTTATTTTGCTTAAGGATCGTGTACAGAGGAGTTTTTATGTTTTAATACTGATAGACATATTGTGAACGGACATATAGGGTCCATGTGAGACATGCCTGGACAAGTCCGGGCATGTCTGGGCATGCCTGGACAAGTCCTGGTCACGGGACAGCCGTGGAAAAAACAATACTGAAATTCAAAAACTATGTGCTGGCCGTTAACACGCGCACAGTCATCTAGAAAATATTGAGCGAGTTGCTTCACATACCCTCTCAAGGCATGTTGAATGTTAACGTTCCCGCTATGAGCTACACACATGACCAACTGTATAGCCTGGGATGCGTAGCGTTCTTGCAGCGCAAGCCTATTTTTAAAGACGCTAAGCCCATCAGATATAAAAGACAGGCATGATGAGACGTGTCCCGGCCTATTTTGGTACATACCCACTCCTATGCAGCGATATTGAGTACCGATCAACAAAAATCAGGTACAAACTTTTTAACATACCTGTGTTTCGGGCGCTCATGCCATACCAGAAGCACTCTGTGCCATGTACCATAGCCCATAATAATCGATCTTGATCAGTATTCAACAAAAAATTGGGTGCAAACTTTTAGCATAGCTGTGTTTCTGACTCCCATGTCGTACCAGAAAGACCTATTTTGGCACAGGCCTACACCTATGCAACGGTTTTGACCACTACTCAACAAAAATGGCTACAAACTTTTTAACATATCTGTGTTTCGGACTATCATGTCATAGCAGAAGCACCCTGTGCCATGTACTCTAGGCCATAATATTCGTTTTTGATCACCATTCAACAAAAAATTGAGGCATGTTGAGACGTGTCCCGGCCTATTTTGGCACATGACAAATGTCTCTAACTCTCATGTCATACCAGAAGCACCCTGTGCCATGTACTCTAGACCATAATATTTCACATCGGGTATGGGAACTACATAGCTTTGTTTTCTCAGGTATTTAAAAAGTGGGTGCTAACTTTTTAGCATACCTGGGTTTCTATAGCGAATACACGGACCCCTACAGCGCATCCCTATAGTGTAGTTTAATGTAGGGGGCAAACAGATTATCGCTGGTGCTTGGAAAATACCACATTTCATAGATGGTGCTGATCCGCTGAATCATTTTTAAACATTTCACGCCACTCATGCACCCACAGCACACTTATGCTGTACCAGCACCGCTGCAGCTAGCGCTTTTTAGCTAAAAAAGACCCTTATTTGCATCATTTTCATTATAGTACGACTGGTACATACCCACTCCTATGCAGCGATATTGAGTACCGATCAACAAAAATCAGGTACAAACTTTTTAACATACCTGTGTTTCGGACTATCATGTCATAGCAGAAGCACCCTGTGCCATGTACTCTAGACCATAATATTCGTTTTTGATCACCATTCAACAAAAAATTGCGGCATGTTGAGACGTGTTCCGGCCTATTTTGGCACATGACAAATGTTTCTGACTCTCATGTCATACCAGAAGAACCCTGTGCCATGTACTCTAGACCATAATATTCCACATCGGGTATGGAACTACATAGCTTTGTTTTCTCAGGTATTTAAAAAAGTGTGGAAAACTGAAAATCCAGCGACCTGTGGTAATTTAGTGAGAACCATATAGACAAATCGGGTATCGTCACACACGAGACCACGACACCTCGGGCTATCACATTTACCATTAGTTTTCAAAAATCAGCTCCTTAACAATAAAGTAAGAATCGTAGTGTCCTGCATTGTGGTCTATAAATGTATAGTTTGAAAATTTACCGTTGCTAAAGAACAGTAAAAAGTCGTGCGTACAACTATCAACCCCAAAACTCTCACCACTATCACAAACACTATTGCCTACAGAGGCGCCCCGCGAGAATTTCCGTATGTGTGTATCAAGATGCTCCATGCTATGACCGAATGTTTGCTTTTGGATGCTGGCATTTCCAGTGACATCATAGTTGTGTAAATGCGCAGGGGCACGTGTATCGATCCCCTAGGGTGTAATGCGTGATCATTTTAATTATTTTTCAATTCATAACCACACGTTCTCAGGCAGACAGATTTATTTCACAGAAGTTGACTGTACAGTTGCATAATCTTTGTTTAAAATCATACATTTGCATAATTTTGTTTAAAATCGCACAGCTCTGCAATAATTTCGGGTGTTGGACATGCACTTATCAGTCTTTCATACGTGTCGCAGAAAGATTTTAGTCTGCCCTTTTTATTCAAGATGGAGTCCAGATATTCTCGCGTTCAATATTCTGCTTTGCTTTCACCAGAACAATCGGGTAAATTTTACACCGTATATAGTGTACGTCGTATTGTGTCGGGCTGTCTGAGTCTGCGCTTTGTATATATAAACGATATATTTCATTCTTATTTAAGAAGAGGGAGTCCATTCAGACTACTCCTACGAGAACCGGTTCATTACGCAGAACCTGTTAGAGGAAGGCAACTCTGCTAGCGGGCGACGAGCTTCAAGCTCTCACCAGTCTGTCACAGGCAAGAAACCTATAGCTATATCATATGTTTTAAACCTATGTATCTAGACGGGTAAACGTGGTAGCTGTAAATTTATAACGTCTACTATTAATATTAATAATTAATATAGACTGCCGTTAAAATCCATACAGTTAATTTTATTTTAGCTGACTGGGTCGTTAGCTAGACATGTTTTAATAATATAAACATTTTCTCATACAGATACAGCTGTAGCGGACTGGACGGTTGGTAACCCTGTGGCGACTGAGCCGCTCGAGCATCGCGATTCCGATGTTGAGATCGTGGAGGATCCCCAGGATTCAGATGTCGAGTTCGTAGAACCGGACTATAATCCTCCCAACGCTCCTAAAAGATGGGGTGATTCGCTAAGCACACGGCTCTGGAATAGAAAAGGTAGCGGGTCCATGAACCCAGGGTGATATGTGTTTGTACCCTCTGTACCCTGTGACGCCACCAATAACTAGGGGATATATTTTATTTACGCACGTTACGATAGCTTTGCGAATTTAGCTTTGTGCGTGTGGCCCGCGTAGATATCATCTCTGTGGCGAGTAATAGTTATATTTTATTTACAGATGTTAAACTAACGAGCAGGAGGCTGCAACTTGAAAAAGAAAACACACCCATACGAAAACGTCCGAGCACCTCCACACCGTTTAATTCACCAATCTCTGAACTACACTACACGTCTCATACTTGTAAGCATATATGTCTACGCAGTTCTATAGTGTAGTTATACACGCAGATAAAAATTTCTGCGGTAACTAGTTTTATTTACCTGTGTCATGTTAGCTTTGTGAATGTGTTGTGCGCATTCATGTATGTTATATTTTATTTACAGCTGCTAAAGTATCGCCCGTGAGGTTGCAGTTTGAGGGAGAAAACAGCCCCATACGGCAGTGTCCGAGCAGCGAGATGTCTGTTAATTCAGCATTCTCTGTAGATCAGCACCCGGGGCATACTTGTAAGTATATATGTCTAGGCCGCTCTATAGTGTACTTATACAAACAATCATGCATCGGTTTCACAGATAATCGGTGCTAGTAGCTTTACAAATATCGAGTTGAATCAGAGCCATGTGGCTCATGTAGCTCTTCCTATATTTCCCCCACTTAGCGGTTAACTACACCACGTATCTTTTCTTTAGTTACGGAGGATCGTCATTCGCGAGTTTTGCAGCAGCGCAATTATGGATTTGAGAACAGAACGGAGGTGAGAACGGAGCCTCTTTCACACGGGTGTGTCGCAGATCGTGAAGAAAACGACGCGCCAACCGAGCACCCGGGAATGCTGAGAGTAGTCGGCTTAAGAATATACGTCTGTGTCAAGCTACAGAATCTGCAAATAGCAACGCGGAAGCAGCAGCTGCCATTTCAGCCGATGCATTACCGTCAAAGAAACGCGCGGTATCGCGCCGGCGTGTAAGTAAGAAGCAGAAGGATGATGGTCGATCGCCTTACACACCAACACCCGTATGGACTGGTGAACACACCAAAATGTTTCTTGACATGTCTGCACAGTACGTGCATAATAAACTCTCGCAGAACAGACTAAAATCTTTCTGCGACACGTATGAAAGACTGATAAGTGCATGTCCAACACCCGAAAATATTGCAGAGCTGTGCGATTTTAAACAAAATTATGCAAATGTATGATTTTAAACAAAGATTATGCAACTGTACAGTCAACTTCTGTGAAATAAACCTGTCTGCCTGAGAACGTGTGGTTATGAATTGAAAAATAATTAAAATGATCACGCATTACACCCTAGGGGATCGATACACGTGCCCCTGCGCATTTACACAACTATGATGTCACTGGAAATGCCAGCATCCACGAGCAAACATTCGGTCATAGCATGGAGCATCTTGATACACACATACGGAAATTCTCGCGGGGCGCCTCTGTAGGCAATAGTGTTTGTGATAGTGGTGAGAGTTTTGGGGTTGATAGTTGTACGCACGACTTTTTACTGTTCTTTAGCAACGGTAAATTTTCAAACTATACATTTATAGACCACAATGCAGGACACTACGATTCTTACTTTATTGTTAAGGAGCTGATTTTTGAAAACTAATGGTAAATGTGATAGCCCGAGGTGTCGTGGTCTCGTGTGTGACGATACCCGATTTGTCTATATGGTTCTCACTAAATTACCACAGGTCGCTGGATTTTCAGTTTTCCACACTTTTTTAAATACCTGAGAAAACAAAGCTATGTAGTTCCATACCCGATGTGGAATATTATGGTCTAGAGTACATGGCACAGGGTTCTTCTGGTATGACATGAGAGTCAGAAACATTTGTCATGTGCAAAAATAGGCCGGAACACGTCTCAACATGCCGCAATTTTTTGTTGAATGGTGATCAAAAACGAATATTATGGTCTAGAGTACATGGCACAGGGTGCTTCTGCTATGACATGATAGTCAGAAACATTTGTCATGTGCCAAAATAGGCAGGGACACGTCTCAACATGCCTCAATTTTTTGTTGAATGGTGATCAAAAATGAATATTATGGTCTAGAGTACATGGCACAGGGTGCTTCTGCTATGACATGATAGTCCGAAACACAGGTATGTTAAAAAGTTTGTACCTGATTTTTGTTGATCGGTACTCAATATCGCTGCATAGGAGTGGGTATGTACCAGTCGTACTATAATGAAAATGATGCAAATAAGGGTCTTTTTTAGCTAAAAAGCGCTAGCTGCAGCGGTGCTGGTACAGCATAAGTGTGCTGTGGGTGCATGAGTGGCGTGAAATGTTTAAAAATGATTCAGCGGATCAGCACCATCTATGAAATGTGGTATTTTCCAAGCACCAGCGATAATCTGTTTGCCCCCTACATTAAACTACACTATAGGGATGCGCTGTAGGGGTCCGTGTATTCGCTATAGAAACCCAGGTATGCTAAAAAGTTAGCACCCACTTTTTAAATACCTGAGAAAACAAAGCTATGTAGTTCCCATACCCGATGTGAAATATTATGGTCTAGAGTACATGGCACAGGGTGCTTCTGGTATGACATGAGAGTTAGAGACATTTGTCATGTGCCAAAATAGGCCGGGACACGTCTCAACATGCCTCAATTTTTTGTTGAATGGTGATCAAAAACGAATATTATGGCCTAGAGTACATGGCACAGGGTGCTTCTGCTATGACATGATAGTCCGAAACACAGATATGTTAAAAAGTTTGTAGCCATTTTTGTTGAGTAGTGGTCAAAACCGTTGCATAGGTGTAGGCCTGTGCCAAAATAGGTCTTTCTGGTACGACATGGGAGTCAGAAACACAGCTATGCTAAAAAGTTTGCACCCAATTTTTTGTTGAATACTGATCAAGATCGATTATTATGGGCTATGGTACATGGCACAGAGTGCTTCTGGTATGGCATGAGCGCCCGAAACACAGGTATGTTAAAAAGTTTGTACCTGATTTTTGTTGATCGGTACTCAATATCGCTGCATAGGAGTGGGTATGTACCAAAATAGGCCGGGACACGTCTCATCATGCCTGTCTTTTATATCTGATGGGCTTAGTGTCTTTAAAAATAGGCTTGCGCTGCAAGAACGCTACGCATCCCAGGCTATACAGTTGGTCATGTGTGTAGCTCATAGCGGGAACGTTAACATTCAACATGCCTTGAGAGGGTATGTGAAGCAACTCGCTCAATATTTTCTAGATGACTGTGCGCGTGTTAACGGCCAGCACATAGTTTTTGAATTTCAGTATTGTTTTTTCCACGGCTGTCCCGTGACCAGGACTTGTCCAGGCATGCCCAGACATGCCCGGACTTGTCCAGGCATGTCTCACATGGACCCTATATGTCCGTTCACAATATGTCTATCAGTATTAAAACATAAAATCTCCTCTGTACACGATCCTTAAGCAAAATAAAAAAATAATGTAAAACAAATCTGTGAAGGAGCAAAATGTTGAAATATACGCTTAACTAATATTTGAAAAATATGGTATCTCACATGGACCCTATATGTCCGTTCACAATAACAGTGGTAGCGAACGCATAACTAATATTTGATTGGCCAACTATACACAACTGCTTTTTTAATATAGCTCCTCATATGGATGTGCTAATTGACTTCATATGCACGCACAGTATGTATTGTGAGCCCTGCACTTGCATGCTAACATCATTATATTAGCATCTGTGATTAGCTAGCATCATGAGAGCTGCTATGGTTGACAGTGGTAGCGAACGCATAACTAATATTTGATTGGCCAACTATACACAACTGCTTTTTTAATATAGCTCCTCATATGGATATGCTAATTGACTTCATATGCACGCACAGTATGTATTGTGAGCCCACTATACACAACTGCTTTTTTAATATAGCTCCTCATATGGATGTGCTAATTGACTTCATATGCACGCACAGTATGTATTGTGAGCCCTGCACTTGCATGCTAACATCATTATATTAGCATCTGTGATTAGCTAGCATCATGAGAGTTGCTATGTTTGACAGTGGTAGCGAACGCATAACTAATATTTGATTGGCCAACTATACACAACTGCTTTTTTAATATAGCTCCTCATATGGATATGCTAATTGACTTCATATGCACGCACAGTATGTATTGTGAGCCCACTATACACAACTGCTTTTTTAATATAGCTCCTCATATGGCTGTGCTAATTGACTTCATATGCACGCACAGTATGTATTGTGAGCCCTGCACTTGCATGCTAACATCATTATATTAGCATCTGTGATTAGCTAGCATCATGAGAGCTGCTATGTTTGACAGTGGTAGCGAACGCATAACTAATATTTGATTGGCCAACTATACACAACTGCTTTTTTAATATAGCTCCTCATATGGATGTGCTAATTGACTTCATATGCATGCACAGTATGTATTGTGAGCCCTGCACTTGCATGCTAACATCATTATATTAGCATCTGTGATGGGGAAGTTACTTTATTGATATACATGCTTCATTGAGATACTTATAATCCTATATATAGTGCATATATGTCTGCCTATTGGGGGATATTGTGAGTTACATAGACTGCATATATATGGACAAATATATGTAGGTTATTATTGTTTAGCCACGGATTAGTCTATTATCGTTATAACATATAAGATATGGAGATGTGCACTATTATATATTGATTTGAATGTAGTTCATACCTGTCTGCATTTGGCTATTTTTCTGCATGCTGTATATCCTACTCTTTTGGATTTTTATTCATGATAATGTATATGTCTTTGAGCTGTAACTTCATGTCAACACTTTGGTTATTTTTTTTTCTGCATGCTGTATATCCCACTCTTTTGGATTTTTATCCATGATAATGTATTTTAGACCTTAATAAAATTTGTATTTTATACTGCAAAAGCGTCCTTTTTCAATTTATTTCAATCTCGCCATGACTTTCCCCTTTACACACATTTACAGGTAAATAGAGACAAATGAATTCATGAATGCATGCGACCTTCTCTCATTGTACTTACAGGTCATGACACAATACAGGGCTATTTAGTATATGTGGCTTCTAACATGTCACAATAGCATCGACCTTCACTCATTCTATGGGCACTGCTATCAGAATACACATAAATGTGTTGGTTTTAAAAGATCCCACTGACTATACACAATGCAATACTATTTACAGTTTGCCTGAATTACCGTAGCATCGACCTTCACTCATTCTGACAATTCATGTCAACACTGTTGTACTACATTTCTATGTGCCAGTAAAGATGTATATCTATGTACAATGTTAGTTAGTAAATAGAAAAATATTTAGACTTCTAACACAACCCAAGCCTTGTACACACAGATTAGTAATAAGTTACCGAGCTCTAACAAAATATGCCAAGATTCTTCTTAGTATACAATGAATTGCTGAGATAAGTGTAGATACACTACCAAGCTAAAAATATATATATATAAACACTGAATAAAAACTATAAGTTGAGAGTCATAATCCCAAATGTGTTATAAGGTGTTTATATACTGTATGGTACTATAGAATAATCGTTGCTTTTTTAATATAGCTCCTCATATGGATGTAAACAAGTCTTTGATCTGGTGCCTGTATTTCACTAAGAGTCTGTATTTCACTAAAAATTCTTATATACTGGAGTCTGTACTACAGACTCTGCTAGAAAATAGCTTTACATTTACTGGGTCCTTAAAAGCATCTACCCACAAAAAAGAATAAAATCAAGATAGAGATGGATAAATCACTTTGATTGAAATTCACAATGAAATTCACAAATCCACCACAATAGAGACGAATAAATCACTTTGATTGAAATTCACAAATCCAGCAGACCAGATTTCCCAGCCTGAGCAAAGTTCAGCCAGGGGGCGTGACGACTGGATCAATCTGACAGGGAGACGGATTAAATGATAGGGGGCGTGACGACCTGTCAGATTGAGTTTGACGAATAGTATACCTCCTATACTACTACTAAATATCGTCGATATCCGATTACGATACCGGAAGTCCAATGTAAGTCTATGGGAACAAAATATCGCAACTAAAAAAAACCTTTATTTCCTTGTAAACACTAAATATACACACATAGAATACATATATATATATATATATATATATATATATATATATATACATGTCATTGTGACATATATATATATATATATACATATATGTATAGTTTATACACTTCTACATAGTAAAATATCCTCTGATTCAATTGCCGGGTAAAGCCGGCTTCTGTGAAAAGACAGAAGCACCCGACATGAAATGACACTTGGTGTACATAGGGTTAACCATGTCTTTTCATGTCGTTTGCAATCTGATTTGCACAAACAATTACATCAGTCTATGTGTGCAAAATTTCACACCTGTAGGGGTTAATTAAAGGTGTAAATTCGTTGTAAAAAAAACGGACTTTTTTGCTACGAATTTACACCTTTAATTAACAACTACAGGTGTGAAATTTTGCACACTTACACTCATGTAATTGTTTGTGCAAATCAGATATCAAACTACATGAAAAGACATGGTTAACTCTATGTAAACCAAGTGTCATTTCATGTCGGGTTCTGCATTTTCACAAAAGCCGGCAATTGAATTAGCGGCTATTATACTATGTAGAAGTGTATGAACTATAAATATAAATATATATATATATGTGTCACAAATTTAATGACATGTATATATATATATATGAGGTGTAAAATTGCTGAAAAAAAAGGCATGGGCTCCCGCCCTATTTTCGCAACCAGACAGACAAAGCCAGTGAGTGGGGGCAGATAATAATAGCCCAGAGAGGGACCATTATTTTTGGCCCCCCCCGGCTACTAACATCTGCCCCCAGACACCCCAGAAAGGGCAAATCTCTAATTAGATTTGCCCTTTCTGGCACTTTGCCCGTCTATTCCCATTGCCCTGTAGCGGTGGCGAATGGGTTAATAAGGGGTTAAAATGACCTTGCAATTGAAAGGTCACTTTAAGCCAGGTTAATAATTGAGAGCTGTCAATTAGACAACTATCAATTATTAATCCTATTGTATGAAAGAAAAATCAAACACACACACTCTAATAAAAAAGAAGTTTAATGAAATAATCACACAGTTTTTGACCATATTTTATTTTCCTGCTAAAACCATTTCCTGTAATAAAAATAAAATAATAAACCAAAATTATTCTTACCAATCCGATGTACAGTCAGGTCCCACGGTGTAATCCTTCAGAAAGGGTTAATGTTTACTGCAGGGACCGCAGCTAATGCTGCAGCCTCACAGTAAACCCCCAAATGAATGAGTTCCTCTCCTGGCTGACAGAGAGGGAAGTGGAAAGCTTAATTGATTGCTTTCCACTTTCACTTCAGGTCAGCCAGGGACACAATCAGTGACGTCAGAGGGAACTGGTTAACAAAAATAGGGGATCCCCTCGAAAAAAATTGGCGTGGGGTCCCCCCTATTTTTGTTAACCAGCCAGATGAAGCAGACCGCTGAGGCCTGGTTTTTCAGGCTGGTAAGGATCCAATATCCATGGACCTTGCAAGCCTGATAATACCAGGCCACAGCAGTCTGCTTAGCTTGGCTGGTTAACAAAAATAGGGGATCCCCTCGAAAAAAAAACGGCGTAGGGGTCCCCCTATTTTTGTTAACCAGCCAAGTAAAATGCAGACTGCTGCGGCCTGGTATTAAAAGACTGTCAAGGCCCATGGATTTTGGCCCTCAACAGCCTGATAATACCAGGCTACAGCAGCCCCACATTTGGCGCATCAAAAGATGTGCCAATTGTGGCACTTTACCCGGCTCTTCCCACTTGCCCTGTAGCGGTGGCAAGCGGGGTAATAAGGGGTTAATGTCACCATTGATTGCACGGTGACAATAAGCCCGGTTAATAATGGAGAGGTGTCAATAAGACACCGATCCATTATTAATCCCAAAGTTATTAAATGCATAAAAAAAAGACAAAGCAAGAAAAAAGTATTTTAATGAAATAAAAGAGACAACACACTTTTCATTTCTTTTATTGTACTCTCATTCCTGCGACGCCATCGATCTCCTGTAAAAAAAGAAAAAAACAAACCAACAGTATACCACCTGTCCGACGCAGTCCATAACGACAGTCCCACGACGATCCAGCCCTGCTACATCGCAATGACAGGCAGAGCCTGTCATCGCGACGCAGCACAGCTGATTACCTGCTTCCCCGGCGGTGACGTCATCGGACTGACTGCTTTATGGCCGGGATTACCCAGCAGTCACTGCAGTTATCGCGAGAAACTGCATGTGACCGCCGGGGAGAAGAGGATGGCGGCCATGAAGCAGTCCAGGACGTGACCGCTGGAGATCTTCTGCCAGGTAAGTGCCGCTGACTCCTGACAGACACGACCGACGGACACTGACAGTGACAGACCCGACCGACGGACACAGACAGTGACAGTGACAAATCCGATTCCGGTATTCGATATGACGAAAATATCTAAACGAATTATCGAAAGGCCGATAGAGCTAATATCGGCCGATAGCCGATATTTGCATTATCGTATCGCTCAACACTACTCACGAGCAGGGTCGTCTTATTTTGCTTTAATTATTGTATTGTTAACGTTGTTACTTATGACTTGTGTTTTGAAACTGTTAAACTGTAAAGCGCTGCGGAATATGATGGCGCTATATAAATAAAGATTATTATTATTATTATTATATAGCCTGTCATCCAGCAGAGATACTGAGCAGCATCTGCTACCGCTGCCCAGTGTCTCGTAGTGAACTACTATAACCTGTCTGATGTTTCCGCGAGCGTGAGCAAATTCTCATTCTCTCAGTGCCATCAGAAAAATCTTGGGAGTTCATAGCCAATGAACTCATTTTACCTATTTGATGTCAGCGTGAGCACGGAGGGAAAATTTCTGAAAGTTTAACCTCTGGGCTTGATATCACCTGACAATACAAAGGTGACATCAACCCCCCTAGTTATCACCCCACTTGCCACCGCTACAGGGCAAGAGGGAAGAGCGAGGCTAAGTGCCAAAATTGATGCATCTTATAGTTGTGCCTTTTCTGGGGCGGTTGAGAGCTTATTTTTTTAGCCTGGGGGCGCCAGTGTCAATGTGTCCATTCCTAGTCTATTAACCCCTTTCTGAAATCAGACATACTATCCCATCCAGGTGACCCGGGCCATATGGCCATGGACCGGATAGTACGTCATATGCGATCGGCCGCGCTCACGAGGGGAGCGCAGATGATCGCGGCCGTGTGTCAGCTGATTCTCACAGCTGACACCAGGCACTATGTGCCAGGAGCAGTCACGGACCGCTGAGAGCAGGCGTCGTGAAGCCTCCTGCACTGCCTGTCAAATCGCTCATCTGACAGAGGGCTGTGCAAACTGTCAGATTAGCGATCTGACACTATATAGTGTTGTCCCATCCTTGGACAATGTAAAAATGTCTAAAAAAATTAACATGTGTAAAAATTATTTTAAAAAATTCCTAAATGAAGAAAAGAAAAATATTCCTCAATAAGTTCATTTCTTTATGTAAATAAAAAGAACAATAAAAGTACACATATTTAGTATCGCCGCATCCATAACGACCCTCCCTATAAAACTGTCCCACTAGTTAAACCCTTTAGTGAACCCCTTAAAAAAACAAGGCAAAAAACAATGCTTTATCATCATACCGCCAAACAAAAAGTGGAATGACACGCGATCAAAAAGACGGATATAAATAAACATGGTATCGCTGAAAATGGCATCTTGTCCCGCAAAAATTGAACTGCCATACAGCGTCATGAGCGAAAAAATTAAAAAGTTATAGCTCGCAGGATAAAGTGATGCAAAAATAATTATTTTTTATATAAAATTGTTTTTATTGTATAAAAGCGCCAAAACATAAAAAAATAAAAGGTATCACTGCAATCACACTGACCCGAAGAATAAAACTGCTTTATCAATTTTACCACACGTGGAATGGTATAAAGGCCCCCCAAAAGAAATTCATGAATTGCTGGTTTTTGTTCATTCTGACTCCCAAAAATTGTAATAAAAAGCGATCAAAAAATGTCATGTGCCCAAAAATTGTACCAATAAAAACATCAACTCGTCCCGCAAAAATAAGATCTCATATGACTCTGTGGGCCAAAATATGGAAAAAATTATAGCTCTCAAAATGTGGTGATGCAAAAACTATTGTTACCAATAAAAGCGTTTTTAAGCGTGTGACAGCTGCCAAACATAAAAACCCGCTAAAAATAGTAAATCAAACCCCCTTTATCACCTCCTTAGTTAGGGAAAAATAATAAAATTATAAAAATGTATTTATTTCTATTTTCCCGTTATGTTTAGGGGTGTGTTAGGGTTAGGGGTGTGGTTAGGCTTATAGTTATGTTTGGGATTAGGGTTACGGGTGTGTTAGGGTTAGGTTTGTGGTTACCTTTATGGTTAGTGTTGTGATTAGTGTTAGGGGGGTGTTGTAGTTAGGGTTGGAATTAGAATTGTGGGGTTTCCATTGTTTAGGCACAGAGGGTCTCTCCAAACGTGACATGGCGTCTGATCTCAATTCCAGCCAATTCTGCATTGAAAAAGTCAAACGGAGCTCCTTCACTTCCGAGCTTTTCCATGCACCCAAACAGTGGTTTACCCACACATATGTGGTATTAGCGTACTCAGGACAAATTGCACTATGACTGCTTGGGTCCACTTTCTTCTGTTACCCTTGAGAAAAAAAATCGGAGGCAAAAATATAATTTTTGTGGAAAAAAATATGATTTTTTATTTTTATGGCTCTACGCTATAAACTTCTGTGAAGCACTTGAGGGTTCAAAGTTCTCCCCACACATCTACATAAGTTTCTTGGGGGTCTGGTTTATAAAATGGGGTCACTTCTGGGGGTTTCCATTGTTTAGGCACATCAGGGTTCTCCAAATGTGACATGATGCCCTCAGACCATTCCATCAAAGTCTGCATTCCAAAACATCACTACTTCACTTCCGAGCCCCAATGTGTGCCCTTACAGTAGTTTTCTCCCACATATGGGGTCAAATTTCTCCTTTTACCCTTGGGAAAAAATTGGGGTCTAAAAGATCATGTTTGTGGAAAAAATATGATTTTTTTTATTTTCACGCCCGGGCATTATATCTTCTGTGAAGCACTTGGGGGCTCAAAGTGCTCACCACACTAGATAAGTTCCTTGGGGGTCTAGATTCCAAAATGGGGTTATTTGTGAGGGGGTTTCCACTGTTAGGCACATCAGGGGCTCGGCAAACTGAACATGACACCCATAAAAGTCTGCATTCCAAAACGTCATTTCTAACTTTCCGAGCCCTGCCATGTGCCCAAACAGTTTCCCCCCCTTATATGGGAAATCAGCGTACTCAGGACAAATTGGACAACAACTTTTAGGGGTCCAATTTCCTTGGGAAAAATTAAAAATTGGGGACCTTTTTAAATCATTTTTGTGGAATTTTTTTTTTAGACGTCAGGCATTATAAACTTTAATGAAGCACTTGGGGGTTCAAAGTGCTCACAACAGATCTAGATAAGTTCCTTTAGGGGGTCTGGTTTCCAAAATGGTGTCACTTGTGGGGGGTTTCCACTGTACTCAAGACAAATTGGACAACAACTTTTGTGGTCCAATTTCTCCTGTTACCCTTGGGAAAATAAAAAATTGGTGACTAAAAGATCATTTTTGTGTGAAAAAAATAGGATTTTTTATTATAATGCCTGGGCATTATAAACTTGTTTGAAGCACTTGGGGGCTCAAAGTGCTCACCACAGATTTAAATAAGTTCCTTAGAGGGTCTAGTTTCCAAAATCGGGTCACTTGTGGGGGGTTTCCACTGTTTAGGCACATCAGGGGCTCTGCAAATTAAACATGACACCCATCAAAGTCTGTATTCCAAAACGTCACTACTTACTATCCGAGCCCTGCCGTGCACCCAAACAGTCCCCCCCACATATGGGGTATCAGCGTACTCAGGACAAATTGGACAACTTTTGGGATCCAATTTCCTTGGGAAAAATCAAAAATTGGGGCTAAAAAATCATTTTTGTGGAAATTTTTACTTTTTTTCACACCAAGGCATTATAAACTTTAGTGAAACACTTGGGGGTTCAAAGTGCTCACATCAGATCTAGATAAGATCCTTAGGGGATCTAGTTTCCAAAATGGTGTCACTTGTGGGAGGTTTCCACTGTTTATGCACATCAGGTGCTCTCCAAACACGACATGGCATCCAATCTCGATTCCAGACAATTTTGGCTTGAAAAAGTCAAATGGCACTCCTTCCCTTCCGAGCTCTACCATGCGCCCAGACAATGGTTTTCCCCCACATGTGGGGTATCGGTGAACTCAGGTGAAATAGCACAAGAACTTTATCTGTCCATTTTCTCCTTTTATCCTTGTGAAAATAAAAAATACTTTGTAAAAGATCATTTTTGTGACTAAAAAGGTAAATGTTCATTTTTTCCTTCCACGCTGCTTCAGCTTCTGTGAAGCAAATGAAGGGTTAATAAACTTCTTGAATGTGGTTTTGATTACCTTGAGGGTGCAGTTTTTAGAATGTTGTCTCTTTTGGGTATTTTCTGCCATATGGAACCCTCAAAGTGACTTCAAATGTGACATGCTCCCTAAAAAAATGGTTTTGTAAATTTTGTAAGATTGTGAAACCGCTGGTCAACTTTTAACCCTTAAATTGTGCTGATGTAAAGTAGACATGTGGAAAATGTTTTTTTAGTAACTATTTTGTGTGACATATTTATCTGTTTTAAGGGAATAAAAGTTCAAAGTTTGAAAATTGCAAAATTTTCTAAATTTTTTCCATATTTCCATTTTTATTTATAAATAAACACAACTTATATCGAAGAAATTTTACCACTAAAATGAAGTAAAATATGTCACGAGAAAACAATCTCAGAAACGCAAAGATCAGTCGAAGCATTCCAGAGTTATAACCTCATAAAGAGACAGTGGTCAGAATTGTAAAAGTTGGCCCGGGCATTAGAATGCAAACAACCAATAGGGAGTAAAGTGGTTATATTTGGGACATTGTATAGGGCCCATTATATATGAACTCAGCTCAAATAAAGGAAAATTGCACACAGAGAATATATTATAAAAGTAGAAACATTTTATTAAACAATTTTTTAAAAAAACACGTATGATAGACAGAATGACAGTGGTAACCAGAAATGGAGTGGAACCACACAGGTACTCAAGTACAATGACAATATAAAACTAGTATGCTATGATGCACATAGAGTAAGAACGACCATACTAATACTATGCCAAAAAGTCCGTATCAGGAGACTATATGTAAGTCTTTCTGCCAATGACCAGGCAAATAGTGACACAAGTCTAAACACAGGCTGTACGCCGCTTTAAAGACATGCAATCACAGTTAGAAATAGAGGTCGAACACATACCTGAGACCCAGTGGTGCCACTCTCCCCAACGCGCGTTTCGGCGCTGTGCCTTCTTCCGAAACGCGCGTTGGGGAGAGTGGCACCACTGGGTCTCAGGTATGTGTTCGACCTCTATTTCTAACTGTGATTGCATGTCTTTAAAGCGGCGTACAGCCTGTGTTTAGACTTGTGTCACTATTTGCCTGGTCATTGGCAGAAAGACTTACATATAGTCTCCTGATACGGACTTTTTGGCATAGTATTAGTATGGTCGTTCTTACTCTATGTGCATCATAGCATACTAGTTTTATATTGTCATTGTACTTGAGTACCTGTGTGGTTCCACTCCATTTCTGGTTACCACTGTCATTCTGTCTATCATACGTGTTTTTTTAAAAAATTGTTTAATAAAATGTTTCTACTTTTATAATATATTCTCTGTGTGCAATTTTCCTTTATTTGAGCTGAGTTTAATTTTTGCACTGAGTTCTTCTATCTAGGCACTGTGATACTACTATCTGTATCTTCACAAAAAAGGTGATAGCCTTGTATAGGTTACCCATTATATATGAAGCAGTATTTGGGGCTCATTATACTGTATGGAGCAATTTATGGTGCCCATAATACTGTATGGAGCAATATATGGGACTCATTATGTATGGAACAATATATGGGGATCATTATTCATTATGGAGCATTGTATGGGGCCCATTATACAGCATGGAGCAATGTATAGGGCTCTTTATCCTCTATGGAGCATTATATTGGGCTCATTATACTGTATGGAGCAATATATGGTGCACATAATACTGTATGGAGCAATATATGTGGCTCATACTGTATAGAGCATTATATGGGATCATTATACTGTATGGAACATTATATTATACTGTATGGCTCATAATACTGTATGGAGCCTTACATGGGGTCCATTAGTCTGTATGTAGCAATATATGGAGCTCATTATTCTGTATGGCGCACTATGTGGTGCCCATAATACTGTATGGAGGACTATACTGTCCAGTTTCTGACTTGTTGTAGAATGTACCTCATGTAATGTAAGAAGTGAAGTATTTGGCATTGTACTATACCTATATTTCTCTGCCGTATCTGTGCATCATGAATTGTGGTATGTGTTAAAGTGGCCCACTGCAACTTCTAATATTTGTACACTCTTTGGAATAAATAACTGCAATCAATCGCTTCCTATAACCAGAAACTTTTTTTTACTATTTTACTTAATCCTTCTATGGGATTTTAACTTTTTTTCACTCTGATCACTGGTATAATGAATTTCAATGCACCAGCCACCATAGCTTGCAGATCCAGAGATCATTATGACTACCTCGAGTTGCCATTTCAATGATCGGCAGCTTTCTAAATGCTGCGATTGCTACTTTTATATGGAAAGTTGGCGCGCTTAAAATTGCACAGTGTCAGATCAGTACATTGCCAAAAAACTATGCCCGAAGTAAGACTGAAAGGTGTGAGGTGTGCCAGCAGGAGAACTACCATGTAAGGCCTCTTTCACACTTTAGTCGTTTGGCGTCAGTCAGAATCCGACATCGTGGCAGATTGGTGGATCCACCAAAAATAGTGATTAACGGAGTCAATGGATCCTTTATTTTGGCGGATCCGTTAACGGTTCCGCCATAATAACGGATCCGTTGACTCCGTCACATCCGTTTTTTCCATCCTTTTCATCTGTTTTTTGATGGATACGTTATTCACATGGGAGGATCTCCAACATGATTGGCTACTGGAAACATGCTGTACTGTGATTGGCTACTGGGAACTACGTGGAAACTATAAATAGGGTGTTTTTACACCATATTATTTGAAAGGTTGTAGAGCAAGTGGCAGAGATGGAGATGATTTTAGAGAATATGGCGAAGATTTGCGAGGATTTTACAGTGGAGGCCAATGGTTTGGCAAGAATTGTTCAGGAGAAGGAGGAAGCCAGACAGCGGATCCTGCGTCGTCGGCAGAGACGTATGTAGATCCATCCCATAAATGCTAGGTGGATGACCCGTGGTGTTTATTCCATCTTGTACATGGAATTTCGGCAGAACCCCAGCAAGTTTTTCAACTACGTCAGAATGAGAGCTGACAATTTTGAATGTTTGGTTGAACGCATCGAAGATCGAATTAGGAGACAAGACACTTTCCTTTCGTTTTGCAATATCACCACCAGAGCATCTGATGGTGACAATTCGGTAAGTTTTTTTTTTACAAAAAAATTCTTCCTCATTTTGCAGAATGTATGTTGTTGCTGGTGTTTTTAATTAATTATTGTCTTCTCCTTTTTTGCAGGTTTCTTGCAACTGCGGAATCCTTTTCCTCTCTGCATTTCCAATACCGGCTTGGCATTTCAACAATATCCGGAATTGTGAAAGAAACCTGCCAGGCATTGTGGGATACTTTGCACGAGGAATTCATCCCACAGCCAACACAGGAGAGATGACTGGAGATTGCTGCTAATTTCATGGAAATCTGCCAGTTCCCAAACTGTGTTGGTGCCGTGGATGGCAAGCACATTAGAATAGTGAAACCAACTGGATCGGGATCTCTATTCTTCAATTACAAGAAATTTTTCTCTATTGAACTTATGGGCATTGCTGATGCCAAATGCAAGTTTATCGCTGTCGATATAGGTGCCTATGGCCGTTCAAACGACTCCCAGGTCTTCAAGATGTTGCCGATGGGACGTCGGTTATATGGCGATACTTTTGACTTCCCACCTCCAAGATCACTCCCTGGAACCTCTGGCCCTGCATTGCCATTTGTCTGTGTGGGAGATGAGGCCATTAGCTCTCACCGCATTTGTTGAAACCCTATGGAAGTCATGGGTTGACACTAAAGAAAAAAATATTCAACTACCGTTTGACAAGGGCCCGAAGAGTTGTTGAATGTGCATTTGGAATTTTAACAGCGAAATGGAGAGTGCTGCTGACCGCAATAAAACTACAAACTGAGACTGTTGACGATGTGGTCAAGGCTTGTGAGGTCCTGCACAATTTTGTCATAACCAAAGAAAATTTGTCCATGGATGAAAATATGTCCGAGACCACTTTGCAGGACTACAACAACATAAGTTTTCGGAGTAAGGCTCTGTTTCAAGAATCCGGGACAAGTTTGCGGACTACTTCGTCTCATCGAAAGGAAGGGTTGACTGGCAGGATGACATGGTTTATTTTTTTTTATTATTTTTTTCTAGCATACCCTGCTTTTCTTTTTTTTACCACAAATCTGTAGTGTTTGGTATCTGTACCAGAATGTTATTACCTTTTTTGATGTGTTATCTGTACCCTAATCTTGGTACCTTTACACCAAGTTGTGTATGTTTTAACCTTTAATGTTTTTACACTTTTTAAAAAAAAAAAAAAGACATTAAATATTTTCAAACAAAATACATTTTATTGTTCAAGAAACTGGTTTCCTTTTTATTTGATCAGACATGTTCAAAAAGTTATATATACATAAATTTACATCACTATATGCAATATATCCAAAAAACAGGCAGCACTCCACAGGTCAATAGAAATAGTGGATGTTTATTGAACCCACATCTTATAGCCATAAGATGTGGGTTCAATAAACATCCACTATTTCTATTGACCTGTGGAGTGCTGCCTGTTTTTTGGATATTCAAGTTGGCAGGTATTGGATTATTGCTGAAGAGGATTTGCACCCTGAGTTATAGTATTTCTATGCTGCTCCAATTGTTCTTTAAATATATACAATATATACATACATTCACAGCACTATATGCAATATATACATACATTCACAGCACTATATACAATATATACATAACAGCAGTGTATACATATTTACAGATTGGTGTACTGTTGGGTGGAGATACTAGCGGAGGGGCTGACAGGGTTGGGTAGGATCAGAAGTAGAGGGAAAAACATGAGGTGGGGCAGGGAGTTGAGGGGCAGCTGATATTTGTGGGAGGTATGGTGAAGGTGTTGATGGGATGGGGTATGGTGAAGTTAAGGGTGAAAACGTAAAGGGTGAACTAAAATAATGGGAATAATTTAATGGGGAAGGAGTGGTAGGAGGGTAGGCGTCAGCTGTATAGCCGGCAGCTGGATGGCCGGCAGCTGGATGGGTGGCAGGTTGAAGTGGGGGAGGTGTAGGAATTTGGTGGGTAGGTGGATGGGATTGGGACATTGCCTGCACTAGAGAAGTGTGGCAGCCTTGCATCACATGCATCTGCAGGTCAGGAGTTAGATTTTCCATGTGACTGAGCACTGACTGAAAAAAGCAGTGTCTCAGCGATAAGTTTGCATCTGACTGCATCCTATCAATTTTACTGCTGAGTTCAAGTATGTTTTTGCTCAACAGCAGTAACTTGATCATTTAAAAGTCTGATCGTGTTTTGAAAGTATGCATTCAGATGCAAAAAATCAGATGCATAGCTCCTTTCCTGACCTCTGTGGCGCTGCCGTCTAGGTGTGGCGGCAGTGTCAGCAGGGTAGGGTCACCTTCATGTGACGAAGTCTGCTGTTATGTTTCGGTAGCTGAGGAGAGCAGGCAAAAACGGCAATACACCAGAGAGGTTGGAATCTATTGGATTGCAGCACCCTGACTAACCACCACAACTAAAGGCAGCCGTGGAGCGTTCCTACGTTGGTCCTAGACGCCTCGTCACAGCCTGAGAGATTAACTACACCTAAAGATAGAAAGAGGAAAGCTATCTGCCCCGGAGCAGATCCCCAAAGAACATAGGAAGCCCCTAAACATGTAATGGCGGTTAGACAAGAGGAAATACAGACACAGACAGAAAATAGTATGAGCAAACGCTGGGGCCCAATCTGCCTAGACAGAAAAGGATAGAAAGGATACTCACTGCAATCCAAAAAAACCCTAAAAATTGCCAACGCTACTGATTGCAAAAACAATGGAAATACTAAAATAGTACTCGCGTTCTGAATCAAACACAGCCTAACACTACTAATCGCAACACGTACCTTAATTCTTCCAAAGTTTTTATGCACGAATAAATCAGCGGGTGATGCTTTTGTGGTAATATGTACTTAAAGGACCATTTTGCACACTGAAACTCGATCCTCCATTGATCCTGTTCCAATATTTTCTGGCTCCAATAATTTTCGTGATTAAGAAAGCTGAAGATGCGTGACAGACCAGAAACTGATTTTTCAGCAACCATGTAGACAGGATATGCCTTATTGCACTGTGTTGTAGAATTGATAAAACAGTCACAAAATTGAGTTCCCAAGTGGCGCAGGCAGCACCAACCCGGAGAAACCCCGCGCCATAAACCGTACACTCACTGTACAACCAGCCAGTACAGTGAGTGTACGGTTTATGGCGCGGGGTTTCTCCGGGTTGGTGCTGCCTGCGCCACTTGGGAACTCAATTTTGTGACTGTTTTATCAATTCTACAACACAGTGCAATAAGGCATATCCTGTCTACATGGTTGCTGAAAAATCAGTTTCTGGTCTGTCACGCATCTTCAGCTTTCTTAATCAAGAAAATTATTGGAGCCAGAAAATATTGGAACAGGATCAATGGAGGATCGAGTTTCAGTGTGCAAAATGGTCCTTTAAGTACATATTACCACAAAAGCATCACCCGCTGATTTATTCGTGCATAAAAACTTTGGAAGAATTAAGGTACGTGTTGCGATCAGTAGTGTTAGGCTGTGTTTGATTCAGAGCGCGAGTACTATTTTAGTATTTCCATTACTTCCCCCCTTTTTCTCCTTGTGGTAGGAGTTTTGTACTTGCAGCGGATCCAGCACATATATACTTGCGCCGCTACAATTGTTTTTAATTTTGTGATTGCAAAAACACCTGAGATCACACGACCTCTACCACCTAAATCAGTTCTCTGGTGTAACAAAACTAAGCCGAAGTCACTGAAAAAACTGGAAAAGGCAAATGAACAAATAACAATGGCTCCAGAGGAACTGAGAGGAGCCCAAGCCCCCGGGGGAACCTGGCTAACCTCACAGAAATACAGAGAAATATGCAAATGGTAAGCACAAAAACAAAAACAGAAAATATCTTATCTGAAAGCAGAAGAAGAAGCAAGACTCAGCAAGCTTCCAAGTGAACCAGGAACCACAGTTGAGACAAGAACAATTGATCACTGGCAACCATGATGGGAGGGAACCTCCCTTATATCAAGCCAGTCTGTGAATCCTGATTGCCAATCCTCATTGAATGGTTCAGTACTGTTTGTAACCACCAGCGGGAGCTTCTGCTCAGAATTCATTTCCAAAACATTCACAACAGTCTGCCCTGCTACTCCAGTGCTGGTGGATGGGGCGAAGGTACCTGACAAGAGGGAAGGTGCAGAGGGGTCGGGTCTATCGACATGGTCCCCGGTGGCGGACTCCTGAGGGATCGCTCCAGAGGGAACCAACTCAGAAGCAGGCTCCCGAGTGATGCAGACAGTGCTGTCATTTCATGTAGTTTGATATCTGGTTTTCACTAACAATTACATGAGTGTATGTGTGCAAAATTTCAGACATCTAGGGGTTAATTAAAGGTGTAAATTCGTTGAAAAAAATGCGTTGGCTCCAGCGCTATTTTCTCAACCAGACAGGTAAAGCCAGCGAATGGTGGCAGATAATAATAGCCTAGGGAGGGTGCATTTATTTTGTGCCCCCCCGGCTACTAACATCTGCCTCCAGCCACCCTAGAAAAGGCACATATATAATGAGATGCACCCTTTTTGGCACTTATCCGGTCTATTCCCATTGCCCTGTAGCGGTGGCTAATGGGTTAATAATGGGTTAAAGCCACCTTGCTATTGGAAGGTGACTTTAAGCCAGGTTAATAATGGTTAAAAAAACACACACATTAATTTAAAATGATTTTAATGAAATAAATAAACATAGTTTTTGACCAAATTTTATTTTACTGGTACTCCATCCGAATCCCTTGTTCTCCTGTAATAAAAATAAAATAATAAAGCAACATTATTCTTACCTATCCGGTGTTCAGTCAGGTCCCCGATGTAATCCTTCTGAAAGGGTTAACGTTTACTACAGGGACCACAGCTAATGCTGCCAGCCTCGCAGTAAACGCCCGAATGAGTCATGTCTTTTCCCATCTGACAGGAGAAGTGATTAGTGTGGGAAGCTTAATTGATTGCTTCCCACTTTCACTTCAGGTCAGCCGGGGACACCGCACAGCATCAGTGACGTCAGAGGGAATCCCGGCTGACCTGAAGTGAACTGATTAGCAAAAATAGGGGATCCCCTCGAAAAAAAAATGGCGTGGGGTCCTCCTATTTTTGTTAACCAGCCAGATGAAGCAGACTACTGAGGCATGGTATTTAAGGCTGTTAAGGATCCAATATCCATGAACCTTGCAAGCCTGATAATAACAGGCTACATCAGTCTGCTTATCTTGGTTGGTGAACAAAAATAGGGGATCCCCTCAAAAAAAAAAATGGCATGGGGGTCCCCCTATTTTTGTTAACCAGCCAAGTAAATAGCAGACTGCTGCGGCCTGGTATTAAAAGACTGTCAAGGCCCATGGATTTTGGCCCTCAACAGCCTAAAAATACCAGCCTGCAGCAGCCCTACAATTGGCGCGTATACATACATATATATACATATATATACATATACATTGGCGCACAATTGTACTGGGTAATCTCGGCCAGCTGTACTCTCGCGATAGCTGGCCGTGAGAAACACAGATAATGTCACAGACGGGGAATCTCCACCGGTAAGCAGCTCTGCTGCATCTAGATGTCAGGCTGAGCCTGGCATCCAGATGTAGCAGAGCTGGACTCGTCGTGGGACACTCGTTATCTTGGACTACGTCGGACAGGGAGTATTTGTGTTGGTTTGTTATTTTTGTTTTTTTACAGGAGATCGATGGCATCGCAGGATGAGCGTGCAATAAAAAATAATGAAAACTGTGTTGTGTATTATTTCATTAAAATACTTTATTCTGGCTGTTTTTTTTTAAACATTTACAAACTTTATGATTTATAATGGATCGGTGTCTTATTGACGCCTCTCCATTATTAACCGGGCTTATTGTCACCGTTCAAGGGAAAGTGGGAAGAGCCGGGTAAAATGCCACAATTGGCGCATCTTTGGATTTTATTAACCAACCAAGATAAGCAGACTGCTGTAGTCTGGTATTATCAGGCTTGCAAGGTTCATGGATATTGAATCCTTAATAGCCTTAAATACCATGCCTCAGTAGTCTGCTTCATCTGGCTGGTTAAAAAAATAGGGGGAACCCACGCCATTTTTTTTTCGAGGGGATCCCTATTTTTGCTATTCAGTTCACTTCAGTTCAGCCGGGATTCCCTCTGACGTCACTGATGCTGTGCAGTGTCTCCGGCTGACCTGAAGTGAAAGTGGGAAGCAATCAATTAAGCTTTCCACACTAATCACTTCCTCTCCTGTCAGCTGGAAGAAGAGATGATTCATTCGGGGTTTACTGCGAGGCTGGCTGCATTAGCTGCGGTCCCTGCAGTAAACGTTAACCCTTTCAGAAGGATTACATCGGGGGACCTGACTGTGCGTCAGATAAGTAAGAATAATGTTGCTTTATTATTTTATTTTTATTTCAGGAGAACAAAGGAATCGAGGATTACCAGTTAAATAAAAGATGGTCAAAAACTGTGTATTTATTTCATTAAAATGATTTTTCATTGATGTGTGTGTGTTTTTTTTAACCATTTCATACAATAGGATTAATAATTGATAGTTGTCTAATTGACAACTCTCAATTATTAACCTGACTTAAAGAAACCTTCCAATAGCAAGGTGGCTTTAACCCATTATTATCCCGTTCGCCACCACTACAGGGCAATGGGAATAGACGGGCAAAGTTCCAGAAAGGGCGAATCTAATTATAGATTTTTCCTTTTCTGGGGTGGCTGGGGCAGATGTTATTAGCCAGCGGGCCAGGGGGGGCCCTAAATAAATGCACCCTCTCTAGGCTAATACTATCTGTCCCCACTCGCTGGCTTTGTCTGTCTGGTTCAGAAAATAGCGCGGGAGCCCATGATTTTTTTTTCTACGAATTTACACCTCATATATCTATATATATATATACATGTCATTGTGACACAAATATGTATATATATATATATATATATATATATATATATAGTACAGACCAAAAGTTTGGACACACCTTCTCATTCAAAGATTTTTCTGTATTTTCATGACTGTGAAAATTGTAGAATCACACTTAAGGCATCAAAACTATGAATTAACACATGTGGAATTAAACATTACACTTTACAAAAAAGTGTGAAACACTGAAAATATGTCTCATATTCTAGGTTCTTTAAAGTAGCCACCTTTTGCTTTGATTACTGCTTTGCACGCAGAAAAGGTGAACGGATGGACTCTACATGCCTGGTTCCCACCGTGAAGCATGGAGGAGGTGGTGTAATGGTGTGGGGGTGCTTTGCTGGTGACACTGTTGGGGATTTATTCAAAATTGAAGTGGTGAGCGGTCCAGCTCACCCCAAACCATCTCGATTGGGTTCAGGTCGGGTGTCTGTGGAGGCCAAGTCATCTGGCGTAGCACCCCAACACTCTCCTTCTTGGTCAAATAGCCCTTACACAGCCTGGAGGTGTGTTTGGGGTCATTGTGCTGTTGAAAAATAAATGATGGTCCAACTAAATGCAAACCGGATGGAATAGCATGCTGCTGCAATATGCTGTGGTAGCCATGCTGGTTCAGTATGCCTTCAATTTTGAATAAATCCACAAAGTGTCGCCAGCAAAGCACCCCCACACCATCACACCACCTCCTCCATGCTTCACGGTGGGAACTAGGCATGTAGAGTCCATCCGTTCACCTTTTCTGCCGGCAAAGTGATAATCAAAGCAAAAGGTGGCTACTTTGAAGAACCTAGAATATAAGACATATGTTCAGTTGTTTCACACTTTTTTGTAAAGTGTAATGTATAATTCCACATGTGTAATTCATAGTTTTAATGCCTTCAGTTTGATTCTACAAGTTTCATAGTCATGAAAATACAGCAAAATCTTTGAATGAGAAGGTGTGTCCAAACTTTTGGTCTGTACTGTATATATATATATATATATAGGTCATACACTTCTACATAGTATAATAGCCGCTAATTCACTTGCCGGCTTTTGTGAAATTACTGACCCGACAGGAAATGACACATGGTTTACATACAGTTAACCATGTCATTTCATGTAGTTTGATATATGGTTTTCACAAATAATTACATGAGTGTATGTGTGTTTCAGACATGTAGGGGTTAATTAAAGGTGTAAATTTGTTGAATTTTTTTTCAACAAATTTACACCGTTAATTAACCCCTACATATGTGAAAGTTTGCACACATACACTCATGTAATTGTTAGTGAAAACCATATATCAAACTACATGAAATGACATGGTTAACTGTATGTAAACCAGGAGTCATTTCATGTCGGGTGGTTCTGTAATTTCACAAAAGCTGGCAATTGAATTAGAAGATGGCGACCAGTTTTCCTGCTACAGTTTTCGTTCTGTGCATTTTTCTAGCGATTTTTTTGCTCCTCTGCCTCTGCAAACTATTTCCCCATTATCCTGAGGTGTTTCCACGCCATTTTATCCATTATATAGCACTGTAGTGGTCATTTTGTAATTCCGATTTTTTTTCTCCCATTCACTTGCATTGATATCGGAAATCGGAAATTCCGATATCCGATATTTTTCCAATATCAGAAATCGGAATTCCGATACGATATTGGGCAATATAACTCATCTCTATTTATATTACACTGCCCTTGCTGAAATAATAAAATAAGGTTAGACAAGTCAAACATTTTTCATACATAAATGGGGTGTGAAATATTTACATTCTGCTGACCATCGTTGACCACAGGAATGACAGGGCTCTGGCATATTTATATCTGCTCCTGCAACCTGCTGATCCACTCGGGGCCTGCATCTCCTTATCAAATTCCCTCTTGAAGCAATCCCTGAGTGACCGCCACCGTGTGATTACCCGGTCACCTGGAAAGTAAAAGAAAAAAGTATAGTATACAACACATTACATTCTGCAACATTCATTACTGAACTGTGAATACTTACGCGCAAGATCCTTGTCTCGAGCATCGAGTTCCTCCCGATTCTCCATCACCACGCTGCATACTTCCACCCATAGCCGTCGGGTGATGACTTGGTCAGCATGGCGGCGGTCAGCCGTATTCTACAGCGCCTCCCGATCTTGGACCTCTTTGATGAGGGTGTCGACGTCGATCCCTCCATACTCACCATCTGTATCGGGAGCACGCCGTGAAGTCTGTGGAGAAAAGAAAAAAAAAATTTTAAGCAACATGAAGTAAAAAGAATTTAGCTAACACAAAAATAAAAAAATGTACTTACTTGCTGACCGCCGCGACGATCATGCCGACGACCATGGGAGGTCCTTGGAGGAACTCTCCGACGAGACCTGGATTGTGAAGACTATAAAACAGAAAAAAAAATTATGTGCATGGAATGGCGGTATGTTTTGTGTGTGCTGTGATCAATGTTTGTGCTGGGTAATAATGTGATGTGAGGATCTGTCTGTGCAAAACTTACACTCTGAGCACCCACTCCAGGTATTTCTCCACCCTGACCATCTCCTTCTGAAAGCCCCTCTGCTTCAGCTTCCTGTGAAAACAGAATACATGCATATAGGTTTGCAAATAATGTTATTATCATCAGAGAAAAAAAAATTACCTCAGTTCGACTTCGCTGTGATGGGGGGCTCCCAGAAGAAGACATTACTGGCTTAACAACTGGGCCTGACAGTGTCCTCCAAGTAATCTGCAAGCATAAAGACAATTTAGCAACTATACAAAAGATAGAAAAGCTCAATTGCCAATATACTTACATAAATCAAAACTTGGGCCTGGCAGACTGTGTCCTCTGGGGCCTAGCAGACTGTGTCCTCTGGACCTAGCAGACTGTGTCCTCTTGGGCCTGGCAGACTGTGTCCTCCAAATAATCTGCAAGTATAAAGCCAATTTAGCAACTATACAAAAGATAGAAAAGCTCAATTGCCAATATACTTACATACAGTAAATCAAAACTTGGGCCTAGCAGACTGTGTCCTCTTGGGCCTAGCAGACTGTGTCCTCTTGGGCCTGGCAGACTGTGTCCTCCAAATAATCTGCAAGTATAAAGCCAATTTAGCAACTATACAAAAGATAGAAAAGCTCAATTGCCAATATTCTTACATAAATCAAAACCTGGACCTAGCAGACTGTGTCCTCTGGGGCCTAGCAGACTGTGTCCCCTTGGGCCTAACAGACTGTGTCCTCTTTGGCCTGGCAAACTGTGTCCTCCAAATAATCTGCAAGTATAAAGCCAATTTAGCAACTATACAAAAGATTGAAAAGCTCAATTGCCAATATACTTACATAAATCAAAACTTGGGCCTGGCAGACTGTGTCCTCTTGGGCCTAGCAGACTGTGTACTCTTGGGCCTGGCAGACTGTGTCCTCTTGGGCCTGACAGACTGTGTCCTCCAAAAAATCTGCAAGTATAAAGCCAATTTAGCAACTATACAAAAGATAGAAAAGCTCAATTGCCAATATGTAACGGGTCTGGTAGGTGGAACCACTGACGGAAACGGGTCTGGTTGGTGGAACCACTAAGCTTTATTATACAAGACAATTTACTTGTAAGAGAGCGGGTGGCATCCGGGAATAGGACAGGGAATCACGGCAATTAGCCAGGCAGTCTCTGGACAGGCAGGTTGTCACAATATGTGACCAAGGAAGTCTCTGGACAGGCAGGTTGTCACGGCAAGTGACCTGGGCAGTCTCTGGACAGGCAGGTTGTCACGGCAAGTGACCTGGGCAGTCTCTGGACAGGCAGGTTGTCACGGCAAGTGACCTGGGCAGTCTCTGGACAGGAGGTTGTCACGGCAAGTGACTGGGCAGTCTCTGGACAGCAGTTGTCACGGCAAGTGACCTGGGCAGTCTCTGGACAGGCAGGTTGTCACGGCAAGTGACCAGGGCAGTCTCTGGACAGGCAGGTTGTCACGGCAAGTGACCAGGGCAGTCTCTGGGCAGGCAGGTTGTCACGGCAAGTGACCAGGGCAGTCTCTGGACAGGCAGGTTTGTCACGGTAAGTGACCAGGGCAGTCTCTGGACAGGCAGGTTTGTCACGGTAAGTGACCAAGGCAGTCTCTAGACAAACAGGCATATACGACCTGAGCTGGTGGAGCCTCCTGGTAGGCTGCAGTCGGATGGCAGATGATCGCTCCCAGGTGAGCAGGCAAGAGTCTCTGGAATAGCCAGGGATCTCTGCTGATGATGTCCGAACCTCTAGATAGAGCTGCAGTCGGATGGCAGATGATCGCTCCCAGGTGAGCAGGCAAGAGTCTCTGGAATAGCTGGGGATCTCTGCTGATGATGTCCGAACCTCTAGATAGAGCTGCAGTCGGATGGCAGATGATCGCTCCCAAGTGAGCAGGCAACAGCCGGGGATCTCTGCTGAAGATGTCCGAACTTCTGGATAGAGCTGCAGTCAGATGGCCGACAGGCAAACAGACAGGTAACAGGCAGGCAACTGGAAACAGGAGCTGATGGCTGAAGCAGAGTTAGACTGCACAGAAACAACATTGCTCGGGCACCTCCATTAAGGAGGAAGCCCTTAATATAGGGTGGAGTCCACCAGCATTGGCTGGAGACTGATTTGGAAAATGCGCGCGGCTCCTTTAAGAGCGGGGGAGGGTGCGGGCGCGCGCCTAAGGCCAGCAGCAGGGAAGGAGCGCGCGGGACCAGCAGGGCGGAAGGAGGACGCCGAGGACGCCAGAGGCGCAGAGGAGGCTGGGAGCACCGAGGACGCTGAGCGCAGGTGAGGAGAGCGACGTCCCTGTCTGGCAGCAGGCAGGGACGCGGGCGCTACAGTACCCTCCCCTCTAGGCCCCCCCCTTTTTAGGCCAGAAAAAATTTAGCTAGGATGAGAGGGGCATGGATGTTCTCCCGAGGTTCCCAGGTTCTCTCCTCGGACCAAACCCCTTCCAATCCACCAAAAAATAAGTCTTTTTTCCTACCCTTTTTGTGGCCAGAATGTTCTCTACCTCAAATTCATCATCAGCAGACACTGGAGCAGGAGGTGTACCTGTAGACTTAAAAAAAGAGTTAAGAACCACAGGTTTGAGGAGAGATACATGAAAAGAATTAGGAATTCGCAAATTGACCGGGAGTTTCAATTTATAGGACACCGGGTTGATCTGACTGATGATCTCAAAAGGACCGATGAACCGAGGACCTAACTTGTAGGACGGAATTTTGAGTCGAACATATTTGGACGAAAGCCAGACTTTGTCCCCAGGATGGAATTGAGGAGGATCCAGACGTTTTTTGTCAGCATGTCTTTTCATGCGCTCGGATGACTGAATGAGTGCGGAACGGGTACTCTCCCAGATGGAGGAGAATTCTCTAACTAGAGATTCCGCAGCTGGATTGTCCACAGAGATGGAAACAGGGACAGGGATCCGAGGGTGTTGACCAAAGACTACAAAAAACGGAGACTTGGTGGAAGATTCGCTCTCATGATTATTGTAGGAGATTCGGCCCAAGGCAGGAGCTCCACCCAGTCAGAATGGTGGGCATTAACGAAGTGTCGAAGATAACTGGTCAAATTCTGATTTATTCGTTCAACTTGTCCATTGGACTGTGGGTGGTAAGCGGAGGAAAAATCCAGGGTGACGTCTAGCAACTTACAAGTGGCTCTCAAGAAACGTGAGGTGAACTGAACCCCACAATCCGACACAATGTGACGAGGCAGACCATGAAGACGGAAGATGTGGCGGATAAAGTCTTTAGCCAACTCGGGTGCAGACGGAAGACCTGGCAGAGGAATGAAGTGAGCCATCTTGGAAAAGCGGTCAGTGACCACCCAAATGACTGTACAACCAGCAGAGACGGGAAGATCAGTAATGAAGTCCATGGCTATATGCTGCCAGGGGGCAGCGGGTACAGGAAGCGGAAGAAGACGGCCGGTAGGCAGGTGTCTCGGAACTTTGTTGCGGGCACAGGAAACACAGGCAGAAACAAAGTCTATTACGTCTTTGTGCAGGGTAGACCACCAATAATGCCGGGTAATGAGTTGGAGGGTTTTTTTTTGACCAGCGTGGCCAGCGAGTTTAGATGAATGACCCCAATGTAGGATTCTCTTCCGATCAGTTTCTGATACGAACGTCTTACCAGGAGGGAGACAATTTAAACTCACGGGAGCCACCTGCATCACTCTGGCGGGATCGATGATATGCTTAGGTTCCTCCTCGAGATCCGACACCAGGAAAGACCAAGACAAGGCATCCGCCTTGATGTTTTTGTCAGCTGGGCGAAAATGCAAAAGAAAATCGAAGCGGGCAAAAAACAAGGACCACCGGGCTTGGCGAGGGTTAAGTCTCTGGGCATGCTGGAGGTATGCCAGATTCTTGTGGTCCGTGTAAATGATTACCGGATGAAGAGCCCCTTCGAGTAGGTAACGCCACTCCTCCAATGCCAACTTGATGGCCAATAACTCTCGGTCTCCTATGGAGTAGTTGCGCTCGGAGGAGGAGAAGAGTTTGGAGAAGAAACCGCAGGATACCATCCTCCCGGATGAAGCTTTTTGGGTAAGTACCGCTCCGGCTCCAGCAGAGGAAGCGTCCACCTCCAGGAAGAACTGCTTGTTGCCATCCGGGCGATGCAGCACTGGAGCGGAAGAGAAGGCCTGTTTTAGAGAAAGGAAGGCCTCCTCTGCTTCGGGCGTCCACTGTTTGGGGTTAGCATCCTTGCGGGTGAGCGCGGAGATTGGCGCAGTCCTGGAAGAGAAGTGCGGTATGAAGAGACGGTAATAGTTGGCAAATCCCAGGAACCGCTGAATGGCCTTCAACCCCTCCGGTCGGGGCCACTTCTCGATGGCAGACAATTTCTCCGGATCCATTCGTAGGCCTGTCTGAGAAATGATGTAGCCCAGAAACGGAAGCGATGTCTGCTCAAAGAGGCACTTCTCATATTTGGCGAAGAGGTGATTCTGCCTGAGCCTGAGCAGAACCTGACGAACATCCCTCCGGTGAGACTGAAGATCCGGAGAGAAGACCAAGATGTCGTCAAGGTACACCACAACGCAGGAGTAGAGGAGGTCCCGGAAGATGTCATTGACCAACTCCTGAAAGACTGCTGGAGCATTACAGAGACCAAAGGGCATCACCAAGTACTCGTAGTGGCCGTCCCGGGTGTTGAATGCCGTCTTCCATTCATCTCCTCGACGGATACGAACCAGGTTGTATGCTCCACGAAGATCTAGTTTGGTGAAGACTCTAGCCCCTCTAAGACGATCAAACAATTCTGGAATGAGCGGAAGAGGGTACTTATTCTTCACCGTGATCAAATTTAGGCCTCTGTAGTCAATACAGGGACGGAGAGATCCGTCCTTCTTTTTTACGAAGAAGAAACCTGCTCCCGCTGGGGAGGTGGATTTCCGGATGAATCCTTTTGCTAAGTTCTCCTCGATATATTCGGACATCGACCTGGTCTCAGCAGCGGACAACGGGTAAATACGCCCACGGGGAGGCGTGGTACCGGGTAGCAGGTCGATCGGGCAATCATATGGTCTATGCGGGGGTAATGTCTCTGCTTCCTTTTTATTGAAGACATCAGCAAATGACCAATATGGAATCGGGAGTCCTGGTAGATTAGCAGGAGTAGGAGAAGGACAGACGGGATGAACAGGCACCAGACACGTTCTATGACAGTCCTGTCCCCAGCGAAGAATCTCTCCATTCTGCCAGTCTAGCACAGGTGCATGCTTTTGGAGCCAAGGCAGACCTAGTAAGAAAGCATGAGAGAGTCCAGGCAGAACATGAAATGAGATGCTCTCAGAATGCAACATTCCCACCTGCAGGGTTATGGCTTCGGTGATAAGTCGGATGGGACGAGGTAGGAGACCCCCATCCACAGCAGCAACAGATACTGGTTCAACAAGAGGTTTGGTGGGAATGCGATACTTCTCTACTAGAGCCTGTGACACGAGATTCCCAGCTGCTCCAGAATCAAGTTGGGCCATCTCGAAGTAACGGTTCTTACCGAGAAGAATTGAGACCGAGAGCAGCAGAGATGAAGAGGATTTATTTTTGTCTAGATTGACCTCTCCTAGCAACCTAGACACAGGCGTTTCCCGACTTCTCCGGACAGGTTCGGATCCAGTGCTCCTTACTGCCGCAGTAGAAGCAACTTTTCTCGGCACGGCGTGAGTCCTGACGGGCTTTGACCATCTTGGTCTGGTCGACCTGCATAGGCTCAGCAGTGTGCACCTGGGGAGAAACGGAAGGGGTTAAATGAGGAAACTTTTTTTCACGGGTGACCTCTTTGGCTCGTTCCTGGAACCGTAGATCAATCCGATTGGCAAGATTTATTAAATCATCAAGCGAGGTTGGAATGTCCCGACCGGCAAGTTCGTCTTTAATACGGCCGGACAGACCCTCCCAGAAGACCGAAATTAGAGCTTCATTGTCCCAAGCCAGTTCTGAGGCTAGAGTATGGAACCGTATGGCATATTGACCAACGGTGAGACTTCCCTGACGGAGACGCAACAGAGATGATGCAGAGGAGGTCTTCCGTCCAGGTTCGTCGAATACCCTCCGGAAGGCTGAGAGAAAAGCAGGCAGGTCTGACACCAGAGGATCTTCTCTCTCCCAGAGAGGATTAAGCCAGGCCAGAGCCTCTCCGGTGAGATGGGACATGATGAAGGCAATTTTGGCCCGGTCAGAATTAAACTGGTGTGCCAGGAGTTCGAAATGCAGGGTGCACTGGTTAATGAAACCCCGAGCCATAACAGGGTCGCCTCCATACCTAGGAGGAGCTGAAAGTCGGGGACCGGGAATGGAAACCACGGAATTGGGAGTCAGCGGGACTGCCGGATTATGAGTCATGGCTCCAGCGGTGGTTGCTGGTGATGGATTCAGAGTGTCCAAGCGGGAATTGACGTTCCGCAGGTGACCCAGGATAGCCTCCTGTTGAGACCTCTGGCGAGACAGCTCATGACACAGTTCCGGAAGTGAAGGGGTTTGGGTGCCACCGGGTTCCATGGCCCGAGCAAACTGTAACGGGTCTGGTAGGTGGAACCACTGACGGAAACGGGTCTGGTTGGTGGAACCACTAAGCTTTATTATACAAGACAATTTACTTGTAAGAGAGCGGGTGGCATCCGGGAATAGGACAGGGAATCACGGCAATTAGCCAGGCAGTCTCTGGACAGGCAGGTTGTCACAATATGTGACCAAGGAAGTCTCTGGACAGGCAGGTTGTCACGGCAAGTGACCTGGGCAGTCTCTGGACAGGCAGGTTGTCACGGCAAGTGACCGGGCAGTCTCTGGACAGGCAGGTTGTCACGGCAAGTGACCGGGCAGTCTCTGGCAGGCAGGTTGTCACGGCAAGTGACCATGGGCAGTCTCTGGACAGGCAGGTTGTCACGGAAGTGACCGGGCAGTCTCTGGACAGGCAGGTTGTCACGGAAGTGACCAGGCAGTCTCTAGCATGCAACAGGCAAGTGACCGCAGTCTTGGCGGCAGTCACGTAGGCGCTCGGACAGGCAGGTTGTCACGAGGTGACCAGGCAGTCTCTGGACAGCAGGTTGTCACGGTAAGTGACAGAGTCCAGACAACGCTATACGACTGAGCTGTGAGTCCGGAGGCTGCAGTCGGATGCAGATGATCGTCCCAGGTGAGCAGGCAAGAGTCTCTGGAATAGCCGGGGATCTCTGCTGATGATGTCCGAACCTCTAGATAGAGCTGCAGTCGGATGGCAGATGATCGCTCCCAGGTGAGCAGGCAAGATCTCTGAATAGCCGGGGATCTCTGCTGATGATGTCCGAACCTCTAGATAGAGCTGCAGTCGGATGGCAAGATCGCTCCAGGTGAGCAGCACAGATCTTGCTGAAGAGCCGACTCTGATAGAGCTGCAGTAGATGCGACAGGCAAACAGAAGGTAACAGGCAGGCAACTGGAAACAGGAGCTGATGCTGAAGCAGAGTTAGACTGCACAGAAACAACATTGCTCGGGCACCTCCATTAAGGAGGAAGCCCTTAATATAGGGTGGAGTCCACCAGCATTGGCTGGAGACTGATTTGGAAAATGCGCGCGGCTCCTTTAAGAGCGGGGAGGGTGCGGGCGCGCGCCCTAAGGCCAGCAGCAGGGAAGGAGCGCGCGGGACCAGCAGGCGGATGGAGGACGCCGAGGACGCCAGAGGCGCAGAGGAGGCTGGGAGCACCGAGGACGCTGAGCGCAGGTGAGGAGAGCGACGTCCCTGTCTGGCAGCAGGCAGGGACGCGGGCGCTACACAATATACTTACATAAATCAAAACTTGGGCCTAGCAGACTGTCCTCTGGGGCCTAGAAGACTGTGTCCTCTGGGGCCTAGCAGACTGTGTCCTCTTTGGCCTAGCAGAATGTGCCCTCTTGGGCCTGGCAGAATGTCCTCCAAATAATCTGCAAGTATAAAGCCAATTTAGCAACTATACAAAAGATAGAAAAGCTCAATTGCCAATATACTTACATAAATCAAAACTTGGGCCTGGCAGACTGTGTCCTCTTGGGCCAGCAGACTGTGTCCTCTTGGGCCTGGCAGACAGTGTCCTCCAAGTAATCTGCAAGTATAAAGACACTTTACTAGGATACCCAAAAATAAAAAGATTACTTGCGTGGTTTTCCAACGCCGTCATTTACATCCACTTGATACGCAATGCACAAGCTACAGAACCCTCCACCTCCTGTTTCACCCCACCCAAAAAAATAACACATTTCTAAACACCAATCTTCCTTCCAACTTTAGATGCCTACCCCCATTACCTTTATATACACCTTTGTATACACCCATAACCTTTGTATACACCCATAACCTTTGTATACACCTTTGTATACACCCCATAACCTTTCTATACACCTTTGTATACACCTCATAACCTTTGTATACACCCCATAACCTTTGTATACCTTTGTATACACCCCATAACCTTTGTATACACCCCATTACCTTTGTATACACCCCATAACCTTTGTATAAACCTTTGTATACACCCCATAAATTTTATATCCACATTTGGAAAACAATACACTTATGTATACCATGTGTGGTATACCAATAATAACACAAATAACCTATGTTTGAAATTATACTACGGACAGTTTTTGTAGACAGTTTTTATTGTAATGGTTTTTTTATTTACTTTTTTTTAGGGTCAATTAGGAGCTACACTGCTCTTTATTTAAAATACAGTTACATTACATTAAAAGAAACAAAATACACATGCCTTGACACAAACACACACACGCAAACACACAGACATGCATGTAGGAGCTACACTGCTCTTTATTTAAAATACAGTTACATTACATTAAAGAAACAAAATACACATGCCTTGACACAAACACACGCAGACACATGCATGCACGCACAGACATGCACGCACACAAAAATACTAGTACATTATGAAAACTAAACATGTTGGAAAAATAACTACAGTATGAAAGAAAAAAGAGTGCAGGACACGCTCAAACATGATGGCATTATACTCACACTGGCTAGCTGACAGGCAGGGTCTTCAGGCTTGCTAACAGGGTCTTCAGGCTTATAGCAGGGTCTTCAGGCTTTTATCAGGGTCTTCAGGTTTATAGCAGGGTCTTCTGTCGTGATGCTTGGTCTTCATGTGTGGCAATGAGGCAGACCTGGCTAGTTTATATAGGTTTTTGGCTGTCTGGAAAAGTATCCAACATTTTGGAGCATGCTCAGTCCAAAACGGCGGATCCGTAGTGTGAATCCGTCAAATGACGGATGGCTACGGATCCGCCGCCCATAGGCGCCCATTATAAAAATTTGGCGGATGCGGCGGATCCGTCACAATCCGCCAGCATCCGCCATTTTGACGCAGACAAAAAACGTTACAATGTCCTTCCAATCGAGACAGCGGATGCCAAAATATTGGCGGATCCGCCAAAGAGCGGATGCAGTGGACGACTATCCGCCGGGATCCGCCAGTAATACAAGTCTTAGGGAAAACAGCGGATCCGCCAAAAAATGGCCAAATTCAAAAATTGGCGGATTTTGACTGACGTCGCACGACTGAAGTGTGAAAGAGGCCTAAGAAATAAATGAGTCCATTGCTGTTAACGTTTATGAAAGTGTAATGATGTGCTAAGTCACCTACTTTAATCGTGAGTGATATGATCCAATTGCATGTACAGAATGGTAGTAATGAAAAGGTGTTGCCCCTGATAAGAATACACCAAATTTGTTGCCTTTATAAAAGAACTATTAAAAACACTGTGACAAAAGCTTATGGCCATCAAGAGTAAAATCAAATAATTAAGTTGACAATGGAGATGAGAGGCTTGTGCAAAATTTCAATTTTACCTATATCTCGAAATTTTCACAAAAATTGATTAATGTTGATTAATGTTGAATAAGTTCACAGTGAATTGTAATACTGGAAAGGTTCTGATTGCTTGGAAAATACAGTAGATGTATAACACTCTTAGTTTTCCATAAGGGGGACATAGAGAGAGATACATTTTCTTTCAATATGATCTGTAGAATCCACTTACCCAATGAATTTGGAGATTGAATTCAACTCTCTCATATAAACTACCAGATCTGCACTAGTCTATGCTCTAATCAAGCCACTAATCTTTGATAACCTAGGCACCGACTTCCACTGTACAAGGTACCAAAATCCACTCTAGAAGAGACCAAGTGGTGTCCTAGCTGCATTGCTTTATGAGGATCTCCACAACTGTAAATTTCAGTCAATGTGACTTAAAATCGATCCTTATCAGATTGATCCACTCATCTCCAGTTGACAATTTTCTTGTTCTAATCCTTCTATGTCCCACAGAATGGACCATGTCGCACCTACTTTGACCTCTATTTTTTTAAATGGTCCCACTTAAATACTGTTGATCTCTCTTACAAGCATATTTTAAATACAGGTCTTGTTCATCATCCAAAATTGTGGGACAAATTAAATAAAATAACAGGCCCAAATGTGCATTTAGATCTTCTTACCACGCCCTACATTTATACAATGCACGAAAACAAGGAGAACAAGGAGTCTTTGGTGAAAATAATAAGAAATCATTTATTACATAATTAAATAGTATCACATAAGTCACCCATAATATAAAAATATATGTGCAAATCAAGAACTAGAACAGACAGAATGGGACCAAAAAAACCTCCAGATAATATATTAATCACATGTGTGCAATAATAATCTCCACCATAGACTAACCCCAAAGGCAACCCATGCAGAGAGCTCAAACTCAGAAAAACCGTAACAACACTACATTCGATGAGGGGCTTACCTAAAGAAATGGTTGAGGGCAGGAGGGGACTGGTCCCTGGAGTGATGTCCACCCTGATGCGCGTTTTGCGGATGCTACACGCCGCTTTCCCAAAGGGATGATAGGTAGTGGGACCAGGACCTTCAAGTATCCCTTGTGATGAGTCACATGGTCCAAATAGACTAATGAGTGCCGGTATAGTCGGCGCATGCGCCGTGGGGGCCGCAGGTCCTGCGGCGGCCAGGGCGTCACAGATCCGAGCACACACAGAGAGCAAAAATGCGCGTCGGGGTGACATCACTCCAGGGACCCGTCCCCTCCTGCCCTCCACCATTTCTTTAGGTAAGCCTCTCATCATATGTAGTGTTGTTACGGTTTTTCAGAGATTGAGCTCTCTGCATGGGTTGCCTTTGGGGTTAGTCTTATGGTGGAGATTATTATTGCACACATGTGATTAATATATTATCTGGAGGTTTTTTTGGTCCCTTCTGTCTGTTCTAGTTCTTGATTTGCACATATATTTTGATATTATGGGTAACATATGTGATACTATTTAATTATGTAATAAAAGATTTCTTATTATTTTCACCAAAGACTCCTTGTTCTCCTTGTTTTCATGTATTCATATGAGTTGGTGTTTTTTTCTTTGTTTATGGGATCAAGCACGTTTCTGTGCGATCCTTTTTTGCTGACATTATGCAGCTGGATGTGTTTGTTTTTATACAAAGCAGCCTACCATCAGCACAGCAGACTCATAACTGTAAGTAGGATGTGTTTTTTTCATTTCGACAGCTAGCTATAAAGCAAAATATTTTTATGCTGTTATAGCTAAAATACATACATTTGTATCTCTGTAACATGCTGCCCTTAGGTATTCACCAAAATTTGCTGACAGATCACCCATAAGGAGAAGCCATGTGACAACGAGCGGTTGAAGCTGTAAACTTTTCAACAAGCTTTGACAAATTTTGTACACATTTTATTTTGAAAATGAGATAGAGGTTAGCAGAGATTATTCTTCAGCAGTGAGAAACTTCTAAATTACAGTCTTGGAAAATAGATCTATTTTGGCATTACGATTAATTACAAAGCTATCATTTTTATTTAAGAAAAAAATTACTTCTGTTTAACACATTAGTTGACAAACTCTATCCCAAAATGACTCAATAAGCACAATTGACTGAACCTAACATTGACATGTTACCTGTAAGACAATAAACTTTAAATTACAATAAATGCTCAAAATAGTAATAATGACTCTAAGATCTTTACAATGATAAAGATGTTTATCTAATTAAAACCTTCACCCTTCTTATGTCAACAAGTAAAACAATTAAGGCATCAACTACTTGATTACTTTGACTTCAATAATAATGTAATTTTCTTTTTGTGAAATTGCATTGTCAAAATGTCCTAATTTTCAGTTTAATTAGAGATGATATTTTTCGTTGAGAAAGGTCTGTTCTATTTTATTGTTCATCCATAATGGTTTCTATTGCCTTGTGTAATACTTCATTAATTTTATAAGCCAACATTAGTGAGTCTAGATAATTTATGTTATCTATTATGAATGTTTATTTTAGCATTTATTTGCTGCCTTAATATATGGATAATACGTTTTACTCACAAGTGTTCTTCTTATTGATATTTTGATGACAATTGAAATTAAAATACTTCACAATAGGGCAACATTTTAGCCTACTCTTCCTTAATTCTGCATTATACCAATATTCCAAAAGAAAGAAATGAAAATTGGCCACAGAAAAATAGATTTTTTTATTTCTAATTAAATAAATGTAAATTTGTGTTAACGGTAATAACTGTATCTTGACATCAATTAATGTATAATGTCTTCAACCAAAAAAGCAAATAATTGTGAAGGAAAAGCAAAATCAATCTAGTCTAAATTTTTAACTAACTACCGTATTTTTAGGATTGCTGCAGGCCGCAGGCTGGGAAGAGGGGGGTGTTTGGATGTGTGTCGTGCCGCTGCGGGTGTCCGGTGCTCCGGGTGTCCGGTGCTGCAGGTGTCCGGTCCTGTGGGTGGTGTCTGGTGCTCCGGGTGGTGTCCGGTGCGGCTGCAGGGGCACTGTCGACAATTTGTGAAAGGCCAGAGCCCCAACAGTTCCATGGTTTCATATGCGGTGGACTCCGGGAAAATGGCTGTCGAGGGCGGTGCATGCATGGATGCACATCTCGGCACCAAGATCTCGAGGACAGATGCTAAAAATCTGGCCCATTTTTAGTCTGTCTAGTTTGTTTGCACCAATTATTAGTTGGGTTAGAAATGAGCCCCAGAATTTGAATGGTACTGCAAGCTAAGCACATCCCTTCGATAAAATCACTCTCATAAATTAAGGTAGCACTTTATTTTCTGAACAAAGTATCTAAAACAAAAAATAAATATGGTACTAATCGTGAAAGACTGTTTTTTTTTTTTTTTTTTTGTAAATTGCCCTAGAATTCTATCTCATTTATCTAAATAAATATTCCTGGTATTTATGTGCTCAACTAATAAAATACTACTTGACTTTCTATAGCTGATCTGACGCTAGATTAATAATACAAACTACATATACACGTATTATCTCTAATACCTGATGAGTCTGGTGTGCTTACTTTGAAAATCTACGGTTGCAATAAGGGAACCACCATGGCTTTGAGTTTTTCACTCAACTATGCCAATTTATTTTTATTGCTTTTTGATGAAAAAAAGTACTATCACCACCTACAAGGGAATGGTGTTTCTGATAACATATATAGACAAGATTATTCTAATTTGTGATTACGTCAGAGTAGAATTACAAAGACTTCAGAACAGAGGAAAATATCAATAGTTTAGAATTTAGACAAAATATCATTGCTCATTCAGTAAAGCTTTTTAGTTATAGTAGAAACCAATCAATTCAATTGTGAAAGCACACTTCACAAACCATTAGCACAAAATGGATTTATTTTGCACAGTTGCTGTCACTTGCTCTATTGGC
>JARQOD010000001.1:752402628-752454129 GCA_033576555.1 Oophaga sylvatica | reverse complement strand
GGATTTCTATTTCTATTGTTTTAATATTCTTCTTTTTTTTCCCTCAAGATAACCCAAATTTGCTGGTCTGGAGGGGGGGGGCATGTAAAGGGCCCTCGTGCCAGGTGTGAAAGCACGCATGGTTTGAAGCCCCTGCCTGCGGGAGAAGACTGAAAAGGAAAAATTAAAAAATCAATGAATTGTTTACATAATGGGATTGATCGGGTGGTTTTTCCCTTATAGGTGTTTTTTTTTGGTTTTGGTATTGTGTTTGTGTATGGCGGCCCTTTTTTCTTTTTTCGTTTCATTTCATTCCCCTTTTTGGGGGTTCAAAAAATTTTCCAACCTGAACAACCAGGGCTTGTTTTCCTCCCAGTTTTGATCCTGGGTACGCCCTTGAACGATCTCGTTGCTCGTTGGGACGCTTTCACACAGCAGCTATTTCAACGATCCACACCTTGATAGGGGCTGTACTGTGTCACCAATCATCTCTGATTGGTGGACGCTACTGCGTTTTGATTGGGCGGCAGGTTTAAAATAAAACCACATTGTAGCAATTCTGTCCCTTTGTTCCTGTTTGCATTCTGGTTTCGGATCGTAGCAGCGTTCTTCGGCTGTGACTCTGTATCCATTCATCTGGGCTTTGCTCCTGACAAGCATTCTGGTTTGTGGATTGTAGTGTTCTTCGGATGTGACTCCACACAGCCCGGAGAATTCTACTAAGATCTGCAATCCAGCACGAGGTCAGAAATAAAGGATGGAATCGCTATTCTGTTGCTTTCTTTATGCACGGCGGGAAATGAGAATGCTGTAGTGACCACCAATCGGGGACGAGGGGCGCAGAAAAGTCCAATTTATGCACGCCTAGGTGTTTCAGTTCTGAATCGCTAACGAGGTCGTTGCTTAGGTGTCAAATACAGCGATGCACACTGCCCAGCGGGAGCGCAACGACCCAGGAATGGTCCAGGAAGCTTTGTAACGATCAGCGATCTCACAGCAGGGGCCTGACCGTTGCTACCTGTCAGACTGTTGTGAATGGGTTTGAGATGAGTTCTGAGCAGAGGCTCCCTCTGGTGGATACAAGCGGTACTAGTGAAGATTGTGAGGACTGGGAATCAGGTGTTACTGACTGGTCTTATATAAGGGAGTCATTTTCCCATCAGGGTTGCCGGTGATCAATTGTTCTGGTCTGAATCCTTCATTCCAGTTTCCCTTGTAGCCTGCTGTGTCGTGTCTGCATCTCCTGCTACCAGATAAGAATTTTTCTTCTTTTGTGTTGTTGCTATATTTTTGCATTTTGTCCTGCACTTCTTTGGGGGCCTTCTGGGTCCCCTCCGGGGGCTTCTGCCTTCTCAGTTTAGTTCAGCCACTGAGTTTTGTTCTTTTGCTTTTTCCAGTTTTTTCAGTGGCTGCTGTTTTGATTTTGTTACACCAGAGAGCTAATTTAGGTGGTAGAGGTCGTGTGATCTCAGGTGATTTTGAAATTAGTAGAGTTGGTGTTTTTCAGGGTTTTCTGGGATTGCAGTAAGTACCCTTCCTGTCCTTTTCTATTTAGATAGTTTGGGCCCCAGCGTTTGCTCATTCTATTTTCTTTCTGTGTCAGTATTTCCTCTTGTCTAACCGCCATTACATGTTTGGGGGCTTTCTATTATCTTTGGGGTTCTGCTCCGGGGCAGATAGCTTTCCTATTTCTATCTTTAGGTGTAGTTAGTTTCTCAGGCTGTGACGAGGCGTCTAGGACCAACGTAGGAACGCTCCACGGCTGCCTCTAGTTGTGGTGGTTAGTCAGGGTACTGCAATCCCATAGATTCCAACTGCTCTGGTGTATTGCCTTTTTTACCTGCACTCCTCAGCTACCGAAACATAACACAGACGTAACGAGATCGCTAGTGAAATCGTTAGTGCATCACAAAACCCGTGACTTATCAACGATCTCGCTAGCGATCTCGTTATGTGTGACGGGGCCTTAGCTAATAAAAGCACAAATCTCTTCCTATCTCAACAGCAACTCTCCCTACACTGTCTGAATACGGAGCTGAATGCGCCAAGCAGAGCGGCATCGGTCCCATATAGACCTGATGACGCTGTGCGGCCAGCCAATCACTGTAATACCACAACAAAGATCGCTGCGGCATTACAGTGCATGGCTGACAATCCTTGCATGTTCATTGGTGCTCTAAAGAGCGCCAAAAATTGCAGGGCAGAGACCCAAGCTAACCCCAAATAATACCGGAAATGCTTGGTGCTAGCCAAGTACAGTGATACTCAGGCGAGTAACGAGTAGTGGCGAGCACGTTCACTCACTATGTAATATCTACTCTGTGTCTTCTACCTTTTTCATTTCTTTGCTTTGCATTTTTGAACAACACTCGGACCAGGACAGAGCTTGTGGTGCCCCACTGGAAACACTCTTCGAATTGGATATGCAACCATTTATTACCACTCTACGAGTATGATCACTGAGCCAGGTGTGAATCCACTTAACCATAATCCCATACTTGGTCATTTTTTCAATAAGTATGAGATACTTATCAAATGCTTTGCTGAATTTGAGATATATAATATCTACCACTTTTCCCTGATCCACCCAGTTAGTGATTCGATCATGTAAGGAAATTAGATTAAAATGGCATTACTTGTTTGCTACAATCCCAAGCTGGCTCTGGTTAATTACTGCATTCTTATTATTTACTTACATAAATGTTGTTTAATAATTTGTTCATAGATCTTTCCTGGTATAGAAGTAAGGCTTAGCGGCCTGTAATTTCCTGGCTTTATGTTCCATACTTTTTGGAAGATAGGGGACTGCATTTGCCCTTCTCTAATCTTCTGGGACTTCCCCTATTCTCCAGGATTTTTCAAAGATCCTGGCTAGTGGTTTAGCTATTTCCTCTGCTAACTCTTCCAGTATCCTATGATGTAATTTGTCTGGACCAGGAGATTTAAATTAATTTATATTAGCTAAGTGTTCTCTCGCCATCTCTGTTTATAGAGAATGTGAATTATTTTATTCATTCGATGGCACCATAAAGATCAGTTGATGTTACAATTTCTTTCTTAGAGAATACAGATGCAAAATAGGAATATAAAAGCTCAGCCTTCTCAATATCATTTTTGACTTCACCCTTTCATCAGTTAAAATCCTATGGCATCTTTGACTTTTATTTTGCTTTTTACATACCTCGAAAATCCTTTCTTTACTGATTTTGGTCTCCCTTGCAAGCCTTATTTCGTTACTGGCTTTAGCTCTTCTAACACTTGACATGTATTTCTTGTAAAGAGCATTATATTCTTCTTTACATACTGTATGTTCCCCTCTTTCCATTTAATATACATTTTTTTTTTCTTTTTAACAAGTGACTAAGTTCTGTGTTCATCCATCCTTGTCTCCTTAAATGCTTCCAGTTCTTCCTTCTTTTCGGGATTATTACAGTGAGAATTTTATTTTGCAAAATCTCACCAGACTCTCCCCTTGAGCTTGAGTAGACAAATCCAGCAATCTGCTTTTCTTTACTGTTTGGATGATTGGCAAAATCATACCTGAAAAATTCAGAGATTTTTTGTACCCAGAGATTGCTGTACCCCTTTCATGTTTTAATGGGTTTAATGGATTGACCAGTCTGTAATTGCTTAAATTGCTTAAATTTTGCTAGAGCCCATTTGTAATCTTTGAGTATAGATTAAATACGTCATGGCTAGAGTTGAGCGATACTTTCCGATATCCTAAAGTATCGGAATCGGAATGGTATCGCCGATATCACTAAAATATCGGCGATACCCGATACCGATACCGGAAGTCCCATGTAAGTCTATGGGAACAAAATATCGCAACTAAAAAAACCCCATTCTTTCCTTGTAAACACTAAATATACACACATAGAATACATATATATATATATACATGTCATTGTGACATATATATATACATATATGTATAGTTTATACACTTCTACATAGTAAAATATCCTCTCTGATTCAATTGCCGGGTAAAGCCGGCTTCAGTGAAAAGACAGAAGCACCCGACATGAAATGACACTTGGTGTACATAGGGTTAACCATGTCTTTTCATGTCGTTTGCTATCTGATTTGCACAAACAATTAAATCAGTCTATGTGTGCAAAATTTCACACCTGTAGGGGTTAATTAAAGGTGTAAATTCGTTGTAAAAAAAACGGACTTTTTTGCTACGAATTTACACCTTTAATTAACCCCTACAGGTGTGAAATTTTGCACACATAGACTGATTTAATTGTTTGTGCAAATTAGATAGCAAAGGACATGAAAAGACATGGTTAACCCCATGTACACCAAGTGTCATTTCATGTCGGGTTCTGCATTTTCACAAAAGCCGGCAATTTAATTAGCGGCTATTATACTATGTAGAAGTGTATGAACTACAAATAAAATTTATATATATATATATATATATATATATGTGTCACAAATTCAATGACATGTATATATATATATGAGGTGTAAAATTGCTGAAAAAAAATGCGTGGGCTCCCGCCCTATTTTCGCAACCAGACAGACAAAGCCAGTGAGTGGGGGCAGATAATAATAGCCCAGAGAGGGACCATTATTTTTGCCCCCCCCCGGCTACTAACATCTGCCCCCAGACACCCCAGGAAAGACAAATCTATAATTAGATTCGCCCTTTCTGGCACTTTGCCCGTCTATTCCCATTGCCCTGTAGCGGTGGCGAATGGGTTAATATGGGGTTAAAGCCACCTTGCTATTGAAAGGTGACCTTAAGCCAGGTTAATAATTGAGAGCTGTCAATTAGACAACTATCAATTATTAATCCTATTGCATGAAATAAAAATAAAACACACACACTTTAATTAAAAATCATTTTAATGAAATAAAGACACATGTTTTTGACCATATTTTATTTTACTGCAAAAACCATTTCCTGTAATAAAAATAAAATAAAAAAGCAAAATTATTCTTACCTATCCCATGCACAGTCAGGTCCCACGGTGTAATCCTTCAGAAAGGGTTAATGTTTACTGCAGGGACCGCAGCTAATGCTGCAGCCTCACAGTAAACCCCAAATGAATGAGTTCCTCTCCTGCCTGACAGGAGAGTAAAGGCTGGGTGTCACATAACGATACACCAGCGATCCCGACAACGATATGCACTTGTCAGGATCGCTGGTGTATCGCTACATGATCGCTGCTGAGCTGCCAAACAGGCAGCACAGGCAGCGATCTGGGACAGCGACACTGCGGGTAACATCGCTTAAGGGCCCGTCTCACATAGCGATATCGCTACCGAGATCGCTGCTGAGTCACAAGTTTTGTGACGCAGCAGCGAGCTCACCAGCGATATCGCTATGTGTGACATTCAGCGACGATCAGCCCCCCTGCCGGGTATCGCTGATCGTCGCTGAAATGTCAGGACCTTTTTTTGATCGCTGGTTCCCGCTGACAGGCACGCATCGCTGCGTGTGACAGGCGGGAGACCAGCGATCCGCTGGTAACCAAGGTACACAGCGGGTTTCCAGGCACCGCGCAGCGCTTGGAAACCCGCTGTGTACCTTGGATACCAGCTCCCTGCATCAGGGCGCTGGTATCCAAGGTACACAGCGGGTTTCTAGGCACAGCCCCACGCCTGGAAACCCGCTGTGTACCTTGGTTACCAGCGGATCGCTGGTCTCCCGCCTGTCACACGCAGCGATGCGTGCCTGTCAGCGGGAAACCAGCGATCAAAAAAAGGTCCTGACATTTCAGCGACGATCAGCGATACCCGGCAGGGGGGCTGATCGTCGCTGAATGTCACACACAGCGATATCGCTGGTGAGCTCGCTGCTGCGTCACAAAACTAGTGACTCAGCAGCGATCTCGGTAGCGATATCGCTATGTGAGACGGGCCCTTAAGTGGAAAGCTTAATTGATTGCTTTCCACTTTCACTTCAGGTCAGCCAGGGACACAATCAGTGACGTCAGAGGGAACTGATTAACAAAAATAGGGGTTCCCTTCGAAAAAAAAATGGCGTGGGGTCCCCCCTATTTTTGTTTATCAGCCAGATGAAGCAGACCGCTGAGGCCTAGATTTTCAGGCTGTTAAGGAGCCAAGATCCATGGACCTTGCCAGCCTGATAATACTAGGCCACAGCAGTCTGCATATCTTGGCTGATTAACAAAAATAGGGGATCCCCTCGAAAAAAATTGGCGTGGGGTCGCCCCTATTTTTGTTAACCAGCCAGATGAAGCAGACCGCTGAGGCCTGGATTTTCAGGCTGTTAAGGAGCCAAGATCCATGGACCTTGCCAGCCTGATAATACCAGGCCACAGCAGTCTGCATATCTTGGCTGATTAACAAAAATAGGGGATCCCCTCGAAAAAATTTGGCGTGGTGTCCCCCCTATTTTTGTTAACCAGCCAGATGAAGCAGACCGCTGAGGCCTGGATTTTCAGGCTGTTAAGGAGCCAAGATCCATGGACCTTGCCAGCCTGATAATACCAGGCCACAGCAGTCTGCATATCTTGGCTGATTAACAAAAATAGGGGATCCCCTCGAAAAAAAATTGGCGTGGGGTCCCACCTATTTTTGTTAACCAGCCAGATGAAGCAGACTGCTGAGGCCTGGTTTTTCAGGCTGGTAAGGATCCAATATCCATGGACCTTGCAAGCCTGATAATACCAGGCCACAGCAGTCTGCTTAGCTTGGCTGGTTAACAAAAATAGGGGATCCCCTCGAAAAAAAAACGGCGTGGGGATCCCCCCTATTTTTGTTAACCAGCCAAGTAAAATGCAGACTGCTGCGGCCTGGTATTAAAAGACTGTCAAGGCCCATGGATTTTGGCCCTCAACAGCCTGATAATACCAGGCTACAGCAGCCCCACATTTGGCGCATCAAAAGATGTGCCAATTGTGGCACTTTACCCGGCTCTTCCCACTTGCCCTGTAGCGGTGGCAAGCAGGGTAATAAGGGGTTATTGTCACTGTTGATTGCACGGTGACAATAAGCCCGGTTAATAATGGAGAGGTGTCAATAAGACACCGATCCATTATTAATCCCAAAGTTATTAAATGCATAAAAAAAAGACACAGCAAGAAAAAAGTATTTTAATGAAATAAAAGAGACAACACAGTTTTCATTAATTTTATTGTACTCTCATTCCTGCGACGCCATCGATCTCCTGTAAAAAAAGAAAAAAAAACAAACCAACAGTATACCACCTGTCCGACGCAGTCCATAACGACAGTCCCACGACGATCCAACTCTGCTACATCGCAATGACAGGCAGAGCCTGACATCCCGGCGCAGCACAGCTGATTACCTGCTTCCCCGGCGGTGACGTCATCGAACTGACTGCTTTACGGCCGGGATTACCCAGCAGTCACTGCAGTTATCGCGAGAAACTGCATGTGACCGCCGGGGAAAGAAGATTGCGGCCATCAAGCAGTCCAGGACGTGATCGCCGGAGATCTTCTGCCAGGTAAGTGCCGCTGACTCCTGACAGACCCGACCGACGGACACTGACAGTGACAGTGACAATCCCGATTCCGGTATCCGATAAGACGAAAGTATCGGAACTCGGAATCGGAATTCCGATACAGCCAATATCGGCCGATACCCGATATTTGCAGTATCGGAATGCTCAACCCTAGTCATGGCTGGATCACTGTTTAATGGAACATACATTTTTCCAGTTTAAAGAGGTTGTACACTATTTTTACATTGATGACCGATCTTTAGGGTGGTAAGCGGATGTGTAGCATGAGTGTTGGACCCCAGCTGATCTGACATTGATGACCTACCCTAAAGTTTGGATACCAATGTAAAAGTAGTGGAAAACCTCTTTAACATAGAGCTTATGTGTTCAAACATGCTCCAGCACAGTTTTCACATGATTCTAATGTTTATTTTCAGAATTAGAAAAGATTTGCATATCCTGTTTTCTATTCATCACCTGGTCTAACATAAAAGATGTAAAGTGCCCCTTGAATATCTTTGCATTACACACTCTGTCCAGCAACTAAGGGATCAAGAGTAGAGTGTAATGATTCTATATAGTAATTTTATTTAATCCTATGTAGTCAATGCATGATCTCAATGAACAAATCAAATGCCTTAAAATATCAAATATATGTGCACATGCAGGTGACAAGGATGGAAAAATAAACTCTTTGGCAAAATTTTCATTTTCTTTGAAGACTTTCAACCCTTGCTCTGTCAGTGGGTAAATGCTACCAAAAGTACATCTGCTACAGGCAGTAGATGAATTGGACAATCATTAACTCGATGAAGAGGGAACTTGTCAGCCTTTCTCGTTTCACGAACATTAGCATGTGGGGTCTGGCACGCATATTTCTGGAGCATAAATATCACTGCAGCAAAAGTATCAAGAAGCTGCAGTTATTTCAACGGCTGAGAATTAACATCCATCTCCTCTCTTCACACAGATACAATCTCTGCTTGCTGTCATCTGATTTTTAACACTCTGCAACATTTCCTTTAATGATACAATCTCTGCTACAATCCCTGCTTGCTGTGATCTGATTTTTACCACTCTACTACATTTCCTTTAACGGTATATAAAAGTGCCTGCTGAATGTTTGCTAAATTCATTTGTTGTATTGTACTCAATACTTACTGCTGTACATCCATGTTGGGTCCCGAGAGATGTTATCAGGTGCAAGATGTTTTTAAATTTTGAGTTTTAAATTTTGTAAATTTTTATGTATTTGAAGGACTTTGTGAGGAGGATGAGGAGGAGTCAATGGAGGAGGAAGACATCGCTCCAGAGGGAGATAGACAATGCTCTAGTCAGTATGTAGACCAAGGGTGGGGTGATGCACAGCAGGCAGAGATGACATGGACAGACTGATATTCTGCAAAAGGTACAGGCAGTGGACTGCTGAGGACTGGGGTAAAGTTATTTTCTCTGATGAATCCCCTTTTCGATTGTTTGGGACATCAGGAAAGAGCCTCATTCGGAGAAGACAAGGTGAGCGCTACCACCAGTCTTGTCTCATGCCAACTGTTAAGCATCCTGAAACCATTCATGTGTGGGGTTGCTTCTCAGCCAAGGGAATCGGCTCTCTCACAGTCTTGCCTAAAAACACAACCATGAATAAAGAATGGTACCAGAATGTCCTCCAAGAGCAACTTCTCCCAACCCTCCAAGAGCAGTTTGGCAATCAACAATGCCTTTTCCAGGATGATGGAGCACCTTGCCATAAAGCAAAGGTGATAACTAAATGGCTCAGGGAACAAAACATAGAGATTTTGGGTCCATGGCCTGGAAACTCCCCAGATCTTAATCCCATTGAGAACTTGTGGTCAATCATCAAGAGACGGGTGGACAAACAAAAACCTAAAAATTCTGACAGAATGAAAGCATTGATTGTGCAAGAATGGACTGCTATCAGTCAGGATTTGGTCCAGAAGTTGATTGAGAGCATGTCAGGGAGAATTGCAGAGGTCCTGAAGAAGAAGGGTCAACACTGCAAATATTGACTTGCTGCATTAACTCATTCTAACTGTCAATATAAAGCTTTTGTTACTCATATGTTTGCAATTATATTTCTGTCTGTGATAAAAACATCTGTCAAACACACATAAAAACCAACCAGAGGGCAGCAGATCATGTGAAAATATAATATTTGTGTCATTCTCAAAACTTTTGGCCATGACTGTATGTATTAGCATCCTAAGGGGGCATGCCTGTGGGGTCTGGCACGCATATTTCTGCAGCATAAGTATCAAGAAGGTGCTCTTATTTCAATGGCAGTTAGTCATGGCTGGTGTCAGGACCCCACACTAAGTATCTGTTCCTTTTGAGTTTGTCTGCTGAGTAAGCACTTCTTATTACTTGTATCTAGCTATTCTATTAACTCCTTCGCCATATTTACATATGCCCTCACAGTGTTTGCTCCATTAATCATTACTCTCCTTTGCTATCCCCAAACCCCAGCACCCTCCTCTGCTGACCTGCTCCTCAACCTCAAATTTGTCCTAATAAAACATAAAACAAGCTGCCCAATCTCCTCCCACCTGCTCTCCCTCTCTATGCTTCTCCTCACTGCTGGTGACATATCTCCCAATCCTGGACCCCCACAGCTCATACCTCCCATTACTACCTCTTCCTACCACTCCCTATCTAATAAGAACTAACGCAATCTTTCCAGCATAAAACCAGTGCCATTGACACCCACCTCCCTGCTCCCTCTCTCTGGAGCACTCTGGAATGCCAGCTCCATCTGCAATAAGCTTCATGTGATTCATTACCTCTTTCTCTCTCGCAATCTTGCCTTCCTCGGCCTCACAGAAACATGACTGACACCCTCTGACACCGCCTCCCCTGTGCGCTGTGCTACGGTGGCCTCCACTTCACCCACTCTCCTCACCTTGGCAACAGACGTGGTGGAGGAATTGGTATTCTACTTTCCTCTAACTGCACCTTTAACCCAATCCCACCTCTTTCCTCCATAATCCTCCCCTCTTTTGAAGTCCACTCTGTCCGCATCTACTCTCCCTCCAACCTCCAAGTGGCTGTCATATACCGACCTCCAGGCCCGACCACTGCCTTCATTGACCAATTCTCTACCTGGCTTCTTCACTTTCTTTCCACTGACATCCCCACTATCATCATGGGTGACTTCAACATCCCCACTGATACCCTTCAGTCAGCAGCCTCCAAACACCTGTCCCTTACTTCATCCTTTGGACTTGCTGAGTGGTCCTCCTCAGTCACCCACACAGACGGACATACATTAGACCTGATCTTCACCCACCTCTGCGCTCTATCTAACTTCACCACCTCCCCTCTCCCTCTATCCGACCACCATCTACTCACTTTCTCATCCCTGTCCTTCTCTCCTGTCACCCATGTCCAGCAACATGTGTACCTCAGCAGAAACCTTGCACACCTAGACACCCACACACTCTCTGACTCTATTCTACCACTGGCATCCATATCCTCAATCCACGACACAGACAGTGCCACTGCTTTCTATAATGCCACTCTCGCATCAGCTATTGACACGGTCGCCCCTCTCGTTAATGGCAGAGTGCCACATACCAACAGACAACCACCACACAACAGGATAACGAGAACTAAACCACTACACACTAAGAAAATGGTGAACTGAAACACTAGACACCAAGGTGTCACTAGACAGCAAATCTTGGAATCCCCAAAGCTTGACAAACCTCAGTATCTAATACTTCCTCCACTGCTTCTGCCTCCTCCACCTCCTTTAGAGTCTCTACCACACCCTCAACCTTTCCCTTAATGAGACACGCTTTCAAACAGAGCAGAGAGATTTCCCCCTATCTCAATACTTTGCAGCCAGGGAAAACCGCAATCAGGCAGCGTTTAAATTAATATGTATTGGAGATCGAGGTCACACAGCTGAAGAGGTTTGGACAGCTATCCAGGCCATGTTTGAGCAATGGCTATCTCCACTGAACCTGAGTCAGGGAAAGCCATATCTGATAGCAGTGCTTACCTGGTGACGGACCTACGCTGGGGCAATCTCACACACATTCCTTGCATGGCTCACGTCCTCAACCTTGTGGTACAGCAATTTCTATGTCACAATCACAGCCTGGTTGCGCTGATGCAGAAAGCATTGTTATTGTGTGATTATTTCTTGCCTCCACACTCCAAGTGTCATTAACTTGCATCGCTACAAAGGTCTTTCAGGCTGCCGTTTAACAGGTTGATATGCGCTGTGCTGACACTGTGGAATTCCACCTGTACATGTTGCAGCGTCTTTGGCAGCAGCAACGACCCCTGATAAAATATGACATTTTGCATACTCTGGGCCAACGCAGTACCAACGTGCAGCAAATCACTATATTCCGGTCATCTACATGCTGGAGCACACTTTGAATAGTCTGCAGGAGGAGGTGGTTGACCCAGAGGAAGAGAAGGAAGCAGAGGATGATATGGAAGTGATAACAATATCTCAAAGTTCTGGACTGACCTTGCACAGATGGGTGTCATGGGAGGGTGGATTACAGTGATTGAGGGGGTTCATGCTACCAGACAAACTGTTATTGTAAGTGCAGGAGCCTGGCAGTCAGAGCTTTTTCAGAACATGTCTTCAGCGCTACTTGTAGTGTCCTAATGATAAGCACATATGACTGTCTCCCAAAAGTGTAGACCATCTAACTTTCATTAAAATAAGCAAATCATGAATCTTCAATGATTTTTGCACCCTAGTAGCAGACTGGGCAAACTAGGCGATTGTGTCATTTTTTGTCTGCTGCATTGATCTCGCGTTATTGCAGTCTGTGACACCTTTGTCGTGGATTCTGTGCCTGCTGTTGCTACTGCTGCTGTTGTTACTAACAAATTTCTGAAATGTGAAGAGGTCAAGTTGGGTCTCCGTCTGGTTGGCTGCCTGTAGTAGATGGGGTGTCAGAGCCTTATTATACTATTTCTACTGTGGAGAAATTGATAATATCTGAAAACCACTGTGGAATTAATGGCACTACACATGTGAGTAAAATAAACACATACATAAAATAAATTGATGCCACTTTAGTGGTGTCTTCCCCTAATTTTTGTAAATGTTTAGACTCCAAGTTGGGTTTCCTTTAGCTGTGTTGCCTGAATTTGGCAGAGCTCTCAAACAACCAGGCCTACACCAGTCACTCATCTACCTGTTACTGATCAATGTTTAAAGTATAAATATTCATCCAAGCCCTGTACCAAGCCCTGTCCTATGCTGATATGTCATATGAAAAAATAACCGTGTGCACAACCAAGAAGGTGCCAGAGTAGGTTCCCACACCGTATCTAATAGAAAATGAACTCGGCACTCAACTTTAGTATAGTGAGAATAAAGATTTTTATTCACAGTAGTAACACGAAACGTTTCGGTCCTATATCATGGACCTTCATCAGTCACAGATACTACTGGGAAGGGGGTTGATCCACATAGGGAAGAAAGAAAGGGCTGGATATAGCCTGTATTGGTGGGGTGAGATGAGGAAGAGGACAATGCCTCTATTGCACTAGTAACCTGTTGTGAAGGAGTCCGGCAGTGAGGATAGGTCTCTGCATTGGACGCGGTGTCCACCGCTAGTCTGAGTGCAGAGAAAGCTAGAAAGCAGCATGTATATGAGAGGAAGAGGCGGGACTATAGTGTCAGTCTAACAGAGCATTAGACAGGAAGTGAGGTGGCAGGAAGTTAATGATCAATGTTTAAAGTATAAATATTCATCCAAGCCCTGTACCAAGCCCTGTCCTATGCTGATATGTGTCCTGCTGACTGGACCACACAATTACCACACATGATTTGTATACTGAAATGTAGCCTGCTTTCTGGAGCATGCTATTAGCACAAACAATTTAGATTCAGAAATGTGGACTCCTGGAAAGCGTCAAACTAGTAGCACTAAATATTTATATACTGAAATATGGCCTTGTTTCAGGACCACAATATTAGCACAATCAATTTATAATTTCAAATGTGTACGCATGCCCGTCAGATACACTACCAGCATAGAATATTTTTCTGCAGAAATGTGGCCTTTTTTCAGGAACATGCTATTAGCACAAAGAATTTGAATTTTCAAATGTGGAATTTTGTCTGGCCAAAAATATGACCTGCACAAAATTTTTCTGCAGAAATGTTTCCTTCATTCTGGAGCATGCTATTCCAACAAACAATTTAGATTCTCAAATGTGGACTTCCTGACTCAAACACAATATTAGCAACACAAAAGAGTTATATGCTGAAATGTACCCTGGTGTCTCTGGACCACACAATTAGCAAAAACAATTGATCTACGCGAAGGTCGATTTCACAGCCACACAGGAATTTATCTATCTGAACCAGGTGACTGACAATCAAACGCCTTCCTAACTATCTGACTATCCAAAAGCAGCAGCAGGAGCAGCCTATCTGTGCTGTTACACTGACAAAATGGTGCAAAACATGTCTGCTCTTTATATAGAGATGGACATGTGACTTTGGCAGTCAATGACACAAGTCCATGTGTCTGGACATTGTGCGTAGTTTCTGTGCACTGATTGGCTGCCGGACTCTCCACACATTAAGCTAAGAAAAAAAAAAGGCCGCCGCTCCTCTAACCTTTACTCCAGCCCATCAAACATGTTCCCTCTGCTTATCTAACAGCACCACCATCCTAGCTAAAATCTTAACAAAAGCATTAGTGGAAAAGCGAACATGGCTGAATTTTGCAGATTTTTTGTAGAAATGCTCTGTTGTCCGAACACGAATTTGAATGTGCTATGTTCATGCCAAAATTGAGATTGGCAAACGTTTTCTGAACAAGTTTGATCATCTCAATTAGTAAGCAAATAATTAATTTTGATTGCACAAGCCTCCAAATTTGCTACATCAGTGGATCCTATGGTAAGTCTTGAGTATGCTATTAGAATACTGGTGAAGCATTGCTTGGATCCAGCAGCTAAGCTGTCAGTGCTTACTATACAGTACATACTATACATTCTACTAGTTTTGCACTGTGATAACAGCAATCAGGAAGGGGCAGACTTATAGTAAACCATTTCTATCTTCTTAATAGAGTGTCCAGCTATGTATAACAGTTGACTTCCCACTCCTGCTGCTGCATGATCTCATGCAAACAGCTTGCTTTGTATTGACACTTTGGAACTTCAAAGCAGAACAAAGTATAGACCACCCAGACTTTTAAAGCACAGTTATGGCCAAAAGTGTTGGCACCTTTGACATTGTTCCAGAAGATAAAGTATTTCCCCCATAAAATTATTGCAGTTACACATGTTTTGTGTACACATATTTATTTCCTTTGGGTGTATTAGAACTCAAAAAAATAGACAAAAAGGAAAATTGGACATCATTTCACACATAACCCCCAAAATGTACAGGACAAAATTTTTGCCACCTTTGAAAAATTGTGGGTAAACAACTTTGCTTCAAGCGTGTGATGCTCGCTCAAACTCACCTGTGGCAAGTAGCAAGTGTGAGCAATATGAAAATCACAACTGAAACCAGATAAAAAGGGGAGAAGTTGACTCAATCTTTGCATTGTGTGTCTGCATGTGCCACACTAAGCATGGAGAACAGAAAGAGGAGAAGAGAACTGTTTGAGAACTTTAGAACAAACATTATTTGAAAATATCAACAATCGCAGGGTTACAAGTCCATCTTCAGAGATATTGATGTTCCTTTGTCCAGGGTATACAACATAATCAAGAAGTTTACAACCAATAGCACTGTAGCTAATCTATCTGGATGGGGACGGCAGAGAAAAATTGATGAAAGGTTGCAATGTATGATGGTCCAGATTATTATTATTATTATTATTATTATTATATATTTATATAGCGCCATTTATTCCATGGCGCTTTACATATGAAAAGGGGAAAAATATAGACAGATACAATAAACATGTGCAAGACAAGGGACGCATAAGTACAGAAGGAGAGAGGACCCTGCCCGCGAGGGCTCACAGTCTACAGGGATAGTGGTGGATAGTCAGCCCCAATCAAGTTCCAAAGAAATTCAAGCAGTCCTGCTGCATCAGGGTGCATCAGTGTCAGCTCGAGTTATCCATCAACTTTTGAATGAAATGAATTACAGTGGCAGAAGACTCAGGAGGACCCCACTGCAAACACTGAGACATAAAAAAGATAGACTGCAGTTTGCCAAAATGTACATAAGTAAGCCAAAATCCTTCTGGTAAAATATCTTGAGAACAGATGAGATCAACATCAAGTTTTCTGGTAAAGTACACCTTTCTAATGCTTACCAAATAGAATGAGGCCTTCAAAGAAAAGAACACATTAACCTACAGTCAAATATCATGGAGGTTCAAACATGTTTTGGGATTCTTTTGCTGTATCTGGCACTGTGTATCTTGACTGTGTGGAAGGCATGATGAAATCTGAAGATCACCAAAGGACAATGATTACAAACATAGTGCAAGAAGCACCCAGAAATGGATGGAAACAAAGCGTTATGAAGTGGATAGCAATGAGTCCAGATCTAAATCAAATTGAAGACCTGTGGAGAGATATTAAAAGTGCTGTTGGGAGAAGACAACATTCAAATATGAGAGACCTGGAGAATTTTGTAAAAGAAGAGTAGTCCAAATTTCAGTTGAAAAGTGTAAGAAGCTTGTTGATGGTTATAGGAAGCAATTGATTGCAGTTATTTATTCCAAAGGGTGTGCAACCAAATATTAAGTTAAGGGCGCCAACATTTTTGTCTGGCCCATTTTGGGGATTTTAGGTTGAAATTATGTCCAATTTGCTTTTTCAGCTCTGTTTTTTTTTGTGTTGATCCAATGCACACATAGGAAATAAACATATGTTTAACAAAACAACTGCAAATATTTTCAGGGAGAACTGCTTCATTATCGACAATGACTGTATATTAACCGTCTGGAAGCAGTTACCGTAATAGTACGGTAATAATAATAATTAATTATAACTGCAAAATAATTTACAAAAATGAGAATTTTTTACTTCTACAGAACTGAACAAGAGACATTATCACCATATTATGTTGTCTCTTTCTATATATTTCATGGTACCTAACAGCATAAATACAATTTTGTTTATTCACATGAGGAAATCTGAGCTTCCACGAACAATGCATTAATCTTCTCACACTAAAATATTATACTATGGCATGCAAAGCTACAAAAAAATCAGCTTCATCCATATCTGTGTTTATATACAAAGCATAAGCATATTCCTTCCATATACTCACAGTATAAAGATGAGATTCTACATGAGGTGAATCACCGAGACCATTTCACAAGAGGCCAAGTAGGAATAAGAGGCCCTATCACCTAAAGGGACTTATCAATTATTATCTCTGACCATATTTCTTCAGAGGTTGATTGTTTCAAGCAGTCTGACATCTCATATAGCTTTAAATTACTCAGAACCAGGATGCCTTACAAGATAGCAGTAAAATCAGGAGAGGATTGGGCAATGTAATTATAGTATGGAAATGATGTTGATCAGTCATGCAGGGAGCAGACCTTGAATCAAATCCCCCTCCCTTTGCTCATTCTTCCCCCGCACTTCACCAGAGCCACTGCAGTTGACAAACTTGAATATCAGAGCATTCAGCTACTCTGAAGCTTAGGTATGACTTATGTATTGCTACACATCCAATACATATCCATGCATAAAAAGAGTGCTGTTTCATTCCTGTTTGCTTGCAGTTTCTATGATACCTGACAAGAGCTGATCATGAGTGCAGAAAGTGAATTTTATTACTGTGAATTTATTCAGTACACCATTTCATCTACCGTATATGTTTATTTTTCATCTATAGCTATATATCCAGTTAAAGCTAAAAACATATGCTAATCGTTTAGCCTTTAGAGATCACCAAGCTGAAGGTTCTTATGATCCAGTGTGTTAAAGTAAATGATTAGGAGGCACTAAAATCTATTTAGGAATTTTTTAATGTTTCAATAATATTTCATTCCATCTAAGCTTTGTTTCTAGGAAATATTATTATTTATAAGATAATATAAATTTTTAAAAGAACCTGTCACAGGGTCAAAACTGGCCAGTTGTTGCTCCTCTTTTATTCCTGCTGCTCCCTGAGTATTGCGTATTTGCATTTTATAAAACTGCTATACAGCTCCAGAAATATGGGTCTTTTTATTTAGTGCTAATGTTAATTATCTTTACCAAGGGGGTGGTGCTTTCATGGTAATAGTACAGAACCCAACCGAATAAAGACACATCCTTAGAGAATCACGTGATCCATGCCCTCTTAGTAAAGACCATAACAATTAGCACTAAATATAAATGTCTATATCTCTTGAATCGTATGGAGGATATAAGAAAAAAAAACAATACTCAAGAGAGCAGTGGGAATGAAATATTAGGAAAAACTTTCCGCTTTGAAACTAGTGACAGGTCTTCTTTAAAGGGAATCTGTCACCCCATTTTTGGACTATGAGATGCGGCCACCGTCATCAGGGGCTTATCTACAGCATTCTGTAATGCTGTGGATAAGCCCCAGATGTCACCTGAAAGAGAAGAAAAACTAGTTATATTATACTCACCCAGGGGCGGTCCGCCGTCCGGTCCGATGGCCGTCGCGGTGCGCGTCGGCGCCTCCCATCTTCTAGCGAAGCCGGCCTCCCCATCACGGCTCCTGCGCAGGTGCACTGATCTGCCCTGGTGAGGGCAGAGCAGAGTACTGCAGTGCGCAGGCGCTGGACCTCTCTACTTTTCCCGGTGCCTGCGCACTGCAGTACTCTGCTCTGCCCTCACCAGGGCAGATCAGTGCACCTGCGCAGGAGCCAAGACGGGACATAAAGAAGATGCCGTCTTCGCTAGAAGTTGGGAGGCACCGAACGGCACCACGACGCCCATAGGACCAGACCGGATGGTGGACCGTTCCTGGGTGAGTATAATATAACTCGTTTTTCTTCTCTTTCAGGTGACATCGGGGACTTATCTACACCATTACAGAATGCTGTAGATAAGCCCCTGATGGCGGTGGTCGCATCTCATAGTCCAAAAATGGGGTGACAAATATCCTTTAACACCACATTCACTGGCTCCGTATTTGGTTGGTATTTTTCCTCAAGTCAAAACCAGGAGGGGAACAATCAGAGGAAAAGTATAATAGAAACACGTCACCACTTCTGTATTTATCACCCACTCTTGGTATTGTCTTACAAATACTGAGATAAAATACTGACCAAATACTAATAGTGAGACCGTAGCCTAAAAAGCCCAATTTAATGAGTAGGGGAGACAGGGTGTTGAGGTGAAGGTACTTTCTTTTCATGCTAATTAACGCTTTATCTGTTTTAATCAAGAATAATTTAAAGATGTACATATAATGATACAGAAAAGTAAAAAAGAATATCAATAACAGTGCCAGACAAATAGTGACAGTTTATCTCTTGTTTGGTCCCTTTAACATCCAAAATTTATCAGAAAATTATTTCCCTGAGATATTTTTATTTATTTGAAATACGTACAGAAATGACCATATGCTGCACATTGCTCCTACTATAAGTGCTATAGTGATCTAATCTGAAAACATGTAGGCCAGGGGAATAACCAAGAAAGTTATGGTTGGTTTAGGTGGAACATGTTCTGCAGGCACAGTTAGAGGGAAAGAAACGAGGAAATGATGAGCTTCAAGTTGGAGTTTTATGTAAGTTAGGAGTGACGTTCTGGAGGAATAAACTGAATAGAGATGAGATGAGTGGTGTTCTGCGGTATGAATCTGTATATCAAAGCGTGTGTTTTTTTTGGAACAGGGAGTATACAGACGAAATGTGATTATGCATTTTAAATGGGACTATATGCTGAAAGCTGCTAATGGCAGAGATGAATGTTATTTATTTGGGAGTATGTTGCAGGGGGTGATGTCTATTTAAATGAGATTGTATGTTGGAGGAAACTGAAGAGAGGAAAGAAATGTTATTTACATGGGACTTCATGTTGAAAGAGACTGAAAGCAAAGTGGAGTGATATTCCACTGAATGGAAGGTATAAAATTATGACTTCTAGTGCTAATAGTGAAGAAGTGACTTTTTTCAAACTTTTCCTTCATGTATTATCAGCAATGTTCAAATTATTTTCTTCATCTAGTGATGACTATGTATATTAACTGTCTAACAGAGCCTTTTGTGTGAACCGGAAGTCATTTTCTCAGTGTAATCCTATGAGATTTTCTGTGAAAGTGTAAGTAATTGGACATGTAAAATATTTTTACAGTTAATGCATAACATGGAATCTGTAAGTAGTGTTGAGCGATACGATACCGCAAGTATCGGGTATCGGCCGATATTAGCTGTATCGGACTTTCGATTCCGAGTTCCGATATTGTCGTCTTATCGGATACCGGAATCGGAATTGTCACTGTCAGTGTCCGTCGGTCGGGTCTGTCAGGAGTCAGCGGCACTTACCTGGCAGAAGATCTCCGGCGGTCACGGCCTGGACTGCTTAATGGCCGCCATCATATTTCCGCGGCGGTCACATGCAGTTTCTCGCGATAACTGCAGTGACTGCTGGGTAATCCCGGCCGTAAAGCAGTCAGTCCGATGACGTCACCGCCGGGGAAGCTGGTAAGCAGCTGTGCTGCGTCGGGATGTCAGGCTCTGCCTGTCATTGCGATGTAGCAGAGCTGGATCGTCGTGGGACAGTCGTTACTATGGACTGCGTCGGACAGGTGGTATACTGTTGGTTTGTTTTTTTCCTTTTTTTACAGGAGATCGATGGCGTCGCAGGAATGAGAGTATAATAAAAGAAATTAAAACTGTGTTGTCTCTTTTATTTCATTAAAATACTTTTTTCTTGCTTTATCTTTTTTTTATACATTTAAAAACTTTGGATTAATAATGGATCGGTGTCTTATTGACGCCTATCCATTATTAACCGGGCTTATTGTCACCGTGCAATCAACGGTGACATTAACCCCTTATTACCCCACTTGCCACCGCTACAGGGCAGTGGGAAGAGCCGGGTAAAGTGCCACAATTGGCACATCTTTTGATGCGCCAAATGTGGGGCTGCTGTAGCCTGGTATTATCAGGCTGTTGAGGGCCAAAATCCATGGGCCTTGACAGTCTTTTAATACCAGGCCGCAGCAGTCTGCATTTTACTTGGCTGGTTAACAAAAATAGGGGGACCCCTACGCCGTTTTTTTTTCGAGGGGATCCCCTATTTTTGTTAACCAGCCAAGCTAAGCAGACTGCTGTGGCCTGGTATTATCAGGCTTGCAAGGTCCATGGATATTGAATCCTTACCAGCCTGAAAAACCAGGCCTCAGCAGTCTGCTTCATCTGGCTGGTTAACAAAAATAGGGGGGACCCCACGCCAATTTTTTTTCGAAGGATCCCATATTTTGTTAACCAGCCAAGATATGCCGACTGCTGTGGCCTGGTATTATCTGGCTGGCAAGGTCCATGGATCTTGGCTCCTTACCAGCCTGAAAAACCAGGCCTCAGCAGTCTGCTTCATCTGGCTGGTTAACAAAAATAGGGGGGACCCCACGCCAATTTTTTTTCAAGGGGATCCCTATTTTTGTTAACCAGCCAAGATATGCAGACTGCTGTGGCCTGGTATTATCAGGCTGGCAAGGTCCATGGATCTTGGCTCCTTACCAGCCTGAAAAACCAGGCCTCAGCAGTCTGCTTCATCTGGCTGGTTAACAAAAATAGGGGGGACCCCACGCCAAATTTTTTCGACGGGATCCCTATTTTTGTTAACCAGCAAAGATAAGCAGACTGCTGTGGCCTGGTATTATCAGGCTGGCAAGCAGGGTCGGACTGAGCCACCGGAGAAACCTCCGGTGGGCCCCAGCTCCTGCGTGGTGGGCCCTGATTTGAAAGGATAGGTCGCGGGGCAGAGGGGGCGGTGGCCCCGGGCCCCGCGCTCTGAGGGGGCCCACCCGGAGCTACGCTACAGTAACTGTATCGGCGTGCACAGCACGCCGATACAGTTACATTCTGCGGCAGAGCAGGGAGAATCGATCTTCCTGGTCTGCCGCCCAGAAGCTATGGGGCCTGAACAGGCATTGGGGGGGCCCGGTGCCAGCAGTGGGCCCCCCACCCGTCATCGGAGGGTCAGCTGTATCGGCATCCAGCCGATACAGCTGACCGCATAGAGAGAGAAGGAGCGGCGCTCCTTCTCTCCCATAATCCCCCTCTCAGCGTCTGACAGTGGGCGCGATGACATCACCTGCCGGCGCCCGCTGTCAGACTCTGAGAGGGAGAACAGTGAGCAGCACAGGAGCCGGGAGGTGAGTATTGTTTTTTTTTTTTTTAATGGGGGTGCATTATACTACAGAGGCTGTATATGGGGGGTGCATTATACTACAGAGGCTGTATATGGGGGCTGCATTATACTACAGAGGCTCCATATTGGGGTGCATTATACTACAGAGACTCCCCATGGGGATGCATTATAATATAGCGGCTGCTATGGTGGTGCATTATATTATAGACTCTGCCTATGGGGGTTTATTATAATATAGAGGCTGCCTATGGGGGTGCATTATACTATATTGAGGACTATCTGGTGTATTATGCTGTATGGATGCTATCTAGGGGCCATCATACAGTGTTGGACCCATTAAATAGTTTGGGGACATTAAGGGGTCAGTATACATCCAGTGAGGGGCATTATTCTGTGTATAGGGGAGATGTACAGGGGGAGACTTGGGACATTATTAAATATAAAGTGGACCTTATTGTTATAGGGGAACTCGGGTTACTGTGACTGTCAAAGGGGCACACAGGGCATTATTACAGTCTAGGGGACAAAATGTGGTCACTGTTTTCTAGGGCACTTGCACCCGGCATTACTATATTCTAGAGGGGTGCTTTAAAATTTAGAGGTCACACAGAACCACACAGCAGGTGCAGTAATAGGGACACATACGGCAGCAGCAGCTCAGTATTGGGGTATCACGTGCAGTAATAGGGACACATACGGCAGCAGTGGCTCAGTATTGGGGTATCAGGTGCAGTAATAGGGACACATACGGCAGCAGCGGCTCAGTATTGGGGTATCAGGTGCAGTAATAGGGACACATATGGCAGCAGTGGCTCAGTATTGGGGTATCAGGTGCAGAAATAGGGACACATATGGCAGCAGCGGCTCAGTATTGGGGTATCAGCAGGATGAGGAGTTTGTGCAGGTTGAGAATAGTCCAATTGGTGACCAAGACAGTGCTAAAAATATGAGAAGTGAAATGTGTCTTTGTTGTAATCTCTGCAGTCGAGTCCTGGCTGGAGAAGTCGTCATGTCGGTCTGGGCCAGATGGAAAAGAAATGAAAAGTGAACAATTCCATTAGAAAGAACATCAGCGGTAAGTCATTATCTGTACCTGTGCTGTAATCTATTATATGTTCTGTAGGACTGGTATTATTTACCACAGACCATATGGCGGTAATATCAATATTGGTCTTTTTATATATAGATTATTTTTGGCAACAGCGCGGTCATTTGCTGAGGTTCTCTGATTAGGGGCCCACTCAGAATTTTCGCCCCCACTAAACCAAAACCCTAGCTACGCCTCTGGCTCTCTCTCTAGTCTTTCTTTCTCTCTCTAGTCTTTCTCGCTCTCTGTTCTTTCTTTCTCGCTCTCTGTTCTTTTTTCTCTCTGTTCTTTCTTTCTCTCTTTTCTTTCTTTCCTCTCTTTCTTTCTCTGTTTGTTCTTTCTCTCTCGCTGCTCTTTCTTTCTTTTCCTCAGTACCAGCCACTGTGCCCTCATTACCAGTCAGTGTGATCAGCAGTGCTAAATGGGTACGCTTGGGGCCAGGATATGGGTGTGATTAGCTGTTAAATGGGTGTGGTCGGGGCGTGGCCTAAAATTGCAGCGACGCCCTACGCGCGCCGCAGCCTTTAACCCTCTTTCCTGTCTTCAAAATTTGGGAGGTATGCTGTATGACCTCACTACAACTTCTGGCCATGCTCCTGATGAGCGCGACGGATGGTCTCCTGAGGGATCTCCTCCCACACCTGGACTAAAGCATCCACCAACTCCTGGACAGTCTGTGGTGCAACGTGGCATGGCCTAAAATTTGCTGCAGCAGGCACAGCGTACCACAGCCTTTGTCCCTCTTTCCCTTCTTCAAAGGTTGGGAAGTATGATGGTGGGCCCCAAGAATATTTTTTCTCTGGTGGGCCCAAGGTACTCCAGTCCGACGCTGCTGGCAAGGTCCATGGATATTGGCTCCTTAACAGCCTTAAATACCATGCCTCAGCAGCAGGGGCGTACATAGAAATCATGGGGCCCCATAGCAAAAGTCTGAATGGGCCCCCCCCAAAAAAAAAAACCCAGAGCCATTGTAAATGTAAAGTGCCAGCACAGTGAGGGGACACATTAAACAAAAAAATGTATTATGCCCCCATAGATTGTGCCCCCATAGATGCTCCATAGTATAGGCCCTTATGCTGCCGCAGCTGCTGCAACCAAAAAAAAAAAAAAAGACATACTCACCTTTCGTCGCTGGGGGCCAGGTGCGGTGTCCTGAGCAGGGGGTGACACCAGGTGCCGATGTCACCGCTCGCTCAGGGCCCCGGCACCTGAGATATTTACCTGTCCTCTCTCCACTGCTGAGTGCCGCTGTCTTCGGGGTCCTCCAGCAGTGAATGACAGGCAGAGGGCGCGGCGCGCACTAACGACGTCATCGGCCCTCTGACCTGAACATTGCAGCAAGAGGACGCGAGCAACGGTGGAACGGGACAGGTAAATATCCCTTATACTCACCCTTCCGCCGGCGCGGTCTGTGCAGCCCCTGCTCTTCTCCCACGGTCTCCGCCGCCAGTGTTCAGCGGTCACGCGGGACAGCTCATTAAAGTCATGAATATGTGCGTATTCATGACTGTAATGAGCGGTACCACCTGATCGCTGAACACAGGCGTCGGAGACCGTGGGAGAAGAGCAGGGGCTGCAGAGACCGCACCAGGAGGGTGAGTATATAGAAGAGCTGCGCTCCCCTCCCCCGCCGAACCCCTGGTAGTACTGTGTCAGCACAGCTACCCGACCGTCGAGGGCCCCCTCACCTGTCCGGGCCCCATAGCAGCTGCTTGGTCTGCTTCATTCACGGTACGCCACTGCTCAGCAGTCTGCTTCATCAGGCTGGTTAACAAAAATAGGGGGGACCCGACGCCATTTTTTTTTCGAAAGGAACCCCTATTTTTGTTAATCAGTTCCCTCTGACGTCACTGATTGTGTCCCTGGTTGACCTGAAGTGAAAGTGGAAAGCAATCAATTAAGCTTTCCACTTCCTCTCCTGTCAGCCAGGAGAGGAACTCATTCATTTGGGGGTTTACTGTGAGGCTGCAGCATTAGCTGCGGTCCCTGCAGTAAACATTAACCCTTTCTGAAGGATTACACTGTGGGACCTGACTGTGCATGGGATAGGTAAGAATAATTTTGCTTTTTTATTTTATTTTTATTACAGGAAATGGTTTTTGCAGTCAAATAAAAGATGGTCAAAAACATGTGTCTTTATTTCATAAAAATGATTTTTAATTAAAGTGTGTGTGTTTTATTTTTATTTCATGCAATAGGATTAATAATTGATAGTTGTCTAATTGACAGCTCTCAATTATTAACCTGGCTTAAGGTCACCTTTCAATTGCAATGTGGCTTTAACCCCATATTAACCCATTCGCCACCGCTACAGGGCAATGGGAATAGACGGGCAAAGTGCCAGAAAGGGCGAATCTAATTATAGATTTGTCTTTTCTGGGGTGTCTGGGGGCAGATGTTAGTAGCCAGGGGGGGGGCCAAAAATAATGGTCCCTCTCTGGGCTATTATTATCTGCCCCCATTCGCTGGCTTTGTCTGTCTGGTTGCGAAAATAGGGCGGGAGCCCACGCATTTTTTCTTAAACAATTTTACACCTCATATATATATATATATATATATACATGTCATTGAATTTGTGACACTATATATTATATATATATATATTTATATTTATAGTTCATACACTTCTACATAGTATAATAGCCGCTAATTCAATTGCCGGCTTTTGTGAAAATGCAGAACCCGACATGAAATGACACTTGGTGTACATAGGGTTAACCGTGTCTTTTCATGTCCTTTGCTATCTGATTTGCACAAACAATTACATCAGTCTATGTGTGCAAAATTTCACACCTGTAGGGGTTAATTAAAGGTGTAAATTCGTAGCAAAAAAGTCCGTTTTTTTACAACGAATTTACAACTTTAATTAACCCCTACAGGTGTGAAATTTTGCACACATAGACTGATGTAATTGTTTGTGCAAATCAGATAGCAAACGACATGAAAAGACATGGTTAACCCTATGTACACCAAGTGTCATTTCATGTCGGGTGCTTCTGTCTTTTCACAGAAGCCGGCTTTACCCGGCAATTGAATCAGAGGCTATTTTACTATGTAGAAGTATATAAACTATACATATATGAATATATATGTCACAATGACATGTATATATATATATATATATATATATATATATATGTATTCTATGTGTGTATATTTTGTGTTTACAAGGAAAGAAAGTGTTTTTTTAGTTGCGATATTTTGTTCCCATAGACTTACATGGGACTTCCGGTATCGGAATCGGGTATCGCCGATATTTAGTGATATCGGCGATACCATTCCGATCCGATATTTTTGGATATCGGAAAGTATCGCTCAACTCTATCTGTAAGTGATCGCTGCTATCTAAGAGAAAGTGGGAATAATTGCATCTACAAGAAGTGTATAACAAAGTGCATGGTTTCTAAGGGGAAGAGTTTGGAGGAAATACCAGGTCAGGTGATAGCTGTGTGACAGTTTGTAATTATAAAAGGCCCAGGAGGGTAGTGAAGGGGTGGAGTCAGTGCCTGAACCTGCAGCAGGACAGATGTGTGGTGTAGTGAGGTTGACATACATTACAAGTGACACATACAAGTGATGAGCCAAGTGGCCAGACTGGAACCAGAACCAGAATCAAAAGAAGAACTTAGTGACCAGACCCAAGTGAAGGATTTAGTGACAATACCTTAGTGAAGACAAAAAAAGACATAAAAAACCTGACTGGCACATCCAGACTAATGTGAATAGGTGCAAACCAGGGGGAGCTACCCCCATGTACAACATACGAAAAAAGGCTGCACTCTATCATACTAAAGCATGACAATATGTAATACGTGAAATTTTAAATAGCAATATAGCTTTGGAGTATAAGGAAAAATAAAAATAAAAGCACCTATGTTCCCCCACGGGGATCACATGCCCTGGAAGCATTATTGAGTTTGTGGGTTCTGCTTCCAAACAACTTAGACATGATATGGAGAATGGAAAAATACACTATAACCCTAATCTTAGTCCCCTAGATCAACAAGCCCTGCGATCCCTTCGGGAGGATAAAACGATTATACTTAAGCCCGCCGACAAAGGGGGCTCTATAGCGGTTATGAACAGATCCGATTACCGAAAGGAAATTTTTCGCCAACTCAACGATGACTCAATATATATGAAATTAACCTGTGACCCTACGCGTGAAATTAGGAATCAAATTGAGTTGTTCTGACTACTTATTCTGGCTCAGGGGTTATAGATTCTAAAACCAGGGAGTATCTTGTTAAAAAGAATCCAATTACACCTGTATTTTATACACTACCTAAGATACATAAGAGTCTTGAAAACCCCCCAGGCAGACCAATAGTTGCCTCTACCGAATCCATCCTCTCCCCATTATTAATATTTCTAGAGAAGATTCTCACCCCATTGGTTCGGAAAATACCCTCATTCATCCTTGACACTGGTGATTTCTTAGAAAAAATAAACTCTTTGGGTCCTCTATCAGAATCAATTATCCTTGTCACTTTAGATGTGAAGGACTTATATACGTCTATACCACACTTACAAGGAATTTCATGCACCAGACAAATGTTGGAATCTTCCCAGATGCACAGCGACTCTATACAATTTTGTCTAGAACTCTTAACCTTAGTCCTTACCAAGAATTTCTTCTTATTTGAAGAATCTTTCTATATGCAAATCAAGGGGACGGCCATGGGGTCAAATGTCGCCCCCCCTACGCGATTTGCTATATGGCAAAATTTGAAGAAGAGGTTGTCTATACTGACCCCCTCTTCTGTACATATGGTCGTCTATGGATAAGATTCATAGACGACATTTTTTGCATCTGGGAGGGACCTAAATCCACTTAAGAACAATTTTTTGAAAAGTTGAATGTGGCATGGCCAGGCCTCTCGTTTACTATGACAGAGGATCAGGAAAAGGTGAATTTTCTTGATACCACAGTAATTAAGGACCAACACGGTAATCTAAGCACGGACATCTTTAGGAAACCTACGGATCGAAATAGTCTCTTACATTTTAATAGCCTACATCCACCGGCTGTGAAAAAATCGATACCTTGATCCCAATTCCAAAGTGTTAAGGGTCTGCGGAACGCACCAAATATATAAAGTAGAGAGGTGCGTTCGCAGCCCGGGGTCCACCGTGCAAGCGGAGCCTGCTGCTAGTAGAAATGGCGCGAGAAGCAAACTCTGTTATCCCGCAGAGTCGCCAACATAAACGCCGTAATGCGCTGTGGCAATAAGTGCGAACTCTTACTCCACAGAGCCGCTAGAAGAAGAGCCGCAGCGATATATGGCGATGTGTGCGCACTCACTAGACACAACTGAGTGGCAAAGAAAACACGCTAGGGCGCTGTCTAGCGTTGAAAGCGAACCCTGTTACGTCACAGGGCCGCTGAGAAAAAGTACTGTGTCCTGTCAGGCTCTCAGGTACACAGTTAAGTGCTACGCGTTCATAAAGCGTGATCATGTGCTAATGTCCTCGCGGGAGTCACCCGCAATCTATGGCGTCTGAACGCCAGACCCTGAATACGGCAATCAAAACTCCTCACCGGTTATGCCGGTAATCTAGGGCATCTAGGACACCGACCCTGACCAGCTACCATACCAAACTCCTCACCGATTAAGTCGGTATTCTAGTGGCTTATTTCAGCCGGGTCCCTATCCACACATACACATGACCACACTGGCGCATAGCATACAATGATTGATATTAGCGCATGGCGGCCCAGCCATGCTACCCTTTTATAGCAACAGCTACAGGACCTTCCAGGAACAAGGACCAATGAGAAGCTGTTACAAACAAACATAGCTACATGACCTTCCTGGCGGACCAATAGGAGCCGCTGCAGCACCTGAACATGTGACCCTGATCTCCAATGAGAGATCTCACTCTGGGCATGCTCAGATGGGAAAACGCAGGACTTTGTCTCAAAGACGACTGCTCCAGCACTGGCTATAATAGCAGATCCAGGAAAGGCAGCAGCAAGTCACTGCACAGTAGAGGAGTGGGCAAGACACCTGGACCGACGTCTCTGCTGAGCAGGCTCCACTGCGGCCGGAGATGAATGGGAGACCGCAGCGGGACGGGTTCGAGACTCCCCTTGTGCAGCAGTGGGAAATCGAACCCTAACATTACCCCACCTCCTAGGGCCCCCCCTTCTTTGGGCCTTCGCTGCGCTCAAAGACAGCGATGAGCTGCGGAGTGTGAATATGCTCGGCAGGCTCCCAAGACCTATCCTCAGGCCCATAGCCCTCCAGTCCACCAAATAAAACTTTTTGCCCCGTACCACCTTACACCCTACGATGGCGTTCACCTCATGGTCATCAATAGATGAACCCGATGTCCTGGCAGATGACTCAGAAAACCGGGACATGAGCACGGGTTTCAGGAGGGATACATGAAAGGTGTCGGAGATACCCAGGCGTGGTGGAAGAGCCAAACGGTATACCACAGGGTTAACCTGCTCAAGGACCTTGAAAGGACCCAGGTAGCAGGGTGCCAACTTAGTGGACTCAACTCGCAGCCTGATGTTACGGGCGGAGAGCCACACCAAGTCCCCAGGAGCAAATGTTGGAGCAGGGTGCCGATGTGCGTCGGCAGAGGACCTCATCCTCTCCTTGGACGCCTGAATGGCATCCTGGGTACGGTCCCAAATGTCCCGTGCCTCCACAGCCCAGTCTGCCACCCTGGAGTCGGCGGAAGACACGGGCATGGGCACCGGAACCCGCGGATGCTGACCGTAGTTCAGAAGGAAAGGAGTCTGTCCGGTGGAGTCAGCCACAGCATTGTTTAATGCAAACTCAGCCCATGGTAGCAAGGATGCCCAGTCATCCTGCCTGGCAGAGATAAAATGTCGTAGATAGGTGACCAAGGTCTGGTTGGCCCTCTCTACCAACCCATTCGTCTCAGGATGATACGCTGAAGAGAGATTTAACTCAATACTGAGTAGACGACAAAGCTCTCTCCAGAACCGAGACGCAAACTGGGGACCTCGGTCACTAACAATTTTGTCCGGCATGCCGTGTAGACGGAAGATGTGCCTAACGAACAACGCTGCCAGAGCCCGTGCAGAAGGTAACCGTGGCAGTGGCACCAGATGCACCATTTTAGAGAAATGGTCGGTGATTACCCAAATGATGGTGCAACTCCGAGACTTGGGCAAGCCCACCACAAAGTCCATCCCAACCATCTCCCAGGGCCTGTCTGCCACCGGCAAAGGATAAAGTAAACCAGCTGGCCGTTGTCGTGGAGACTTATTTTTGGCGCACGAGACACACGCCCGAACATAGTCCCCAACATCACGGACCATATGCGGCCACCAATATGTCCTCGCCAGCAATTCAGATGTCCTCTTTGCCCCAAAATCTCCACCAACCCTGGACGAATGTGCCCAAGAGAGTACCTCCGGTCGCAAATTGGTAGGCACAAAAGTCTTGCCCGGGGGCACAGACTCTAGTGAAACCGGAGCCACTGTTCTCAGGCTCTCAGTGGGAACAATAAGCCGAGGCTCCTCTACCTCCTCTTCAGAGGACACCACAGAGCGAGAGAGAGCGTCGGCACGAATGTTCTTCTCTCCAGAGAGGAAATGGAGTGTGAAATTAAACCGAGAGAAGAACAAGGACCATCTGGCCTTGCGAGAGTTAAGCCGCTGAGCTGTCTGCAGATACACCAAATTTTTGTGGTCGGTGAAGACTTGGAAGGGAAAACGGGCCCCCTCCAACAGATGTCTCCACTCAGAGAAGGCCAACTTCATGGCTAGCAACTCCCTATCCCCCATGGAATAATTCCTCTCCGCTGAAGTGAAGGTCTTAGAGAAGAAGAAGCAAGGATGCTTCCGACCTTGAGCATCCTTTTGGAAGAGGACTGCTCCAGCACCAACGGATGAGGCATCCACCTCCAATAAAAATGGCTTATCAACATCGGGGCTATGTAGGATGGGAGCGCTAGCAAAATGAGACTTAATAGAAGAGAAAGCCGTGGAGACCTCTTCCGACCACAATTTGGGATTTGCTCCCTTCTTGGTGAGGGCTACCAAGGGAGCTACCAAGGTAGAGAAATGCGGAATGAACTGGCGATAGTAATTAATGAACCCCATAAAGCGCTGCACCGCTTTTAAAGAGTGAGGCTCCTGCCAGTCCATCACAGCCTGTAGTTTGGCCGGATCCATAGCCAATCCCTGGGTTGAGATGATATAACCAAGGAAAGGTAAAGACTCCAGCTCAAACATACATTTCTCTAACTTAGCATAGAGGGAATTAGCCCGTAAGAGGTCGAAGACTCTGCAGACATCTCTCCGGTGGGAGTCAATATCTGGAGAGAAGATGAGTATATCATCCAGATAGACTACGACCGAGGTGGAGAGCATATCCCGGAAGATGTCATTGACAAAGTCTTGGAAAACGGCTGGAGCATTACAGAGCCCAAAGGGCATCACCAGATATTCGTAATGCCCATCCCTGGTATTAAAAGCCGTCTTCCATTCGTCCCCCTCACGGATGCGAATCAGGTTATAAGCACCGCGCAGATCTAGTTTAGTGAATACTCTTGCTCCCCGAAGCCTATCAAAAAGCTCAGAAATCAGGGGCAACGGGTACTTATTCTTAACGGTGATGGCGTTAAGACCCCTGTAATCAATACACGGACGCAATTCTCAGTTTTTCTTCTGCACGAAGAAAAATCCCGCCCCTACCGGTGACACCGACTTCCTAACAAACCCTCTTGCCAGGTTCTCCTGAATATATTGCGACATGGCCTCTGTCTCAGGAAGAGAGAGGGGATAGACCCTTCCCCGAGGAGGTTCTGCGCCAGGCAAGAGGTCGATAGGACAGTCATAGGGGCGATGAGGCAGAAGAGTCTCCGCAGCCTTCTTGGAGAACACGTCTGCATATGACCAGTAGTGCTTGGGAAGTGGAGTAAGATCTGGGGTAACTCCGTAGTGGTAACCTGAACGCAACTCCTGACACATCTGCCTCTACATGCATCACTCCAACTCAGTATCCTACCCGAAGTCCACTCTATATTTGGGGAGTGGAAACGGAGCCAAGGTATACCTATTAGGATCTCGTCTATTCCCTCGGGAAGGACGAGTAGGGAAATAAGTTCCTGATGGGAAGGAGATACAGACAATGCAAGTGGAACAGTCTGGTGTGTAATTTGTGAGGGCAATGTCGACCCATTCACTACCCGGACAGTCACTGATTTGTCAAGCGCCACCAGAGGTATTGCATGACGGCGAGCAAAGCTAGAGGACATGAAATTCCCCTCTGCTCCTGAGTCCACGCAAAGGTCGGCGGTGAGAATGGAAGTACCAACAGTGATTGTCCCTTTAAGTGTCATCTTGGAGGAAAATGCCGCTGTCTCTAGTGAACCTCCTCCCAGGGCCACTAGACGCGATCGCTTCCCCGATCGCTGTGGACATTTGTTGGCATAGTGTCCTGTCTGCTGACAACGGTTACAGACCACGGATACTCAGACGGACCGAGACTTAAGTCCTGCATGAGGAACTTCTGTGGCCTTTTGGGGTTCGGACGCCAGATCGGGAAATTCGAGAGGTTTGGCAAAGGTGGGAGCCAACCGAAACCTCTGCCTACACTGGGCCCGCTCCAACCTCCGCTCGTGAAAACGGAGGTCAATGCGGGTAGATATGGAGATAAGCTTCTCCAGTGTGGCGGGAATCTCCCTGGTAGCCAAAGCGTCTTTAACATGGTCAGCCAGTCCTCGCCAGTAGATTGGAATAAGAACTTTATCAGACCAATCTAGCTCAGAAGCTAGAGTCCGAAACTGGACGGAAAACAGACTGACCAAAGACGAACCCTGTGCCAATGCCAGCAGTTGTAGCGCCGTATCGTGGGTGACCTGAGGTCCTAAAAAGACCTTTTTAAGAGCCTCCAAGAAACGAGGAGCACTCCGCACCACACGATCGTCGCGCTCCCACAGCGGCGTTGCCCACTCCAACGCTCTGCCCGAGAGTAGAGAAAGTACAAAACCCACTTGTGCCCGATCCGTGGGAAAACTTGCAGTCAGAAGCTCGAGCTGTAAAGAGCACTGACTCACGAATCCCCGACATTGCTTGCTATCACCGGCAAACTTGTCAGGAAGCGGGAGGTGGGATAATGTAGGGGCAGAGGTGGCAGAAGACAAACTGGCTGCAGCCACGCTAGCAGCCTGAACAGCGACTGCGGTAACATCCACAGCTGAGGTTGTGCGCTCAAGAGCCGCCAACCTACCCTCCAGCTGCTGGATGTACTGCGATAGACGCTGTTCATCCGCCATTTTACTAGCCAGACCCTGGCGCTAATATTATGTTAAGGGTCTGCGGAACGCACCAAATATATAAAGTAGAGAGGTGCGTTCGCAGCCCGGGGTCCACCGTGCAAGCGGAGCCTGCTGCTAGTAGAAATGGCGCGAGAAGCAAACTCTGTTATCCCGCAGAGTCGCCAACATAAACGCCGTAATGCGCTGTGGCAATAAGTGCGAACTCTGTTACTCCACAGAGCCGCTAGAAGGAGAGCCGCAGCGCTATATGGCGATGTGTGCGCACTCACTAGACACAACTGAGTGGCAAAGAAAACACGCTAGGGCGCTGTCTAGCGTTGAAAGCGAACCCTGTTACGTCACAGGGCCGCTGAGAAAAGGTACTGTGTCCTGTCAGGCTCTCAGGTACACAGTTAAGTGCTACGCGTTCATAAAGCGTGATCATGTGCTAATGTCCTCGCGGGAGTCACCCGCAATCTATGGCGTCTGAACGCCAGACCCTGAATACGGCAATCAAAACTCCTCACCGGTTATGCCGGTAATCTAGGGCATCTAGGACACCGACCCTGACCAGCTACCATACCAAACTCCTCACCGATTAAGTCGGTATTCTAGTGGCTTATTTCAGCCGGGTCCCTATCCACACATACACATGACCACACTGGCGCATAGCATACAATGATTGATATTAGCGCATGGCGGCCCAGCCATGCTACCCTTTTATAGCAACAGCTACAGGACCTTCCAGGAACAAGGACCAATGAGAAGCTGTTACAAACAAACGTAGCTACATGACCTTCCTGGCGGACCAATAGGAGCCGCTGCAGCACCTGAACATGTGACCCCTGATCTCCAATGAGAGATCTCACTCTGGGCATGCTCAGATGGGAAAACGCAGGACTTTGTCTCAAAGACGACTGCTCCAGCACTGGCTATAATAGCAGATCCAGGAAAGGCAGCAGCAAGTCACTGCACAGCAGAGGAGTGGGCAAGATGCCTGGACCGACGTCTCTGCTGAGCAGGCTCCACTGCGGCCGGAGATGAATGGGAGACCGCAGCGGGACGGGTTCGAGACTTCCCTTGTGCAGCTGCGGGAAATTGAACCCTAACACCAAAGGGTACAAAGAATAGTATCTGATCAATGCAATCGTACAAAACGTCGAAATGAAATGCACAATAAATTTTTGGAACGGGGGTACCCCCCTGATCTTCTTACTGAGGCAGTAACACCAGTAGTAAGATTAAGATCTCCCATTGGGAATAGAATCCCCTTTGTACATACCTACCACCCCTACGTTCAAATTTTACACAAAACCATTAGGCAAAATTGGGGACTACTCAGTAGAGCATATCCAGAGGTACCGGAATTTAGAAATCCTTTTCTACCCTGTTACAAGAGGGCACCCAACCTCCGAGATGATTTAGTCAGAGCGGATATTGGTGGTAATATTCAGGCAAACGCTCAGAGATTTTTGTCAAACCCAAAAATGGGAACTTTCCCATGCCTGCTATGTAACCAGTGCCATAATGTACTAAAGGGTAACATTATACATCATCCTCATTCTGGTAAAAAGTATAACATCAAATGCTATTCCACTTGCAATTCTTCCTACGTTATCTACCTCATCAAGTGCCCATGTGGTCTCCTCTATGTGGGGGAGACCACACAAGCTATAAAAGACAGGATTTCAAAACACAAATCCACGATCAGATGCAAGAATCTATTACTTCCTGTACCATATCATTTCATTACAACCGGCCATCAGATATCACAAATGAGATTTCAGGTCATAGAGCACATTCCCATACCTAGACGGGGTGGTGATCGAGTGCGCCTCCTGAAGAAACGGGAGGCATATTGGATACACGAACTCCAGACTCTATCACAAAGGGGCTTAACAGAGACTATGACCTCTTGTCCTTTATTTAGTAGGATGAGACAGGTCTATTGTGCGCCATTAGGTCATAACTACTTGACCCCCCGCATTTGACTTCCTTATAACTTTTGAGAATTTTTTTGTGTCCTAGATGTAACAAGATTCCCACATTGTCTATTGTATATTGTATTATTACATATTACCATCTATTAAATTGATGTTTCTCTAAATACTCATATATATTATGTATAAGTTTATAATAACCATCTCGTATATCAGGTCTGGTTACATGTTAGACCCTGTATTATATGTCTAATATACTCTATATGGCATTATTCTAACTCTGTATTTTCTTTTACAGAGTCGATTATACTGAATGTCTTGACCCTTACCCTTGGACTCTTCCTACCCGACTGCACTCTGCTCTTTAATATGGGCTGCACTCTATATACAAATATGTACCATAATAAACGTTTTTGGTGATATCTGAACTTTTACCTCTTATTTCCTTTTTTTATCCCCTTTCTTTTCTCTCTCCTCTCGTAAATTACATACACATACCGTTTTCTTTTTACCAGCTTCCCCTCTTTTACCATTCCAAATATTTTACCAATTTAATCTCCCCATTTTTTTTCACTGATGCCGATACATACATACTTAGGCACTTACATCCCATTATTTCCCTTGCGTCACACATTTCACGATATTTTGTATACATTAAGCCGCAAAAAGAAACCCATACTATAGTGAAGATACATCATATAATGTGTGAAATGCAAGCGCAAATGAGGTTGAACCGCACACGTCACTTCCGGTGACGTATTTTGCCAAGCGTCACTTTCAGTAACGCGATCTCACTGGACGCGTCACTTCCGGTGACGCGGTCTCATTGAACGCGTCACTTAGTCCCGCCTCTTCCTTTTAAAACATGGCGGAGCACGCTCTCTCCAGCTGACAAGCGGCGGATACCGCGTCAATGCTGGAGAGATCGGCGCTACCCCCATGTAAGTAATTGTATGCTACTGTATGTCGCCTTACAACTGATATTACCTATCACTATATATTATGGGAGCCACTTGAGGGAGACTATATCTATACCACCCATCTTTTGTGACATTACAGCCTAATGACTATAAATTAAGTGCTACATATATTGACATGACTCTAGTATGTGTTATACTGATCCATATGGGAATTCCTATATATCCACAGATACTAGATAGGCACATTAGGAATCCTATTGGATCGCAAACCTTTGCATTTTGGATAAACAGGTATACCATTATCCTTATATCAATGTTTAGGCTACCTGTTTCTCAATTACAAACATATATGTGGTTTCTTTACTTCAGGTTTCATTCTTTTCTCTCTCTGCCATAAGAACAGATACACTCATATGATACCTTTCTTTTCAAGGTAAATATGTCCTTGATTTATAAGTCCATATCTACTTAGTATACCTAATACTTTGCCTTTTCATACCCTCACCTTTCCACTTTTTTCCTTTTCAGGCATATAGCCTGCATGATTTACATTGAAAAAATACATATAATTTCCTATAAGCAGTCGGGTAGGTATTTGAACTTCTTTTTCATTTTATTTTCACCTTATATTTACTCTTCCATTTCCATTACTAGTGATATTAACTATAACACATATGGTCCTTATTTTGTATTTATTTCTCTTTTATCTTTTGGTTGTTTATGTTGTTCATTTCAATTGTACATTTTTTTCACTATTTTATATTGCCGTCAGATTGATGAAGGTCCATGTTCGGACCGAAACGTCTCCACTTTGTACCTTGACTGCAATAAAATCGGATTAAACAATATCATTAAGTTGAGTGCCAAGTCTTCTATTTCATTGTTAAGGAAAAATTTGAGACGCTTAGTATAACATTTGGCCAAATATTATTTGCCCACCAACCATTTAAAATTTCACGTATGTTCATAGAGGTCAGGGACCCATCAGACTTCAGACCACCTTGATGATGGTTGATGGCAAATATATTTGGCCAAATGTTATACTAAGCGTCTCAAATTTTTCCTTATACTCTAAAGCTATATTGCTATTTAAAATTTCATGTATTCCATATTGTCATGCTTTAGTATGATAGAGTGCAGCCTTTTTACGTATGTTGTACATAGGGGTAGCTCCCCCGGTTTGCATCTATTCACATTAGTCTGGAAGTGCCAGTCAGGTATTTTTGTCTTTTGAATGTTAGCTTACTGACGGAGCACTCCGCCCCCACCAGGTGGTGGTTTTAATTACAGCAGGTTCCTACTACCCATAAATGCAGGCATTACTGACAGAGGTGTCCAAATTCACCCAGGAATTCAGATATCAGCTACTAGAGGTATGCTCACATAGGTCAGGGACCCATCAGACTTGAGACCACCTTGACGATGGTTGTGGGCAAATAATATTTGGCCAAATGTTATACTAAGCGTCTCAAATTTTTCTTATACTCCAAAGCTATATTGCTATTTAAAATTTCACGTATTTCATAATGTCATACTTTAGTATGATAGAGTGCAGCCTTTTTTCGTAAGACTTTCATGAAGAATCGAGGGTTCAAAACTGAGAGCTAAGTGAATGGCACCCAAGCCAAGTGACCTGGATCAGAGAGGAGAGCAGAATGTATTAGAGGGACATTTGTGACATTTGTGATGTGACAGAGGAAGTGCTTCACGGGACAAGGGTGGCTAACGTATTGTGTGCTAGAAGCGACTCATGAAGAAGAAACTTAGAGCCTAAAGGTGTGGTAGCATAGACTCAATATGTATATGTATGTTTAAAGCAGTCTCTTTAAAAGAGCCTTAGCAAGTGTAGATATGCTCCCCATTACATTTTGCCCTACTTTAGAAATTCTGTGAGATCTACTGATTTATGATATATCTGAATAATGTACAGTAGATGGAAAACAGTGCTTCATGGAACTCAGTTCATCTATTGATCTAGACAATGTAAGGTTAAAGCCGCATTTATAATAATTGGAGATTTTACCAGAAGATTTGAACAGGTACAATCCACAGAAGATTATAGTACTATACAAGTGATTGAGGTTGTACAAATCAGATGCTGCATTATTTTTTTCAAGAAAATTGACATGCAACACAGATTTTGAAATCCATACCATGGTAATTTGACTTTCACTGCTGATTTCAAACCTTTCAGTGTGGCAGAGGTAAATTATGCAATGAATCCAAAACAAAAATATATGTTCCAAATGCAGATTTTATTGCATTTTTTTTTACCCGAAATGTTCATGCTTTAAAATATTTGCTATAAGGCCTGGGTCACACTTGTGAATGCAATGCAAGAAACTAGGGTATCAATAACCGGCACTGCCGCCGCCACTCGGACCGGAGAGTTCAGATGCATAGAAATACATGCAGCCACACACTCCGGTCCAGGCTTTGCCTTTTCTAGTGATACCTCTGCCTGCAGATGTTGCAGCTCAACACTTTATGACTGTACCTGATGTGGGCAGCTGCTAGAGTTGAACTGATTGTGTAAACTGATAGAGTTCTGTGTCTTGCATAAGGCAGAATAATTGTTTGGCGGAGAGGCACAGCAATCGGAGTGAGAGCAAGGCCAGAATGAGTGACCAAAAAAATCACATGAGCAAGCAGCCAGTCTTCTTTATAAGTTTTGCATTGTTTTGCTTTATAACCATGTACCATTTGAGCTTTATAGACACATGACTTGTATGGTAGCTAACGGCAAGTTGTGAGGCAGCAAAACATTATCATACTATCATAATTCCACTGCCAATTTGAAAATTTTTACTATACATATATTTTAATGCAAAATTTGCAAATCACCACCTGATACATACAAACCTTATAACTTCTATGGAATAGATAAAGTGACAAGATATGCATAACGCGCCGTGGCTAACTTTTACAGTACCCTCAAACGCACCTTAAACTAAGGAAGAGGTGTCAGAGTCGGAATAGTAATAAGGAAGGTCCTTTTTAGACACCCGGGACTGCAGGGCCTAGACCCAAATCCATGACTGTCCCACTGTATGCAGGATAGCAGGGACCTGTACATTTATATTTGGCTCATTAATTCATTGTTTTTGCAGCTATAAATTTTAGATTTTTATGTAAGCTTCACAATATAAGCCCTTGCTTTTTTGTGTCTGTAAGATCGTATTCATACAATGTGTAAATACTATATTTTTCTGCACATTTTCTACAGGTGTCAGCACTAAACCACGCAATAACATTATTCTCTGGTTAATGCATTTTTTACTACACTGTATAATGCTTTTTTTCTCCTTATTTGATGCATTTTGGTGCAGATTTGAAGCAGGCTTATAATGTGTTTTTTTCAGTCACTCCATAGAAGCCTACCTAGAATTAAAGTATCAAAATCACATAGTTCAAAAGCATCTTTAGATACACAGCGGTTAGCAGTTTTTATGAACTTACATCTGGTTTGTTTGGACAATTAAAAGCAGCAGAATTTCTGAGCAAAAAAAGTAGCAGAAAAAAACTGTTTTTAGGCTACATGTGAACATGGCCTAAATATCCACGCAAAGTGGATGCAATTTCATGAAAACTCCAGCCCACTGTTCACCTAAAGATGCTATTAAACTGTGTGATTTTTGTGCATTTTGCATCTATAAGCTTTTAGAAAATTTGCATTTGCATTTTTAAGTATAGAATCAAAGCTTTTCGGTACTATTAAAACAAAGCTACAAATCTGCACCAAAACACATGAACTAAGGGGATAAATGCATAAAAGGAGGCAAAAACACAATTATCAGAGAAGATTATTATTGTGTTATGTTGTGAGAACAACTGCAGAAAATGAACAGAAAAAGTGGTTGAAAATCGCAGTATATATACTATGAGTAAAGAAAACCTTAATTTACATTTTTCTTACATATTTTTTATAGGTTTAATTGTTTAACCCCTTAACGACCAGAGCTATTTTTGGTTTTGTATTTTCATTTTTTGCTCCCCATCTTCCCAGAGCCATAACTTTTTTATTTTTTGGTCAAAATGGCCAAATGTTAGGGCTTGTTTTTTTGCGGGACGAGTTGCACTTTTGAACGACACCATTGAATTTACCATGAATTACAAAAACGGCAAAAAGATTTCCAGTGCGTTGAAATTGCAAAAAAAGTGCAATTGTTTTTTGTTTGGCTTTTTTACTAGATTCACTAAATACTAAAACTGACTTTCCATTATGATTCTCCAGGTCGTTATGAGTTCATTAGACACCAAACATGTATAGGTTCTTTTATATTTAAGTGCCTACAAAAAATTCCAAACTTTGTTAAAATAAATATATATTGCGCCATTTTCTAATACCTGTAGCGTCTCCATTTTTCGTGATCTTGGTTTGGCTGAGGGCTTATTTTTTGCGCGCCGTGCTGATGTTTCCAATGATAACAATTTGGTGCAGATACAATCTTTTGATCACCTGTTATTGCATATTATTACAATGTTGTGATGACCATTGCCATTTAGAAATCAGGTTAATCATTTTTCTTTACTGATAGAGCGGGCAAATCAAAACGCCATGATACCAAATATCTGTATGTTTGATTTTTTTATTGTTTTATTTTGAATGGGGCGAAAGTGGGGTGATTTGAACTTTTATATTTTTTTATTTTTTTATATTTTTATAAACATTTTTTTTTACTTTTGGCATGCTTCAATAGTCTCCATGGGAGACTAGAAGCTGCCATAACCCAATCAGCTCTGCTACATAGAGGCGATGATCAGATCGCCTTCATATAGCAGAATTACTCACTTGCTATGAGCAGCAAGCCAGTACTGACAATCTTAGGATATGGTTCCACGGTCCGGACATAGCCTTTGACGGAGCGGATATTCGCTCTCTAACCCCGCGCCTTCTGCGCGCGCTCATGTCCGAGTGTGTTCAAGACACTCGGAACACCTCGAAAAGAGGGCAGGGCTACATAGCCCTGTTAATTATGTTGCGGCGACGCACCGTCGCCGCAATACGCGAGGACATGCTGCGGTCTAAAAAGACGCGCCGCATGTCCGTTTACGCAGGTTTGCCACCTGCGTATTGTTACGCATAGTGGAGACGGGATTTCTTGAAATCCCCTCCACTATGCTGTAACATCTGGACGCTGCGTGTTTGGCGCTGCGCCAGCGCACAGCGCCAAACACGCAGCGTTTCCTGACCGTGGAAACTCACCCTTAGAGTAGTTTATAGCCACGGGTTTATAGCCACGGCTGGATTGTGATTCCACCCGCGGCTATTGCGGGCTCATGTCATCTGTTCAAAACAGCTGACATGTCTCGAGAAAGATGAGGGCTCAGCGCCGGAGCCCACATCAGAAAGAGAGAGTCCAACGTCGGCGTAAATTTACGCCCAATGTTGGAAACGGGTTTTAATGGAGAAAAAAAATCAATCATGCCATTTTTTATGTTATTTACCAATTGCTTTAAGTAATCTATTTACTGTATTTTATAAGATGCTACAATTACGGGGACATCAAATATGTATGTGTTATTTGCTGACTTGTGCTGCTAATTTTTTACAAAGGCATTATTGTAATTGATTTAATTTTTTTAGCATATTTATATTAAGAAAAAATCTTACTTTTAGCATATGTGCACACGATCAGGAATGGCCCAGTATTTGTTCAGGATTTGACGCAGGTCAAATCTGCACCAAACCTGCATCTGAGGTCACTGGCTGGTCACCTGCATTTTTGATATGTTTTTACATGGGTTTTTGATGCGTTTTTTCATTGCATGCGTTTTTTTTGGAAGAAAAAAAGTGATTTCCTGTTTGCAGATATATTGGGGTATGTTCCCAAGGTCAGTAAATGCTACGGGTTGGATTCTGCGTATATCCACAATGTCCAACCTGCAACATCCAGCTATTACAGCATAGTGGATGGGATTTTAAGAAATCCCATGCCCATTATGCATGCACCAATGCCTGCAGATCACCCCCAGAGATGGACATGCGGTGCGTCTTTCCTGACCGCAGCATGTCAATTTATGTATCTGCGTAAATTACCCATTCACTATCATTAAACTATGTTCCAAATTATTATGCAAATTGGTTTTAAGTGTCATAGCGTTTTTTGTTTTTTTTTGTAAATTAAACCCATTGATGGTATTGTGTCTCAGGGTTCTCTGGATCACTGAAATCAATCTCAGATACCTGTGATAATTAGTTTGCCATGTGAGTCCAATAAAAGGAAAACTGGATGTTCCACACTATGAAGCAGGCCAGAGTTTTCAAGTAAAATGGGAAAGAAAAAGGATCTCTCTGCTGCTGAAAAGCATCAAATAGTGCAATGTCTTGGTCAAGGGATGAAAACATTACATATTTCCCGAAAACTTAAGAGTGATCATCGTACTATTAAGAGATTTGTAGCTGATTCTGAGCACAGACATGTTCATGCTGATAAAGACAGAATGAGGAAGGTTTCTGCCAGGCAAGTTTATCGGATTAAGAGAGCAGCTGCTAAAAAGCCATTACAAACCAGCAAACAGATATTTGAAGCTGCTGGTGCCTCTGGAGTCCCTCAAACCACAAGGTGTGGGATCCTTCAAAGGCTTGCTGTGGTGCATAAACCTACGATTCGGCCACCCCTAAACAGTGCTCACAAGCAGAAACGGTTGCAGTGGGCCCAGACATACATGAAGACTTTTTCAAACAGTCTTGTTTACTGATGAGTGTTGAGCAACCCTGGATGGTCCAGATGGATGGAGTAGTGGATGGTTGGTGGATGGCCACCATGTCCCAACAAGGCTGTGACGTAATCAAGGAGGTGGAGGAGTCATGTTTTGGGCCGGAATCATAGGGAAACAGCTGGTAGGGCCCTTTAAGGTTCCTGAAGGTGTGAAAATGACCTATGCAAAGTATGTAGAGTTTCTGACTGACAACTTTCTTCCATGGTATAAAAAGCAGAAACGTGCCTTCAGGAGCAAAATCATCTTCATGCATGACAATGCACCATCACATGCTGCAAAGAATACCTCTGAGTCATTGGCTGCTATGGGCATAAAAGGAGATAAACTCATGGTGTGGCCATCATCTTCCCCTGACCTCAACCCTATAGAGAACCTTTGGAGTATCATCAAGCAAAATATCTATGACAGTGAGAGGCAGTTCACTTCAAAACAGCAGCTCTGGTATGCTTCATGCAAAGAAATACAAGAAGAAACTCCAAAAACTCACAAGTTCAATGGATGAAATAATTGTGAAGGTGATATCAAAGATGGGTTCCTATGTTAACATGTAATTTGGCCTTTTAGGATGTTTTGGACTTAAGTAGCTTTTTTGTTCAGTGAATCTGACCTCCTAATGCTGCAAATTCCACAAATGAGCATTTTCAGTTCTTTAAAACAGATCAAATGTTCAGAAATTCTACTGTGCCTAATAATTTGGAACAGTGCATTTTGAGTTTTTTTCCATTTTGGAGATTATACTGTTATCATTGGGAGGTTTCTTCAATAAAATTCGATGTATACTCTAATGGGTGATGACTTTTATTTGACTGACTGTCATTTGTACCGACCACTTAGGAAAATCAGAGAAAAATATCATTTGCATACTAATTTGGAACATAGTGTTGATGCAGTAAAACCGCATTATCTTCTCAGTCACATGTGTATTAAGTGTGAGAACGCAGCTTACTACACATGTATACTAATTTAAATAATGGTGAATCTTGTGTCACAGCCCGACGTACATGACACAGGAAGTGGAGGAAAGCACAGAGAGAGGTCCTCTCCTTTTTAATAAATAAATAATTTAAAAAAAAAATAGCATGGGGTCCCCCTATATTTTGTAGCCAGCCAGAGTAAAGTTGACTACTGGGGCTGGTATTTCAGGCTGGTAAGGATCCAATATCTATGAACCTTACCAGCCTGATAATACCAGGCCACAGCAGTCTGCTTACCTTGGACGTTTAACAAAACTAGTGGGATCCCCTCCAAAAAAAATAGCATGTGGTCCTCCTATTTTTGTTAACCAGCCAGGGAAAAAGCAGACAGCTGCAGCCTGGTATTCTCAGGCTGGCAAGGCCCAAGGATTTTGGCCTTCACCAGCCCGCAACCTCCACAAAATTGAAGCATCCAAAGATACACCAATTGTGACACTTTACCCAGCTTTTTCCACTTGCCATGTAGTGGTAGCAAGTGGGGTAATATTTGTAGGGTTGATGTCACCTTTCTATTGTCTGGTAACATCAAACTCTTGGCTTAGTAATGGAGAAGCGTCTATGAGACTCCTATCCATTACTAATCCTATAGTTACATGTTAAATAAGGACACAGCCAGAATAAAGTCTTTTAATTGAAATAGTGACAAAGACTCCTTTAACAGATCTTAATTAAACCATACTTGCTGCATCACCTATTCCACCGATGCCCACGTCTCCTGTAACAGAAATAAAATAAAAAAGCAGTATATCATGCTTGCCCGCTGAGAAGATATACATACTGTACCACGACGAGTCCAGCTCTGCTACATTTGCATGCCTTTGTCTGAATGGTGGCATTATGCCACCACTCAGCCTGACATCCAGACGAGGTAGAGCTTGAAGATGATGACCGCTGATGACTGAAGATAACTCAGTCCCCGGCTGTCACATGTACTGCAGTTTTCGCAGTCAGTTGACCATGAGAACTTGGCTAGTGACTAGAGATAACCCCATCCCCAGCAGTCACGTGCATGGCAGTTCTCGCGATCAGATCAGCTCATCGCGATGTACAGAGCATCCAATCCGCAGCATTTACTGACCATGGGAATATACCCTTATTCTCCATCAAGAATACAGGGACATAGAAATACATTGGTATATTGAGATGTATCTATATTTACCAGTACAATTTGCCTGTAATTTTAAAGTCTACAATGCATATTTAAGTACAGAAATATAGATATTATGATTATATTTATACAGATTGGGGGTTCAATTCCTGAAGAGATCAGAACTCAAGACATGAGAAAGAATTACTTATGTTGTTAAATGTAGGTATGTTAAAAGGAGAAGCTTTTGCTCAATGAGCATGACAGGAATAAAGATATATAGAGTGCCCTCAGTGGGAGAAGCAAAATAGGAATCTTGTGGGTATGATACCTTTTAATGGCTAACAAAATATAGTGAATGACATTACAGAGCAAGCTTTCGAGACTGCTTACGTCTCTTCATCAGGCTGGTATAACAAATTAATTACCTAATTAAGGATTCTCTCTTTAAGCTCAGTGTTTGATTATTTTAATGTCCATGTATCACACCATGCCTGTGTTTTTCACTGTATATAATTGTGTTTCTTCAAATATTTTGTTATACCAGCCTGATGAATAGATGTAAGCAGTCTCGAAAGCTTGCCCTGTAATATCATTCACTATATTTTGTTAGCCATTAAAAGGTATCATACCCACAAGATTCCTATTTTGCTTCTCCCACTGAGAGCACTCTATATGTTTTTTTCTACTGGCTAACACGGCACCAAACCAATTTTTTTTGTTTATCAGGAATAAATATATCACACAGCGGCTGGAAGCCAAGACACTGACCTAGCCTCCCAATACAGCAGGTACCTTAAAACACATACTTAAATATTCACAAAACATCCACACATACTGGAGACACTTTCACACGTATACCCATTACAATCTATGGGGCTGCACACATATGTGTGCATCCACATGGAACATGTGTCCATGTGATGCACTTGTGGACATGTCCATTTTTTTTCTGGTGGCATGGACATCAATACGTTCCTCACACATGCATGCGGATAATATAGAATGTGACATCCGTGTCTGCACGATCCAAATAACACCTACCGGAATAGAATGCAGAATAGAAATGACAGATGTTTAGGTGTTAGATATGCAAAGACAGAGATAGGTAAATAGATATGGTGTAAAAAATAGAAAGATATCTGTGAGATATATACAGTAATTAGAGTCATGCATGTGTAGTTTACTGTACTTGTATTTAGTTTCTGAAATAATTAAATAAATAAATAAATTAGAAAAATGATGTGGGGTCCCCTATTTTTGACAACCAGCAAAGGTAAAACAGACAGCTGAATGCAGATGTTTTCAGACAGGGAAAGTCTATGGATATTAGGCCTTTCCCAGCCAAAAATACAAGCACACAGCTGCACCAAAATTGGCGCATCCATTAGATGAACCAATTCTGGCACTTTTCCTGGCTGTTCCACTCTGCCCTGGTGTGGTGACAATCAGGGTAATCATAGTTGGGTTTCATGACAGCTGTGATTTTTCAAAAATCAAAGCTGCCATCAAGCCCTGTAGTTAGTAATGGAGATGTGTGTATCAGTAATAAAAAAGACACACACACAAAAAAGAATTTGTTTGAATAAAGACTCAAACAAACTATCCCTCTTTCGCTACTGTATTGGAAAATAAGTCTCATGCAGTAATCCTGAGCCGCAGCGTGAGCAAGTGAAGCTGATGAGCATTGTCATCAGTACCCTGAACCTGTAAATAACAGGAACTCTACCGCTATTCACAGATGCCCGAGCCTGATTTGGGGAATGTGGAATACTTCAGTACTTTATGGAACAGTTTTTTAAAATAAATTGGAGAATGGGAGACTATCACTTGTGTTTACTTTTTCAGGTATTCATTTCTGGATTATGTTGGATTCTCAGCATTAGGCCAGTGTCACACTTGCAAGTGTGATGCAAGAAACTCGCACGAGTTTCTCACATCAACACCCGGCACTGCCGCTGGCACTCGGACCGGAGCGTGCAGCTGCATGTATTTCTACACAGCATGCTCCGGTCCGAGTGCCGTAAGAAGTGCCAGGTGATGATGCGATAACTCGTGCGAGTTTCTCGCATCACACTCGCAAAAGTGATGCCGGCCTTACAAAATCCTTTGTTGGATTTATTTTTTCCAACAAAGTGGTGAATATCAGCCCACAACTGTCTGCTTCAACTCTTTTACCCCCCAATCCTGTTTGCACCTTTATGACAAGTTACAATTCTAACCAGTATCAATTTATGAGGTAATAACTCAGAATGTTTCAATCATCCCACTGATTCTGAGATTGTTTTATCATGCCATATTGTACTTCATTATATTGATGACATTTCTTCGATATGACTCGGGTTTATTTGTGAAAACATGGAAATTTGTGGAAAATTTTGAAAATTTTGCAATTTTTAAAGTTTAATTTTTATGCACTTAAATCAGAAAGTTATGTCACACAAAATAGTTAATAAATAACATTGCCCACATGACTGTTTTACATCAGCACAACTTTTGTAGCATTTTTTTGTTAGGAAGTTAGGAAAGAGTTAAAAGTTGACCAGCAATTTCTCATTTTTCAACAAAATTTACAAAACCATTAGAGGTGACTTTCAGGGGTTTATATGACCGAAAATATCCAAAACTGATGCTGTTATAAAAGCTGCACACGTCAAGGTGCTCAAAACCACATTAAAGAAGTTGATTAACCCTTCAGATGCTTCACAGGAATTTTTGGAATGTGAAAGGTAAAAAGAATCTTTAATGTTTTTCACAAAAATTCACTTTAGACCCAAATTTTTTTGTTAACAGACGAGTTACAAGAAAAAAATAAAACGCAAACACATTTGTTGCTCAATCATTACTGAGCATACAAATACCCCATATGTGGGGAAAACCACTGGGCACATGACAGGGCTCAGAATGGAAAGAGCACCATTTGACATTTGAATGCAAAATTTGCTGGAATAATTAGCGGATTCCATGTCGCGTTTGGAGAGCCCCGATATGTATAATCAGTGGAAACTTCCTACAATTGACACCATTTTGGAAACTAGTCCCCCTAAGGAACTTATACAGATGTGTGGTGAGCATTTTTAACCTCCAGGTGCTTCACAGAAGTTTAGAATATTGAGCTGTGAAAATAAAAAAAATCTAATTTTTCAAACAAAAATGTTTTTTAGTCCAAAATCTTGCTTTTTCACAAGGTTAATAGTATCAATTGCATTGTACAATTTGTTGTGCAATTTTTCCTGAGAAAGCTGATATCTGATATGTGGAGGAAAGCTATTGTTTGGGTGCATAGCAGGGCTAAGAAAGGAAGGATTGATGTTTTGGAATGCATACTTTGATGCTACTACTGCAGGTAGAAGGGCAAGAAGATGCAAGGAGCCATTTTACTTCTTCTTTGGTGACTGGTTCAAACACAGAAAGTGAATTAGATGCAGTGCAGGAAGGAGCAGAATGCATAACGTTAGGGGATTGGAGGAAAATTTCCTGTCTGATATGCTCAATTTTTTCTTTGAAATAATTACCTAGATTGTCAGCGCTGAGGTTTGTGGTTAGGGCCTGTACTTTTGGAGTGAGGATAAAATGAAAAATGTCCGAGTCATTTAGGATAGTTGGATAGTGTGGTGATAAGGGCGTTTTAAGTATGTTTGTTTAGAGAGGTGAAGGGCGTAGTTGTATGTTAAGCATTAACTTATAGTGGATTAAATCTTTGGCCAGATTGGATTTTTTCTACAGATGTTAAGCGCACCTGGAGTACCACTGGAAAAAATGTTTTGCATGTGCAAGGGTTGCCGCCAACTGTGCCTCGTTGTTCTTCGTTTAGGAGGTGCAGCTTCATCCAGGGCATTTTGCAATGTTTCATTATAATGTTTCATTGCGGTGTCAGGACATGAGAGGGAGGAGATTGGGGTAAATGATGGCTGCAAATTCTTCATAAATTTCTGGGTGTTAATGACCCGTATATTTCTATAAGTGTGGTAAGTGAGAGTAGCTTGAGCAGTGTGACAGTCCTTGACAGAGAATGAAAGAAGGTTGTGGTCAGAGAACAACAGAGGGGAGTTAGTAAAGTCATATACTGAGCAGAGCTGTGACAGGCTGAAAGATGAAGTTAAAAGGTGATTGGCAGATGGGAGAGGGGTGTCACCAATGGATATGTCAAAGTCCCTTATGATGATGGTGGGGATGTCACCGGATAGGAACACTGCTCATTGCCCAGAGTAAATACACCTCTTTGCTATCTTAAGGTTGGAAAAGTTTAAGCAAATTTTGAAAACAGCGATAGGTCAGTGTCAGCAAATATCAGAAAATACATGTATTAGGTTTTTAAAATCCTTATTGCCTAACAGCTAATAATTAGGGATAAGTGAGCACTGAAATGCTTGGATGCACGTTACTTGCAATGAACAATTCCTAATGCTCGGGTGCTCATTTTGAGTAATGAATATAATGGGAGTCAATGGAAAATCAATGCAACACCTGCCCCGAAAAATCTGGCTTGTGTATAAAATAATGCTTCAGACTTTACCACACATCCATAGCCAACAAATATAATTTATGACATACTCAACTTATGTATGCCAACCTGATGAACACTACATAGCTTTCTTATGCCAACCTGACGAATGGTACACTACTCACGTATATCCACCTTATGCCCTCTACATAATTTACATATGCTGCTACATTATAAAATTCACGTAACAGTAGATCACTTGCAAAATGGGGTCACTTATGGGGCATTTTTACTGTTTAGGTACATCAGGGGCTCTGCAAAGGTGACATGACACCTGCAGACCATTCCATCAAAGTCAGCCTTCCAAAATGTCATTACTTCCCTTCCAAACCCTGACATGCACCCAAAAAGCAGTTTTATACCACATATGAAAAATCAGTATATATATGAGAAATTGTAAAAAAAAATTTGGGGTCCATTTTCTCCTGTTACCTTTGTTAAAATAAAAAAATGGGGCTAAAGGGTCAATTTTGTGGAAAAAAATTTTTTTTTTTTATTTTTACGATTCAACGTTATAATTTTCTAGGGGGTACATGGGGGCTCGCAGTGCCCAACACATATCGAAATAAATTCCTTGAGGGATCTAGTTTCCAAAATGTGGTCTCTTGTGGGGGGGTTTCCACTGTTTAGACACATCATCTCTCAATTTCAGCCAATTTTGTATTCAAAAAGTCAGACGGTGCTCCTTCCCTTCTGAACCCTGATGTGTGCCCAAAACAGTGGTTTTCCCCAACATATGTGGTATCAACTTTCTCGAGAGAAATTGCACAACAACTTTTGTGGTCCAACTTTTCCTGTTAATCTTGAAAAAATAAAAAGTTTGGGAGTAAAATATCATTTTTGTGGAAAAAAATTAATTTATTATTTTTAGCAGCTCAATGTCATAAACTTCTGTGAAGCAGTTGTGGATTCAAAGTGCTCACCACACATCTAGATAAGTTTCTTGAGGGGTGTAGTTTCCAAAATATGGTCACTTGTTTGTTTAGGCACATAAAAGGCTTTCCAAAAGCAGCATGATGTCCGCTAATGATTCCAGCAAATTTTGCATTCAAAAAGTCAAATGGGTCTCCTACCTTTCTGAGTCCTGCTGTGCACCCACACAGTGGTTTTCTCCCACATATGGAGTATCATTGTGTTCAGTAGAAATTGCACTACAAATCTGGGGTCCAATTTTATTTGAAAATAAAAAAAAATTTGTCTAATGTAACATTTTAGTGAAAAAAGTAAAATGTTCATTTTTTCCATCCACATTCCTTCAATTCCTGTGAAGCACATAAAGGGTTAATAAACTTTTTGAATGTTATTTTGAGGACATTGAGGGGTGCTGTTTTTAGACTGGTGTAATTTGGGGGTATTTGCTGTCACACAGACCCCTCAAAGTCACTTCAATTGTGATGTGGGCCCTAAAAAAATGGTTATGTAAATTTTGCTGGAAAAATGAGAAATCACTGGTAAACTTTTAACTCTTATAACATTCTAACAAAAAAATTGTTTAAAAAATGTTGCTGATGTAAAGTAGACATGTGGTATATGTTGTTTATTAACTCTATTGGGTGGCATATCTCTCTTATTTAAGGGCATAAGAACTAAAAGTTAGAAAATTTCTACATTTTGAAAATTTTCACCAAATTTCCATTTTCATCACAAATAAACGCAAGTCACAACTATGAAATTTTACAACTATCATAAAGTACAATGTGTCGCAAAAAAAAATCTCAGAATCAGTGGGATCCGTTGAAGCATTCCAAAGTTATTGCCTCAAAAATTGACAATGGTCAGGCTTTTAAAATTCAGGGTCCGTGCTTTTGCTCTCTGGTGATCTCTTCCTCGTACATATACAGTACAGACCAAAAGTTTAGACACACCTTCTCATTCAAAGATTTTTCTGTATTTTCATGACTATGAAAATTGTAGAATCACACTGAAGGCATCAAAACTATGAATTAACACATGTGGAATTATACATTACACTTTACAAAAAAGTAAACTGAAAATATGTCTTATATTCTAGGTTCTTCAAAGTAGCCACCTTTTGCTTTGATTACTGCTTTGCACGCAGAAAAGTTGAACGGATGGACTCTCCATGCCTGGTTCCCACCGTGAAGCATGGAGGAGGTGGTGTGATGGTGTGGGGGTGCTTTGCTGGTGACACTGTTGGGGATTTATTCAAAATTGAAGGCATAGTGAACCAGCATGGCTACCACAGCATCTTGCAGCAGCATGCTATTCAATCCGGTTTGCGTTTAGTTGGACCATCATTTATTTTTCAACAGGACAATGACCCCAAACACACCTCCAGGCTGTGTAAGGGCTATTTGACCAAGAAGGAG
>JARQOD010000001.1:752360634-752402528 GCA_033576555.1 Oophaga sylvatica | reverse complement strand
TTTTTTTCTCAAAAATGTTTTTTTAGCCACTATTTTTTATTTTCCAGGGGTAAAAGGAGAAAATTAAAACCCCCAAAAATTGGTGCAATTTTTTCCTGAGAAAGCTGATACCCCATATGTTGGGGTAAACCACTGTTTGGGCGCACGCAGGGCTCGGAAGGTAGGACGCTTTTTGACTTTTTGAACGCCACGTCGTTTTTGGAGACCCCCATGGCCTAAAAGTGGAAATCCCCCAATTCTAGCTCCAACCCCTAACCCCAACACATAACCCCTAAAAATCCCAACCCTAATCCTAACAAATCCCAACCCAATTCCAACCCAATTGTAACCCTAACTTTAATTGTAACCCCAACCAATTGTAACCCAACCCTAATTTTTTAAAACCCAACCCCTAATTGAAACCTGACCCCAAATTTTTAAAACCCCCCTAAAATTATAACCCTAACCCCTAAGGCTAATTCATTTTGGTTTTACCAGCCCGTTCAAAAACAAAAGGAGGGCTGGTAACGGATAGATAACGCGATCGCGTTTGCATACCCGCACCAGGGAATCAACAGAGATTCATCTGCCAGCAGTGACGGAGCCCAGACGTGCACCCGCGTCCGGGCTCCGTCACTGAATGATGGCACGTCGCAAACGCATGCCGCTTAAAAAGGATGCGCGCGAGCGCCCCAAATGGGGGGAAGGCACGCTAACGGACTGCGCTACATCGCGTTTCCCGGGATGTAACGCATCCGTTAAAGGATCCAAAACCAAATAACCCCCAGCCTAACCTAACCCTAATTAAACCCTAACCCTAATTAAACCCTAAGCTAACCCTAACCCAATTATAACCACCTAATTATAACCCTACCCTAACGGAAAAATGAAAATAAATTAATTTCTTTTTTTTTATTAAAATGTCCCTAAAAGGGGGTGATAAAGGGGGGGGTTTTATGTACTGTTTTTTTTTTTTTTTTCATTGTGATAGTTTATCACAAAAAAATGCCTTTCTGGAGAATGAATGAAAAAAAAATTGAATCGGCCCCAAGCAATCGGCGGGCGCACTGTCAAGCGCCCGGGCATACAGGGGGAGTTCAGGGGCCTGGGGGCCCTCATTTTCTCCCCCGAGTGCATCAATCAGAGGGAAAAAATTTTTTTTTTTTTTTTTTTTGCGATCGCCGTTTGCTGTATGCGGCGATCGCATAACCGGATTGTTCTTTGGGTCTCGCTACCTCCGTGCCGAGACCCCAGAGAATATTGCCCATCCCCCCGCACAAGCGGCGCCCACTGGCATGGCCCCCATTTTCTCCATGCGTCGGCACCGGAGGACAATGTAGGGTCGGGGGCCACATGCGGGGGGATCGGGGCTACATGGGGGTCCCGGGGACCCTTTCTTCTCTGTCCTCTGATGTCCGATAACAAAGGCAGAAAATTAAATATCACAACTTTTTTTTTGTTTTTTGCACGCCTTAAGGTTAAAAAGGCGACGAACTCGTGTCGGTAAAAACCCTCGATTCATGTTCTCTGGGGGTCTCGGCTACCTCCGGTACCGAGACCCCGGGAAAATCGCCTTGGGGGGCCTATTCATTTTTCCACAGCACCGTAATTAACGCCTGGGTTTTAAATACCCTTAAGACCGCCTTTTAAAAGGCGTTGGCGGTTTTAAAGGGGGTTTAAATTATTTGACATCTCAAAACATCCAAATGACCCGAACAAAATTTACATACCTTGGTGATTTTGCCTTATAACATGCAAGAGGTTCACAAATGTTGAATGGGTACTAAAGGAAAAATCCTCACCTGGACCTTTTGCTTGTAATCATATGTTGCAAAAAGCTCTTATTTCTGGGATTAAAAACCGGCATCTTTCACCAGCCACTGTCATTTCTGGATTGGAGTCAGGGGAAAGCAAAAGAATGCGACGAATATATGGAAAAGTTGTTGAACTGTAAAAAAAAGAAAGGGATACAAAATATACCAAGAAATAAAATAATGCCAGCAGCACTTTCAAACTAATTTAACAAAGGGAAAATCAGGGGTCTTTAAAATCAAAACTACGGTTAGGTAGAACAAAAAAATTTTGCCCACAACTGCCAAGAAAATTTCAGGATGCAAAGAAACCCAAAAAATAAACCCTCGTTGAAATACTGGGCTCTCTGAAAACTGCGATGTGGCTGTTTCGGATGCACAATAAGAAGGCACTTGAAGAAAAATGGGTGCTGGAAATCACCAAAAAAGCCATTAGTCAAAGCCACAAAGTATCCGCCTACAATAGCAAACACACAAGACAAGCCTAAAAATTCTGAAACAAGTAATTTGGAATGAGAGATCAAAACGGGACTTTTGGCCAACCATAAATGTTACTGTGAGGGACGGGTCCTGCTCTCCCCTCCTGAAATGTCCCCCACCCTTGCATTCCCCAAGGCCTAAAAAGCCATTATGTTTTCTTTAATTAAAAACCAAGAACAAATCCTTTAACTCAAAACACAAAATGCAAAATCCCCTCAATCTCAGGCAAACTGAAAGTCATTTGCGACTTTAAACATGATAAACCCGTCGTAAACAAGGACAGCAAGGCTTAGGTATTAATCTGGAAAATATTTAAAAACAAAGCAATATCTCTAGCCTAGCCGAGCACACATCTGAATCCGTTTCCTTTTTCCCAATAACCGCCAATTGTAGCACCTGGCTAGGAGTTATAAATTACCACCAAGAAATACATAGGTAGGCAAATTTGGACTTATGCGCAGATAAAATCCAGCCAAATCCGTGGCTGGTGCTATTTCATTCAAGTTCGTGAGGAAAGTTGTGGCCATCCTTGTTCTGGACTGGAAATCTATCTCAAGATGGAGGAGAGAAACTGCACAAGCCCAGGGGTGGGACGAGGTAGAAAAAACCAAGGAGTAAGCATCGCTCCTCATTTAGCTCATTTTCTTCTGGCCGAGGACCCGTTATAACAAACCAGGAAAGTCGTAACTAAGATTGGACCTGGGACCATCGTGCCTCCCTGTGGTCACATCTACATAACTGGAATTCAAGCTATCTTACCCTATCCTTTGTACTCACCCTGATGCTTCCTGTATATTTTTGTAATATATGCTGTAATTCTAGGGCCCCCTTTTATGCGATTAAATATAAAATTAACTTGGGGTCCCTTTATAACTCGATCCATGAATCCTCACGTCCGCACACTCAGTTGGTTATATAATGCACCGGGTTGTTCCTGACCCGATATATTCCCTGTTGTCAGAGGGCTTATTTAAACGAGGAACTGGGGCAGTAGTATGTTTTGTGGGAACCTGGCGTGATGGAGGGAAGTTTAAATATATATCCCCAGCCGGCTATATATATACCCCTCACGGGAAAGCTTCACAACTCGTACCTAAAGGGAAGCCTTTCTGGGACTATTTGCCCCGGTGCATTTTCCCCTGACGCCTGGGGCAAGTGATGGAGCCAGAAAGCTCCCCCTGCTACATCCTTCTCTCCCCTCCCCCGGTACGAAGTGACCCCCCCCTTCCCCTGTTTATTCCTTACAAATACATTTGGAGGGGCCCCAAAAAGGCCTATGAAAAGGAAAACCTTTCTACGTAAAGCACAGAGGTGGACGCTGAGTTTGGCATGTGGATTTTAAAAAAGGCAAGGAAAGTGGTCAAAGTTGAAAGAAAATGAATGCAGCATGTTCAGCAAATACTAATGGCAAATTTGCAATCACACCGGAAGCTGGAATGGGACTACTTGGACATTCCAAATACAACAAACCAAAACACAAGGCCAAATGACTCGTCATGGCTACAGCAGAACAAACGAGGTTTGGAGGGCATCTCAGTTCCTACCTCAATATCTTGACCACTCGGGGATATCTCAAGCTCGCAGTTCCTAGACCGCCCAGGAATTTAAAGCACCAAACTACCCAAAAACTTAAGCTGTCATTGATGTTAGAGGGGGCAATAACGTATTAAGAAAGGCTATGTAACTTTTGATCAGGGTTTTGGATTTTTGGGTTGTCATTTGATTTAAAAAGAAAAAACATAGTTTCAATAAATGGCTTCACCTATCCACTAACCAGGAGTAGAGAAAATTTTGGTGTTTTCTTCATATTCTTTAAAAAAAGGCAAAGAAACAAAATTCTGCCTGGTATTAAACTTTTGAGCTCATTGAAATTTTAAAATGTTAAAGTCATACCCAAATGTACAAAAGAAAGTGCAAGCCATATTAAAGTACCGTATATACTCGTGTAAAGCCGAATTTTCAGCCCATTTTTTAGGGCTGAAAGCCCCTCTCGGCTTACGCGGTCATAACGGGGTCGGGGGGGAGGGGAGGGGGGGTCGGATTATACCACCTCTCCCCGCCCCCGGTCTCTGCAGCCCCCCCGCTTCTTCCCCACTTCTTGGCTCCTTCCTGCAGGGTCACTGGCACCGCTCATTAAAGTCATGAAATGCAATATTCATGTTTATGAGCGGTACCATTGACCACTTTGGAAGGAACGCTTGCAGAGATCGCCGGAAGAAAGGAAGGCTCAGGGGCCGCGGCGGAGGGGTTGGGACAGCGTTTTTTTACCGCTTCTCTCCACCGCTGTGGCTCCTCTTGACTCCTCTGGCGTGAATGTCCAAGGGGCGTGACTCATTATGAGCGCAGCCCCCCTGCCCCAAACAATTCACCCGGACCTTGAAAGGGCGCGCGGTGGGTGCGAGAGGACAGAGGTTGAGTAGTCATTTTTTTTATTTTTTTGCAGCACATTGGGGGATAATCTAACATATGGGGGCAAACATGAGCATTTGGGGGCAAAAGCGTGGAACAATGGGGCATAATATGGACATATGGGGGCATAATATGGAGCATATGGGGGCAAAACGTGGAACTTATGGGGGCATAATCTGGGAGCATAGGGGCAAAATTAGCATATGGGGCATAACATGGAGCATATGGGGCATAAGCGTGGAACATTGGGGGCATAATATACAATGGGGGGTAACTGTGGAACAATGGGGGCATAATCGGAATATGGGGGCAAATCTGGAGCTATGGGGGCATAAGGTGAAATAGGGGGCATAATTGGACATATGGGGCATAATCGGAGCATATAGGGGATAATCTGTGCAAGAAGGGGCATAATCTGTGGTCATATGGGGGAAAATTGGCATAAGGGCATAACGTGGATCATAGGGGGTATAATCTGGGAATATATGGGGGCATAATTGGAGCAAGGGGCATAACTGGACAATGGGGGGATTATCTGAGCAATAGGCATAATCTTGCAGCATATGGGGCATAATCTGGAGCATCATAAGGAGGGCATATTCTTTTTTCACCCTAGGCTTATACACGATCAATAAGTTTTCCAGTTTTTTGTGGCAAAATTTAGGGGACGCTTATACACGGGTCGGCTTTACATGATATATACGGTTAATACGTCAATGGAAGTGAGTAAAAAGCAAAAAGGGTCATGCTGCTTGATATTAATTTCTGCAAAAAGGTGTCAAAAAGCCCAAGGGGGCAGCAGAAGTATATCAACCAAAACCTGAAAACACGACCTGTGCAATTTATGACGTTTGAACCATAGGCTGGTACTGGATGTATGATTGTAAATATTTATATATGCTAGGGGTGAGGGATTTCACAGGAGAAGGGGTGTCGACTCGCTCCCTCGGGGAGGGAGAAAAGGGGACCCCAGCAGGGATCGGCTCTCGGCACCATCACTTGCCCCAGGTCATTGAGGGAATTGCACCAAGGGCAAAATATTTAGGAAAGGCTTCCCTTTAGGAAAGTTATTGGGGCCCACCATGAAGGGATATAAATCCCAATCCAGCTGGAATAATAAAACCTCCCCCGTCACTGTCGAGGTCCTCACTAACCGATGGTATATTGCCACCATTCCTCGTTCGAAATAGGCCCCAATCCACAACAGCTTATTTCAAACAGAAACCACCCAAAGCTTATAATTACAATGGGAGAGCAACAGGGGATTTGTGTATCAATAAAAAGTAGCTCAAGATTAATTTTATATTTATCACTGAAAGGCGCACTACAGATTAATAAAGGAATGTTTGATTGTAGCCTTTATGTCCCCCTCCGACATGGAACAGTTTTAAGGAGAGTCTTCGTTTGTGGAGAGACATCTGGGAGTCCCGCTAACTGGGTGATTTTAACAATTACTGGATAACACATTAGATAATGCGGGGTCAGGGGGAAGCATTAAGAATCAAACCCTTTTTGGGAGATTGTTGGAAGAGGTGGAACGTGATTTATGCACGAGATAATCCACAACAAGATTGTACTCTGCATGTCCCTCTCCAGGCTCACTGTCCAAAATGATAAGAATGGTAACTCCAGGCAGTTCAACTGTCCAGAGGAGTGAGTATCAACCTAACCTTGTCGGATCCCCCTGTTATGGTGACATTCAATGGAAAATGGCGGGAGGGGGAAAAAAAAAGGGCATTCTGGTTTACCTATAATTCGCAAATGCAAGGAATTCCGACTTGGCTTTAAAAACTTTTTGTTAATTAAATGAGGGTACAGCCCCCAGGAAAAAATAATAATATGGGATGCGTCTAAAGCCTACCTGAGAGGATTGTTGATCTGGGAAGTGAATAGAGTTAAAACTAAGTCTAGAGAATATGGTGAAACTCCTACAGAAGGAAGTTATCTCTGCAGAACTGCAATACTGAAAACTCTGTTGATACACATTTTAGCGTATTAAAGGACGCAGAAAAAAGATCAGCCCAACAGAAGCTTTCAAAACTGCAGATAAACGATATTTTCGGCTACAGGTTTATTTCGGGGAGGGAGAGGGAACTGGACATTGCTACTACCCTGATCAAGACTCAATCTGGCCCTGCAATGGTGGCGGATCTTTGGGCAATTCTAGCAACTTTTAGTTAGTTTTTTGAGACATTATATAATTCGCAAGGGGGGTTCTCTGATGAGTTGCTCATAGCTTTTTGTGGACTACTAGTCTGCCTACTCTGCCGGAATCGGAAGCTGTTGGACTGGAGTCACCAATTAGTCGGGGGAATTAGAGGAGGCTCTAGATTCTATGGCAGGGAATAGACACCCGGGTCTGATGGGCTGCCTGTGGAGGTATATAAATAGTACTCAAATATAATATTCCACAGCTTCTGAGGTGTTTGAAGAGGTAGGGAAGATGGGCACTTGCCCTGGTCCTTGAATGAAGCAATTATAGTGGTGGTCCCCAAGGCTATAAGGATCCTTGTCTTCCAGAGTCATACCGAAATATCTCCCTTTTAAATATTTATGTCAAGATTTTGGCAAAAATTCTGGCAATGTGGCTGTCTAGAGTAATATCTATATTATTCATCCAATCAAACTGGTTTCATGCTGGGGAAATCGACCGCAATTATATCCGTCGTTGTATTTAAATCTACAGATGCCAATCAAATGAAAAGGAACCTACAGCAGTTGCATCTTTGGATGCTGCCAAAGCATTTGACGTCGTCGAATGGCCATACCTGTTTGGCTAAATTAGCCAAGATGGTCTTCCGTAAAAATTTTATTCCTGGATACAGCTACTGTATTCGATCCAGAGGCCAAAATTAGATAAAATGGGGAGATTTCAAATACAATTAACTTACACAGAGGTACCAGACAGGGATGCCCCTTGTCTCCCCTACTGATTGCTCTGGCAATTGAGCCCTTGCAGTAGTAATTCGGGCGACACCTGAAATTAAAGGGTTTGAAAAATGAGTCTTTGCAAGAAAAAAAAGGTTGTATGCTGATGATATGCTTTTATTTTTGGGAGATTGGCCGTCCTCTTTGAGGGTGGCAATGAAGTCTTTGGATCCTTGGCACCGATCTCTGGTCTACGTATTAACTGGGAGAAATCTTCAAATTTGCCGGTGGGAGAGGCCCTTGAGAATCCCCAGGATCGGCCGACGCTTAAATGTAGTCAGAGTTTAAATACTTGGGAATCATAATTGGGCATAATATACAAGATTTTGAGCGTTTAAACATTTCCCCGCTACTTGCTAAATTTCAGCAAAAAGTAAAGGACTGGTGCAGGCTACCACTGAGTATGGTGGAAGGGCAAACCTAGTTAAAATGGTTCTCATGCCACAAGCTTTGTATGTCCTCCACAGTGCGCCCATTTGGATTCCTGGTCGAGTCTTTTATCAGATAAATAAATATTTAGAGAGCTTATCTGGAAGAGGAGTGTTCCTAAAAAATTTGGTTTGAGGTTTTGCCTAGATCTAAAGAACTTGGGGGGCTTAGCAGTTTCCTGACCCGTTTCTGTATTTATCTTGCACGCAGTTGCATCATTTTAGAGGATGGGGTGAGGAGGATTCTTTAATGCGAAGTTCCTCGGATTTTATGCTTACATGTGTAGTGGGAAAGGACTTTTCTGGTGCATGCGCTAGACTCGGGGCGGTTCGTCAGGGTCGAGCTATCAATATCCTACAATGAAGTGCATGGGCAAAGGGATGGAACACGGCCAAAGAAATATTGGGTTTTGCAGGGAGTCACGGGGCATTCCCTGATTTGGATAAACTTGACATGTACAGAGCTAAATAAATTGGAGGGTTTTGAGCTATGGGAGAGGAGAGGGGTTAAACTAATATCACAGCTTTATTCGGAAGGTGAGTTTCGATCTTTTGAGGATCTTAAACAGATGTTTTCCATTCCCAATGCAAGATTTTCAATATCTCCAGCTGAAACATGCTTGTGAAACACAACAGCGACTCATTCCACTAGTAGGGTTGAGCGATACTGCTCGATATCTAAAAATATCGGATCGGAATGGTATCGCCGATATCACTAAAATATCGTCGATACCAGATACCGATACCGGAAGTCCAATGTAAGTCTATGGGAACCAAATATCGACATTAAAAAAAACCCATTCTTGCCTTGTTGGTTAATTGTACATGAAGGAAAACAACAAAGAGTAATGTAGAATGTATGGGGATGTTGAGGAGACAATAAAGGCATACATGTTTAACCCAATGCATTGGAATAGCATTAATCTATTTTTTTTTGGAAATACGTTTGGATTGACAACAAATTGACATGTTGTTAACCTTTTTTCTATTTGGCAAATATGTATGTTTCACAAACTTCCATGCTCTTCACCTTTTTAACTTTTGCCAGTGCCACACTTTCTCCTTCATAGTCTTCAGCAGCATCATCTTTCTCATCAAATTATTCTTAAATCTTCACCTTCTTAACCTTCTTCTTAAACTTCTTGCTATCATGTTTTTGTTTACATTACTCATATTGTTATTATTAAACTATTGATCTTCTTCATATTCAAATTCTTCATCTTCTTCCTCTTCATCTTCTTCATCATATTCTTATTTGTGACAGAGATTCCTGTACTTGTAATCTGTAAAAGTATGAATTTTTCATCCTTCCGTTCTTGCTGTCACAAAAGATTTAAATTACAACAGTATTTGTCCGTGTTCAGTTTAGCCTGCAGCAGCAGGCATTTTCCAGGGGCACCACGAGGAGGAACGGACTCACCCCCATACACTGCTTAGTCTTCTTCTGCTTAGAATTTAGAGCATATATTTTTGCTCTTCATTTTGGTCTTATACTTCATGTTCTTCTGCTTTTGATCTTCTGCTTATTGTTCTTCTGTCTCTTGTTCTGTATCTCGTAGTTTGTCTTAACCTTCTTTGTCCTGTTGGTGATCTTCTTCTGGGTAATCTTTTATTTTTTCTTGTGATGGTGTTCAGGCTGGTTGGCTTCATGCTCGTCGTCCTTGTTGTCGTCATCTTCTTCTGGGTGGTCTTTAAGGTCGTCTAATTTCCGAGAACCAGGCTGACGTTACTGGAACCCGGACGGGTATCAGATGGAACAAGAGACAATGGAAGTAACGAGGACCACTGACTGTGCTGGAACCCGGAGAGGCAGCAGAAGGAAAAGAGGCAATGTCACAACCGAGTACCAGCTGACGTTTACTGTGACACGGTTACTAGCAGGAGGTACCTGTGCTCCAAAGCACTACCAAGGACCAGCAACGTTGCTGGAACTCGTATACGGAGATGGAGGCACCTAGGCCAAAGGCACTGGGGAGAACCAGTTGACGGTACTGGACCCCGGACGGGTAGCAGAAGGAAAAGAGGCAATGTCACAAACCGAGTACCAGCTGACGTTACTGTGACACGGTTACTAAGCAGGAGGTACCTGTGCTCCAAAGCACTACCAAGGACCAGCAGACGTTGCTGAACTCGTATACGGAGATGGAGGCACCTAGGCCAAAGGCACTGGGGAGAACCATTGACGGTACTGGACCCCGGACGGGTAGCAGAAGGAAAAGAGGCAATGTCACACCGAGTACCAGCTGACGTTACTGTGAACGGTTACTAAGCAGGAGGTACCTGTGCTCCAAAGCACTACCAAGGACCAGCAGACGTTGCTGGAACTCGTATACGGAGATGGAGGCACCTAGGCCAAAGGCACTGGGGAGAACCAGTTGACGGTACTGGACCCCGGACGGGTAGCAGAAGGAAAAGAGGCAATGTCACAACCGAGTACCAGCTGACGTTACTGTGACACGGTTACTAAGCAGAGGTACCTGTGCTCCAAAGCACTACCAAGGACCAGCAGACGTTGCTGGAACTTGTATACGGAGATGGAGGCACCTAGGCCAAAGGCACTGGGGAGAACCAGTTGACGGTACTGGACCCCGACGGGTAGCAGAACGCACCCATGAAAATGTAAGTTGACAGGACGCAAGCCGTCCGCAGTTACCGAATCACACAGTCCTACAGTGGGTGCTTGTCCTATTGTCACAATGGAAACAGCCTTTATTTACATATCCCACAGCACACAAAAGGAATCACCTAAACTGCAGGCACCATAGAGTCGGCTAACCCGAATGCAACACGACAGCACAACTTATTGGAGGATAATTGACGTTCACACTGCCAGGAAACAGCTGTCGTGCTGTAACCAGGCTGGCCAGGAGTCAGTACCCCTGCCAATTACTTACGAGCAACAAATGGCGGTGTTTGTAGCCCAGGGAGTAGAGTTCAGGTGGTAGAAAGATGAACATAACAGGAGACATGGAACACGTTGCCAAACAGTTATTTAATGTGAAAACGGACAGGCAAATTCAGGTGAGATCCATGCCTTGTTCATTTTCAGAAAAGTAAGCCGGTCTACATTCTCTGAGGATAGTCGCATGCGACGGTCTGTTAGTACACCATCTGCAGCACTAAAGACGCGCTCAGATAATACACTGCAGCAGGGCAAGCCAGCACCTCCAATGCATACTGGCTAAGCTCTGGCCATGTATCCAACTTAGAGACCCAAAATTTGAAAGGGGAAGAGGCATCTGGGAGTACACTTAGAGGGAAAGACAAGTAGTCTGTCACCATCTTACGGAAACGTTGCTTCCTGGTGACTGGAGCCGTCTCGGATGGTGTAGACCTTGCTGCCGCTGTCACAAAACTTCGCCACATTTGTAACATACAGCTCTTGCCCTGTGCAGAGGCGGTGCTTGTGCTCCCTCTTGTTGTGAGGTGTCTACACTGCCTCGACGCACAGAGCTGCTTTGTAAAGCAGTAGCAGCAGCAGCTCTCTCGGCTGGAATGTACAACAGTATGGATTGCACCAGTGTGTCTTGGTACTCCCGCATTTTACGGTCCCGGTTCACCGTGTGATGAGGGTTTGTAAGTTGTCCCGGTAGCGAGGGTCTAGGAGGTGTACACCCAATAATCTGACGTGGTGAGAATGTGGGCGATGCGGCGGTCGTTTCTCAGCACTGAAGCATGAAATCAAACATGTGCTGCAGCTCCCAACTGGCCAACAAAAGCTGTCCTCTGGAAGAGGCGCCATCTCTGCCTCCTCTGCATCACCCCACCCTCGCTCTACATACTGACTAGAGCGTTGTGTACCTCCCTCTGTAGGGATTTCTTCCTCCTCCATTGACTCCTCCTCCTCATCCTCCTCACAAAGTGAGCCCTGCCCAGCCCTTTGTGAGGAACCACGTTGCGCTGACTGTCCTGAAGGTAATTGAATTTGTGACTCCTCATCCTCCACCTCTTCCAAAACCTCTTCCTTTAGTGCTTTCAGTGATTTCTGAAGCAGGCAGATAAGGGGGACAGTCATGCTGACTAGTGCATCATCTGCACTCGCCATCCGCGTTGAGACATCAAACGCACGCAAAACATCGCAGATGTCCTTCATAGAGGCCCACTCAGTAGTGGTGAAGTGTGGACGGCGCAAAGAGCGACTTGATTGCGCCTGATGCAGCTGATACTCCATTACTGCTGTCTGCTGCTCACACAACCGTCACACAGCTGTCTGCTGCTCCAACATATGTAACGTGGAATTCCACCTGGTGGGTACGTCACATATGATGCGATGTTCAGGAAGGCGAAATCGGCGTTGCAGAGCAGCAATGCGCGATCTGGCTATGCTGGAACGTCGCAAGTGAGCGCACTCTAGGCGGACCTTCTGCAGCAGTCCAGCAAGATCTGGATAGTCCCTCAAAAAACTCTGCACGACCAAGTTGAGCAAATGTGCCAGACATGGTATGTGAGTAAGGTTGCCAAGGCCCAGAGCTGCCACCAGATTTCGGCCATTGTCACACACTACCAAGCCTGGCTGGAGATTCGCAGGCAAAAACCACACGTCGCTCTCCTGCTTGATGGCATTCCAGACCTCCTGCGCTGTGTGGCTTAGATTCCCCATTGAAATCATTTTCAGGACGGCCTGTTGACGTTTGGCCACGGCTGTGCTCATATCGGTCGCAACAGGTAAGCGTTCACGGGTCCATGTGGAGGTATACCGTGACGGCTCGTGCAGCGATGATTCTGAGGAACTGGAGTAGGAGGAGGAATCAATGTGTACAGACTGGATTCCTGCAATCCTTGGAGTTGGCAGAACACGTACAGCGCCACTGGCAAGATCTGTACCCGGCTCCACAACATTGACCCAATGGGCAGTGAGGGAAAGGTATCGTCCCTGGCCATGGGTACTGGTCCACGCATCGGTGGTCAGGTGGACCCTGCTACGGACGGCGTTTAGTAGCACATGTTTAATGTTTCCCTCGACATGTTTTTGCAGAGCAGGGACGGCTTGCCTGCTGAAATAAAATCGGCTTGGCACATTATATTGTGGGACTGCCAATGCCATTAAGTTCCTGAAACTGTCAGTCTCCACCAGCCTGAATGACAGCATTTCAAGGGACAGGAGTTTTGCAATGCCAGCATTCAGAGCCTGTGCTCGTGGATGGTTTGCCGAGTATGGCCGTCTTTTATCCCATGCCTGTGGTACCGATGGCTGTTTTGTGGCCTGGGAGTGTGACGATGACTGTGAACTTGCTGCTGTGGGTGGAATAACAGTTTGTCTATGGACAACAGTGACCGAGGTTCTTCCATGGAGATCCTGTGAGGAAGCCGAACCAGGTGTGTGTGAGCTGGAGGTAGAGGCTCCAACACGACCTGAAGATGTAGGTGCTGCTGTAGGTTGGCCTACATCTCCAGTGTGTCTTTGTAACTCAGCTACGTGCTTTGTCCGTACATGTTTCCACATATTTGTGGTATTCAGGTTACTGATATTTTTACCTCTTTTAACTTTTTGCTTACACAGCTTGCATTTAACATGGCAAATATCATCTACAAGTCTGTCAAAAAAGGACCACGCAGTGCAAGTCATGGAAGCGCCAATTTTGACATTTGTAAGAGAACTGCTCCCAACAGGTGCCAAACTGGAGGCTACAGGCAAGCGAGTCTGCAGCCTACCTCTCCTCGTCTTTGTACCAATCTCTTCCTAAGAGCTGCTCCCACCACCTTCCTGTTGCTCACGCCATGTTGGGTCTCGGACTTCATCATCTCCACTACCCTCTTCCAACACCTGCTGCTGTTGGATGGTCTGGGCAGCACCATGCTCCACAAAACCTGGCACCTGAGTCTCATCATCATCATGAGATGCGTTCTGCGGTGTGCTGTCCATCGGCACTGGCTCACCCGCCTCTTCAGATTGAGAGAGACACAGCTGTTGCGCATCACTGCATACTCCCTCTTCTTCAAATTGCAGAATGCTGCTTGCCTGTGCCCGTTTTTGCGAGCCAACAGATTCTGAGAACAGAAGCAGAGACTCAGCTGGCTCCTGTACAGAACTCTCTGACTGCCTGGGCAATTTGACAGGCGGTGAACAGACAGATGGTTGCTCAACAGTGTTGTGTTCCTGAGAGGAGGTGGAAGGAATTGAAGTCGATGCATTGGCTGCCATCCAACCAACAACGGCTTCAATTTGTTCTTCCCGCAGCAGGGGGCACGCCGAGCTCCTACCAAAGTGCGCATAAAGGAACGCTCACGGGGAAAACTGGTGGATGCTGTGTCACTGAGGGCGGCAGCAGCCACAGAATCCCCACGTCCTCTCCCTGCTGAAACTCCACGGCCACGACCACGTGCCTTACTCACTGACTTCTTCATCTTGGTAGATTGATAAAGAAAGTCAGAAACGTTATAAGGCCTAAGTGTGGTTATTACGCAGAGACTGAAGTGAACACTGAAACACAACTGTTCACAATCTGTGAAAGGCTACTCCTTTGTCTACTTCTATAGTGTTTGCAACCAATGTATTGGATACGGATGGAAGCGCGTCACACTAATAGATTATATTTATTTTAAATGGAATGGAGCAGAACCAATTGGAGAGAAATGACAAGGATGAGGCACTGAGACACGCTCAGCAAAGTACAAGCAGCAGTGCTTGAACAAGTAACTGGAGCGTGATGTGCACTCAAAAAATAAAAAACACAGACTGAAGTGAACACTGAAACACAACTGTTCACAATCTGTGAAAGGCTACTCCTTTGTCTACCTCTATAGTGTTTGCAACCAATGTATTGGATACGGATGGAAGCGCGTCACACTAAAATTTAAATTGCATGGAGCAGCAAGAATTACACTGAAGAAAAAAAAAAGAGTCTGTGAGTGACACGTGCAGATGCCTACAGACAGCGTTGCATGCAGAGCAAACTGCAGCGTCACCTGCACTCACACACACCTTGCAGAGCTGTTAAAACAACACTGCAGGCAAAAGGAAGCTTTACACAGCGGTTGGTGCTAGCCTGCCTAAAGCACAGTACACTAAATCGCAATCTCTAACTGTCCCTCAGAGTCAGCACAGCAGCGTTCTGTCCCTTACTGAATTCACAGCACAGTGACGCTAAAATGGCGGCGGCACCTTTTATAGTGCATTCTGACATCATTTCAGCATCCAATCACAGCTATGCCATTAGTTAACATGACCGCAGCAGTACAGGATGTGCCCACACTTCTTAGGATTCCTCATTGGCTGACTAAAATCACATTGCCTCTCAAAGAATTATGGAACTTCCGATTCCGGTATACGATATATGGAAAATATCGGAACTAAGTATCGAAAGTCCGATACAGCTAATATCGGCCGATACCCGATACTTGCGGTATCGTATCGCTCAACACTATCCACTAGGTAACCCAGCCAAAACTCCACTGTTGGATAGGGTAATGGGGGGGAAGGATAAAGAGGTATTATATTCATGATATATGCAACAATGTTGGAAAAGAAAGTGGAAAGCTTGGAGGCATTGAAGAATAAATGACAAGTTGATGTAGGTGGTTTAACAGATGATGAATGGGAAGATACATTGCAAGAAGTAACAAAAATCTCGGTTAGCGAGGCGTAGAGAGTGTCATATCTTTTTTTGCTTCATCAAGTTTATCGAACTCCTGTACGGCTGTTGAAAATGGGATATGTTAGAGAGGCTGATTGTTGGAAGTGTAGAATGCCCAATGCGGATCTGATACACATGACCTGGAGCTGTCCCCGGCTATGTAGGTTTTGGGGAGATGTGACTGATTTACTTAAAACTGTCTATCAATGTCAAATGGCACTAGACCCCAAAATGGCTCTCCTGGGTCGAGTGGAGAATTTGCCGCTCTCGGAGGGACACCAGCTGGCAGTCTCACGAATATTATATCAATCTCGTAAGAGAGTGGCGGCTCACTGGAAGGGATCTTCTGTACCCACAATCATGGAAGTTACTGATGCAGTTAATAATAACATGGATATGGAGAAATATGTGTACCAAAAGAGAAGAACAATTAAGAAATGGGAGGATATATGGGTGCCTTGGTTGGACACAACCGGGTTGGCTCCTTCTAGATTAACATGGATGAGAGCGTTGGGGAGGATATAACTGGAAAACTCTGGATGTGAGAGACCAAATGCATCGAGAGAGAAGAGAGTTTTTCTTTGTCGGATGAGGGTGGGGAGATAAGATGGGAGGGATTTTTGTGGGTCCTATTGTGTTTATGTAATACACTATTTTGGAATTATTCTGTATGTGATTACCTGTTTTTTCAGTTTTTGAAAATGTTTAATAAAAAATTACCTGATATAAAAAAAAGAAAAGGCGCACTTGAAATATACAGGCATATATTTATAGAACAACATACAAGTATGCAGTCAAGAGTATAGTACAAGGTTAGGGTAGAGATAGGTTGCAATTACCATGATATGTAGCATGTGACCACAGGGAGGCGCTGATGGATCACAGGTCCAAATGTTAGTTACAGGCTTTTCCTGGCTGCATCAGTTAACGGACACTCTTGCCAGTAGAAAAACGAAGTCCAAAATGTGGTGCTGCCTTATATCTCTTAGGCTGTTCCCTCCCACACTCTGCTCCCACCCTGGGCTGTGCAGCCTCTCTCCTCCTATCTCTGAGAATATGATTTTCTGTCCAGAACCATGGATGGCCCATAATTTTCCACCTCTCTGAATGGGTTGGCGGCACCGCCACTGGCTTCCACTGCATTTTATCTCTGCATGGAGACTAAATATGCCTACCGTATGTAATTCCTGATAGCTATGCTTTATAAATCAATAATGCAGAGTGCTACAGGTGGTTGCTGGGCACTAGAGTATGGGGGAAGGAATGCCGATTCCGATTATGTGCTCGACTAGTCTCAGAGATATTGCATTCTGTTATTATAGGTCATTTTCCAGATTCAATACCTCAAGCCTTGCTTTGACTTGTTGTGTCATGGATTCTCCATGTGCTTCAGTCAGATAAAAGGGTTCAGTTTGCTGTAGCTGCAGAAGAGTTCAAACCCTTGTGTTAAGAGCTTCTTCCTGGTGTTTTAATTAAAGAAAACAATGATCCTGTGGAATCCCAAGGGTGAGGGCACATTTCAGGAGGGGAGAGACATTTACTTCGTCTCTCACACTAGCTATAACCTGTCTGAACCACGTTGCTCTAACTGTGTTTTTAAGGGTTTTATTATGGGCTTTTTTGTACTGTTTCCTCTCACTGTGTGTTTTTTGTAAAAAAGATTATATTTGTTTAATTTGTAATTATCTCTGCTTATATTCGATATATTCTAAGTGGCAGGATTGGTCTGAACTCGATTCTTATAGCACTTACCCCCACATGGTATTATAATTTTTGATTCATTATGGGTCTTCAAATCCTTTTCATTGCATTAGCATGGCGGCTCAGTGGTTAGCACTGCAGCCTTGCAGCGCTGGGGTCCAGGGTTCAAATCCCACCAAGGACAACATCTGCAAGGAGTTTGTATGTGCTCCCTGTGTTTGCGTAGGTTTCCTCCATGTACTCCGGTTTCCTCCCACATTCCAAAGACATACTGATAGGGAATTTAAATTGTGAGCCCCATTGGGGACAGCGATAATTATGCATGCAAACTGTAAAGTGCTGCGGAATATGTTAGCGCTATATGCAACTAAAGATTATTATTATTGTGAACAGAGCCTGACTCGGGTCTCACACTGAGTAGGCAAAGCTTAGGGGTTACCAGGTGCATCCTTTTAATTACATAAACATCCTTATATGCTATAATTAATACACTATTCAATTTTCTTCTTGAATATCCATGGAATAACTCAGTAAATTTCTGTATACCAAGTCATGATACAAGCTAATGAGCATGGCGTGCATTACCAGCTGTTAGGCGCCAGGCTTTTCCTGCTGCACAGGGGTGATCCCAAGCCTTGTCTGTCTATGCTGTCTCCAATTCAGCTTCTGCCGCAGTGGGTGCTGCTGAGCAAAGACGTCGGTCCCAGGGTCTTGCTCAGGCTCGTGCTGTTCGCTTGGTTACTGCTGATGTTCCAGCCAAGTCTATGGTAACCAGCGATAGGCAGTGGCAAACAGATTCTCTGGAGGCTAAGTTCCGAAATCACCCTAGTGAGCATGCTCGTGATGTGGCGATGGCTCATTGGTGGTCGGTCGTCAGCTGCTCTGGTAATGTGGCAGCGCCAGACTGGTCCACAGGCAAGGTCCTGTCTGACTTTACATGAGCAGAACATATAAAAGGTTCTCAGGGGTGCACGCCAGCACGCTAGTATCATTTGTGTGTGGCTTGTTAGTGGAGTCACTACCACTCTGTTTGCATGTGTAGTACTCTGTGTAATTTTGGGACTGAACACAATAGGCAGGCAGCTAGTGTCAGTGGGGGGACGATTAAGCGCTTGGCGTAGTATCCGAACTTTACGAAGCATGTCTAAGGCTACTTTCACACATCAGTTTTTTTTGTGTCAGGCATAATCCGTAGAATACCTGATAGGACGGATCCGGCGCTGAAATAAAAAAAACTGATGCAATGGATCAGTTTTTTTGCTGGATCCGTCCTGAACTTTTGAACCCGGAAAATGAAGTTTTGCAGGCAGAAAATGCAGGAAAGCATGTCCGGAGAGAGTGGAAAAAGTAGTAGTAGTAGAAGTATAGTAGTAGTTTTCCAGAATCCGGATCAGTCTTTTGACGGATTGCACAAAAGACTGGTCCGGTTCCATAGACTTTTATTATTTCCGGTCGCCTGATGCGCCGATTCAGGCACTATCAGGCGGGTCTGGGGAAAAAAAAAACGTTACACTGACCGTTTTGTCCGGCCGCCGTAATAGCAACGCAATGACATCAGGCACGATCCAGCGCTAATGAAAGTCAATGCTAAAAAAACACATCCGGTAACGGATCCGTTTTTTTAAAAACACGCCGGATCACGCCTGACGTCAAAAAACTGATGTGTGAAAGCAGCCTAAGCCATAGTCAGGGCTTTTCATTCAGCGCCTGAGCCGTTACTGAGTGCAATTGACACGGTTCCGTTGCAGAGCAAGTTCAGTCCATATGCTTTGTCCTGTGACTGTTAACAGGACTTAGTACTCTGTACTCGTCTGCTCCGTTCCACCCTGTGGAGTAACAGGGTTAGGAACCCTAGCTTTTATTTTTGCTGCGCGACTTTAACTCATTGAGTATGAGCATTTGCTCACTGTGTGCACCGCCATTGTTCACACTAGCTGCAGTTTAACATCTCTGCATGGTGGACCCAGGGTTGCGATTGCACTTTATGATTATTTATATTTAGTGCGATCCGCAAACTCTAACACCAGCTTCTTTTTAAGTCTTTTGCACATTAGGATATTTATAAATGTACTGAGCAGGGGTTCAAAAGTGTGGAGGGTGTTTAGGAGCTGAGCAAGCTCCACACACGATGCATGCTAATTATATTGTATAGCTAGCAACTGTGTCTTACAATTGTGACCAGAGAAGAAATTTAGCCATGCTGTTAGCCATTTAGATACCATTGTGAGTTTCTGACAGCAGCATTTTAATGGCGTAGTTGGCAGTACTCGTACTCGACTCCATAGGCCCCATTGGCTCTAGTGATGAAATCATAGGGGACTGATTGGGCTATCATGATAGGGGTGCTGCTGTTAAGCTCAACCTGTAGGTGGACTTTACAGCAGACCGAGATTTTTACAATATACTGTAATACCGTGGTATTGCAGAATGCAGCACAAGAAATCAAGCGATCTTAGGTTCAATTCCCCAACAGAGCTAAAAATATATTTAAAATGGAAAGTTTTAAAATATATAAATATAAAAAGTATCAATTCATATCATTTCCCTCCCTTTTTCCTCTCTTAAAAATAAAGAAAGAGGGAAAAAAACATATTTCGTATTATCGAGACTGAAAAAGTCTTATCTAAAACATCGTTTGTGCACCAAATTGGTTTCAATAAAAAGGGCTCATCACTTCTTAACAAAAGGTTTAAACCCTTCAAAAGTTGTCCTATTTATAGAAAATTCAAAGGGCAATAACTTTTTTAGATTTCATTGGTTGTTTGATGGTAGACCTGGAGGAATTCATTAGACCTCTGGTGGTGTCTGCAACACATCAGCGCCCAGTGATCATGTGTAGTGCTAGTGGGGCTGATAGAAGGAACTCTGGCACTCTAATTAATCTTCTAGATAATGTCAGGTTATATACAGGGAATAAAACTGAGATATTGTACACTGTATTACAGAAGTATTTTGCTTTTGAGAATATTTCAGTAATTGGGTACCATGTAAAAATCTTATATACTGCAGATGAATAAGGCGTGGGTCACGTTGCATTTGGGCCATACGTTAATGGCTTCATTGGGGCTTTCATCTGAAGCCCTGAAAAATTAGATTCAGCTGAACCCCCTTCAGAACCATTTACTTTAATAAGGCAGACAATGTCACATTGTATTTTGTTTGGCTTCCGTTTCAATATATATCCCTCTTTAAAGCATGCAGAAAAGTGTGGAAGGGAACCGTCTTATTATTGCTTTTCACGGCTTCAAATGGAACCCTTGACAGAGTCACTGACATGTGGCCTAAATGCAATGTGAACACAGTCTAATACTGAAATCATTGTATGATTTAACTATTAATCAAAATCATATGCTTATTCATCAAAATCTTTTATTAATCATTTATCTTTAATTGTCACTTGTAAACCCATGAGTAGATTAGTTTTGTAGGTAGCTGTTCTGCATCATCATACATATCAACTTGTTGCCAATGGTCTTCATATGTTGTGTAGCTTCACTATATATTTTTATATTTCACAAAACAGTGGTGCATATTTTTTTTCATCTGTTTAAGCAGTGATCCCTTTACTATGCAGTAACAGTGAATATCTTATTCAGTACCAAGTAAATAAATGCCAATTATGCCGTAAATACATCTATCACTCAAACGTATTATCCATTATAATTACAAAGATATAGGAATACACATTAGACTTCAAAAAAGTTAAAGCTCTTAGATATATCAACCGTAAGCAGTATTCATATATTGAAATGGATTCATTTGTTATGAATTAATCTAAATCACTGTTGAATATATTTACATATATGTATACATCTTTGGCATTAACTACAATACAACACAAAAATATGAACTGTTATAGAAAACCAATGACTAATTCAGGGCATTCATCTTCATAAACTATAGGTAGCATCAAAAAGATGAAAGTAGATCTCCATTATTTGTAAATAAAATTTACAAACCTCCCAGTAATTGATAATCAATTAGAAGAGACGATGCATTAATGATACATTTGCAAATAGAAAATTGTTCAAATCAATTAAAAATGAACATTTTGGGCTGATCAATAGAGTATTTTTTTTTATAATTACTATAGATCGTGCATTGGTAAATTTAAAAACTTGATTCACACATTTTTAAAGTATTGATGGCTGACTATTTTTTCCCTGACTCCTGCGTCACCTGTGCCAATGTATCGCATGGCATGGACAGCTATACTGAAATATGAAATCAACAGAAGAAATGTACATAATTTCATCAGATATGATATGCATGAAAATATTCTTATTTAGAAGCATTGCTTGTAGAGGAAACTTTTAACATGGTGTAGTGTTACTCAGCCTTCATGCACATAAAAACTCTATGCATAAAGCTCTGTTGTAAGCACATGCCCCCAACTTTGGTGTCTTGTAAAGCAAGATGCAAGATTCAAGATAATGGAATCCAGTTTTGTCCTCCACATTTAAAAAAAATATTGGAAAGTTAGAGTCAGTTCAAAAGTAGACAACGAGACTATTACCATATTTTTCGGACTATAAGACGCACCAGACCATAAGACGCACCCCAAATTTTCAAAAGGTAAATGGGGAAAAAAAATTAATGTGTCAAATGAGGGTCCACCTTATAGTCCAGAATTCAGCTTATCCTGGGATAAGTGCTGGTGGAGCGGAGTTACACGGGGTGTTTTGTGGTCCAGCGATGATATGACCCAGACTGGTTTGGTGATGCTTAGTGGTGCACGGGCTCCACCGACATTTTGTGAATGCCCGGAGCCATCACACATCCATTGCTGCAGTGGTCTCTGTGAAATCCCATCCCAAGGCTGATGCTGCAGGTTCTGCAGTGCTTGGTTGTGTGGGGGATACGGTGACAATTTGTGAAAGCCCGAAGACCCCTTACTACCATTGCCTCGATGCTGTGGCCTCCAGGAAAATGGCCCCAGGAGGCAGTGCATGCACAGATTGAGATATTGGCAATGAGATCTCGTCTCCAGAGATCTCCGGATGAGATCTCATTGCCGAGATCTCAATCAGCGCATTCGCCACCTCCGGCGGCCATTTTCCCAGAGGCCACAGCTTCGAGGCAATGGAAGTGCGGGAGCTTTGGGTTAAACAAAATGTCCCCAGAGCCACCACACCACCGAGCACCGCCGAACCTGCTGAACCTGCCACACCTGCCACGCCGGGAAGGGACTGAGAACATATGCCCTGCAGAGTCAGACCACCGGAAGAATTGCCCGACTCCTACTTCCACCTCGCTAATTGTAAGTACGGTATATGCTGACTATAGGATGCAACCCCATTTTTCCCAAAAAAATTTTGGGAAAAAAGTGTGTCTTATATTCCAAAAAATACAGTTCATATGATGGAAGCTCTTTTCTATGATGAGAGATTGGAAAAGTTAGGCATCTTTAGCTTTGAAAAAAGAAGTCTCAGAGGCAGGGGCATTACTATAATAGGTGCAGGGGTTAGAGTCACATCTGGGCCCTGGAGTCTGAGGGGTGGGGAAGGGGCAAAAAGGTATCTTTGACCAATGTGTAAAGAATCAAGATCAATACTGTTAAGCAACCATGATAGATGAGGCACTGATCGAGATTTTGCATTAAGGCCATCTCTTTTACATGAATAAATACATGTGTGGTCAATGCAAAGGACTGGCATATAATTTATTACTTCCAAGGACCTTAAAAATATCAGGGGGCATTTATTAATTTTGGAGGAAAGCAAATTATGCAGGGGTATCATTTATGTACATGTAATCGAAGTACATGTATCAAAGTATTGCCGCAGATATACATGGCTGATTCTATTCTCTTCTTACAGGTATTTAACCATTGCAAGTTACTTCAGTGAATCCTGCATGTGTCCCATCTATGTTATTCATCTTAGCAGCATATATAATGGTATTTAACTATTGCAAGTTACTTCAGTGAATCCTGCATGTGTCCCATCTATGTTATTCATCTTAGCAGCATATATAATGGCATTTAACTATTGCAAGTTACTTCAGTGAATCCTGCATGTGTCCCATCTATGTTATTCATCTTAGCAGCATATATAATGGTATTTAACTATTGCAAGTTACTTCAGTGAATCCAGCATGTGTCCCATCTGTTATTGATCTTAGCAGCATATATAATGGTATTTAACTATTGCACATTACTTCAGTGAATCCTGCATGTGTCCCATCTATGTTATTCATCTTAGCAGCATATATAATGGTATATAGTTATTTAAACTTACTCTGCTTGTCCTATGATACGAGGTCAAGTAACTTTTCAAAGTGGTTTATGATCCGCTTAGGCTTGGACACTTATTTATCTGCTCACTACATTTATTGTGTCCTGCTGTCTCAACTTAGTTTGATTGATTGCTAAGGAGTGAGAGAGGAAAAAAAAAAGTTCTTAGATCTAGCCTCCTATATATTGAGGCATAGTCTGGGAAGCATTTATGCAGGGGTAGCATTTATGTACATGTAATCTAAGTACATGTATCAAAGTATTGCCGCAATTATACATGGCAGTTAGACAGGGAAGGAGACAGGTAAGACAAATTACAACATCTATTCCCTCTACATTTGGATTGCAACACATATTCACCATATGCATCTGTATAATTTATATCCTGGCTGCTGCATTCACTCACATCCACCGCCCTTGCATTAACCTTTTACACTCCATCCATATTGCCCCCTCTATCCATTCCTCTCCTATGTATAGCACTCACTCTCTTTTTACACTACTGAAAGCACAAATCCACTCAGACCCACCATCCAAAACACAAGACGCTCTCACAAATCACTTAACCATCTGCTCACTTTTTCTATTCTCCTTCTTTTAGTCGCAGGAGATATTGTTCCAAACCCCAGCCCCCCATTTTATAGCAAGTCAAACCTTCCAACTGCTACATTCAGAAACCCTTCTAATCTTATTAATATTCCCTGCATGCCTTCTGTCTCTTTCAAAGGTGCCCTTTGTAATTCTCGCTCAGTGTGTAATAAACTCACCTTCATCCATGACTTCTTCCTTTCAAATTCTCTTAACCTTCTAGCTCTCACTGAAACCTGGATCCAGCAGTCAGACACCACCGCTGCTGCTGCTCTCTCATATGGTGGACTACACTTCTCTCACACCCCAAGATCGGACAACAGAGCAGGTGGAGGCGTTGGTCTGCTCTTATCACCCAAATGTACTTTTCAATTTATCCCTCAAGTACCCTCACTTGTCTTCCCTTCTTATGAGGTCCATGCTGTCAGACTCTACATCCCCTTCTCCATGCAAGTGGCAGTGGTGTATCGTCCTCCCAGCCCTTGTCATCTGTTCCTAGATCAATTTGCCACCTGGCTTCCACATTTTCTTTCCTGTGACATCCCCAGCCTCATCATCGGTGATTTCAACATCCCCATTGCTCTTCCCCTCTCCCCATCTGCTTCTCACCTTTTATCTCTAACCTCCTCTTTCGTCCTCTTGCAGCATACTAACTCCCCAATGCATGAAGACGGAAACTCCCTCGAATTGGTTTTCTCCCGGCTTTGCTCAGTGGATGATTTCACAAACTCCCCTCTCCCGCTCTCTGACCACAACCTTCTTTCATTCTCTATCAAGAACTGCCATCCCGCTCAGGTCACCCCAACTTTCCACATATATAGAAACATACAAGCCATTAACACCCAGAAACTTATGAAGAACTTGCAGTCATCGTTGGCCCCTATCTCCTCTCTCTCATGTCCAGATTATGCACTGGAGCATTACAGTGAAACCCTGCAAAGTGCCCAGGATGAAACTGCACCTCCTATTCATAGAACAATACGACACAGACGCCGACAACCGTGGCACATGCTGCAAACATGTTTCTTGCAGCGGTGTTCCTGGTGCGCCAAACGTCTGTGGAGGAAATCTAATCTATCCGAAGATTTCATACATTACAAGTTTATGCTTAAAACATACAACTCTGCCCTTCATCTCTCCAAACAAACCTATTTCAACACCCTCATCACCTAACTATCCAATAACCCCAACCATCTCTTTGACACTTTTCACTCCTTACTGAACCCAAAAGTGCAGGCTCCAACCACGGATCTCCATGCTGACGATCTGGCCAATTATTTCAAAGAAAAACTTGACCACATCCGACAGGAAATTATCTCCCAATCCCCTCATACCATGCACTGTCCTCCCTCCCCCACTGAATCCAGCTCACTCTCTGATTTTGAACCAGTCACAGAAGAAGAAGTAATCAGGCTCCTTGCATCCTCTCGCCCTACCACTTGCATCAGTGACCCCATTCCGTCACATCTCCTCCAGTCCCATTCCCCTGCTGTCACCTCTCACCTAACAAAAATATTCAACCTCTCTCTCTCTTCCGGTATCTTTCCCTCCTCATTTAAACATGCCATCATACATCCATTACTATAGACCTGTCTCTAATCTGCGCTTCATCTCTAATGCCTGGTCCACACCCGTCTTATTCGCTTTCTCTCAGATAACTCTCTTCTCGACCCTCTTCAATCTGGTTTTCGCTCTTTACACTCTACTGAAACTGCCCTCACTAAAGTCTCTAATGATCTTCTAACAGCTAAATCTAATGGTCACTACTCCATGCTAATTCTCTTGGATCTCTCCGCAGCATTCGACACTGTGGACCATCAGCTCCTCCTCACTGTGCTCCGCTCCATCGACCTCAAGGACACCGTTCTCTCCTGGTTCGCCTCCTATCTCTCTGACCGTTCCTTCACTGTATCTTTTGCTGGTTCTCCTCCTCCTCTCATCTTCCCCTTACTGTTAGGGTTCCTCAAGGATCAGTCCTAGGTCCCCTCCTCTTCTCTTTGAATACTGCCCCCATTGGACAAACAATCAGTAGATTTGGTTTCCAGTACCATCTCTATGCTGATGACACCCAATTATACACTTCTTCACCCGTTATCACACCTGCCTTTTTAGAAAACACCAGTGATTGTCTTACCGCTGTAATGTCTATTGTCTGTACAAGTCCCCTCTATAATGTAAAGTGCTGCGGAATATGTTGGCGCTATAGAAATAAAATTATTATTATTATTATTATTATAAATTATGGCAGATAAATTGTAAAGGGTTTGTTAAGGTTAGAGTAGTCAGACTGCAAGTGGTATTAATGGTAGATGCTATATTAGCATGTACAAAAGTACTTGATGCTTTCCTCACAACAAATCACTTTGTGGGTTAAGCATATTCAAGCAAAAGGGAATATATAACTGATAAAGGTTAAACTTGATGAACTTATGTCTTTTTTTAACCTATATTAGTATGCAACTATGTTTGTAAAACAAACAAAATGTGAATTTTTGTATAGCTGAAAAGAACAGATTGCTGAATGAAACAAAAGGCAGCAATTTGGAAACCTCCAAAAGACTGTTGGTTTAATGATCATTTCTGACATAGCATTAATAAAGGCAAATTGTTCCCCAAAAAATTGATTTGTCATAAGCAAATTTGCAGCAAATCGAATAAATAAAAGCCACTAATTGCTTAGAAAATATGTGTGTAACACAACACTCTGAATTCCCCTTGGAGTCCATGGAACCTGTTTTAAGCTCTATAATGCAAATCCAGCCTTTTTAATGTCAAGTGACCTTCAACAATCTGGCAAGGGGAAAACAGATGGAAAGCATTGATAACAAGCAGCTTACCAATATTGTATATAAACGGTCCAAAAATTATTCCATTTTGGGGGCAGATGCATTTCTTCCTATTTATACAGTTTGTACACAGGTGGTGCAAATGTAAGAAACCTTGACATTTTTATTTAGTTGGAGGCAAAAATTATCCTTATTTTGGGAAAATCAAGAATTTTGAACTTTGCTAAATGAAGCTTCCTAAAATGTATGCTTTTGACTAGTTTTAAACGTGAAGAAGATTCAGCTCTGGCAAAAATTAAGAGACCACTTTCAAAATTTCAGTTTGTCTGATTTTTCTCTTTATAGGTAATTTTTGCGTAAAATGTAAATTGTCCTTTTAGTCTGTAAACTTCTGACAACATGTCACTGAATTTCCAAGCAATAAATTTTGTATTTTTTTTCTGACAAAGAAAAATGTTCAAAATTAAAAAAAAAACCAGTGCTTTCAGACCTCAAATAATGCAAAGAAAACAAGTTTATAATCATTTAGAAACAACAATACTAATGTTTTAACTCAGGAAGAGTTCTGAAAGCAATATTTTGTGGAATAACTATGATTTTTAAAAACAGCTTTCATGTGTCTTGACATGCTTTCCACCAGTCTTTCACACTGCTTCTGGCACAAAAATGTAAGCAGTTCTTCTTTGTTTGATCACTTGTGACTATCCATCATCCTCTTGTTCACATTCCATAGGTTTTCAGTTGGGTTCAGGTCTGGATAATGGGCTGCCCATGACAGGGTTTTGATGTGGTGGTCTCTTAAGTTTTGCCTGAGCTGTATTGTTCCTTAATAAAGATGAGTGAACGTGATCAGTGATACTTGGATATCACTCAAGGTTCTGGGTGCTCTGCGAGCATTGGAAGGTGCTTGATTTCAAACTCGAATCCCAGCCCCGCATGTTTTGCACCTGTTACATAGCCAATAAGCATGCGGGGATTGTCTGTGAATTACTGTCATGCCGTAGCCATATTAGTAGTGGCATTACTGTGATTGGCTGGCCGTGTGACATCATCAGGGGTTATAAAAGAATAGGCACCACCAGGTTTGATACACTAACACCACGGCAAAGCAAGTCATGTGTGTGCACAGTGTAATGAATTAGAGTTCTGTAGTGTTGATACTTGGTTCAAAGCTGAAGCTGAACTATCATACTAAAAGCCCTTCTTAGGGCTAATAATAGGCTTTGCTGTTTGTATCACACACATTCTGCATTTAGTCTAGGGAGGGAGATAGAGTTGCTGAAGCCGCATAGTGTCAGAATACAGTCTGTAGACAGGTATTAGGACTGTGTAGTCCCTTTCAAAATATATAGCTGAGGCATTTTGTTTGTGAAAAAAAATTTAATATAATGTGTGATCCATCGAGTATTATGTGCTTTATGGCACAATGTGTTGTTATATTACACTCCAAAAAAAGTGTTGACTAGTGTTGAGCATTCCGATACTGCAAATATCGGGTATCGGCCGATATTAGCTGTATCGGAATTCCGATTCCGAGTTCCGATATTTTCGTCTTATCGGATACCGGAATCGGGATTGTCACTGTCACTGTCAGTGTCCGTCGGTCGGGTCTGTCAGGAGTCAGCGGCACTTACCTGGCAGAAGATCTCCGGCGGTCACGGCCTGGACTGCTTCATGGCCGCCATCTTCTTTTCCCGGCGGTCACATGCAGTTTCTCGCGATAACTGCAGTGACTGCTGGGTAATCCCGGCCGTAAAGCAGTCAGTCCGATGACGTCACCGCCGGGGAAGCAGGTAATCAGCTGTGCTGCGTCGCGATGACAGTCTCTGCCTGTCATTGCGATGTAGCACAGCTGGATCGTCGTGGGACTGTCGTTCTGGACTGCGTCGGACAGGTGGTATACTGTTGGTTTGTTTTTTTTCTTTTTTTACAGGAGATCGATGGCGTCGCAGGAATGAGAGAGTAATAAAATTAATGAAAACTGTGTTGTCTCTTTTATTTCATTAAAATACTTTTTTCTTGCTTTGTCTTTTTTTTTATGCATTTAATAACTTTGGGATTAATAATGGATCGGTGTCTTATTGACACCTCTCCATTATTAACCGGGCTTATTGTCACCGTGCAATCAACGGTGACATTAACCCCTTATTACCCGCTTGCCACCGCTACAGGGCAAGTGGGAAGAGCCGGGTAAAGTGCCACAATTGGCACATCTTTTGATGCGCCAAATGTGGGGCTGCTGTAGCCTGGTATTATCAGGCTGTTGAGGGCCAAAATCCATGGGCCTTGACAGTCTTTTAATACCAGGCCGCAGCAGTCTGCATTTTACTTGGCTGGTTAACAAAAATAGGGGGATCCCCACGCCGTTTTTTTTTTCGAGGGGATCCCCTATTTTTGTTAACCAGCCAAGCTAAGCAGACTGCTGTGGCCTGGTATTATCAGGCTTGCAAGGTCCATGGATATTGGATCCTTACCAGCCTGAAAAACCAGGCCTCAGCGGTCTGCTTCATCTGGCTGGTTAACAAAAATAGGGGGGACCCCACGCCAATTTTTTTCGAGGGGATCCCCTATTTTTGTTAATCAGCCAAGATATGCAGACTGCTGTGGCCTAGTATTATCAGGCTGGCAAGGTCCATGGATCTTGGCTCCTTAACAGCCTGAAAATCCAGGCCTCAGCGGTCTGCTTCATCTGGCTGGTTAACAAAAATAGGGGGGACCCCACGCCATTTTTTTTTCGAAGGGAACCCCTATTTTTATTAATCAGTTCCCTCTGACGTCACTGATTGTGTCCCTGGCTGACCTGAAGTGAAAGTGGAAAGCAATCAATTAAGCTTTCCACTTAAGGGCCCGTCTCACATAGCGATATCGCTACCGATATCGCTGCTGAGTCACTAGTTTTGTGACGCAGCAGCGAGCTCACCAGCGATATCGCTGTGTGTGACATTCAGCGACGATCAGCCCCCCTGCCGGGTATCGCTGATCGTCGCTGAAATGTCAGGACCTTTTTTTGATCGCTGGTTTCCCGCTGACAGGCACACATCGCTGCGTGTGACAGGCGGGAGACCAGCGATCCGCTGGTAACCAAGGTACACAGCGGGTTTCCAGGCACGGGGCTGTGCCTAGAAACCCGCTGTGTACCTTGGATACCAGCGCCCTGATGCAGGGAGCTGGTATCCAAGGTACACAGCGGGTTTCCAAGCGCTGCGCGGTGCCTGGAAACCCGCTGTGTACCTTGGTTACCAGCGGATCGCTGGTCTCCCGCCTGTCACACGCAGCGATGCGTGCCTGTCAGAGGGAAACCAGCGATCAAAAAAAGGTCCTGACATTTCTGCGACGATCAGCGATACCCGGCAGGGGGGCTGATCGTCGCTGAATGTCACACACAGCGATATCGCTGGTGAGCTCGCTGCTGCGTCACAAAACTAGTGACTCAGCAGCGATCTCGGTAGCGATATCGCTATGTGAGACGGGCCCTTAAGCGATGTTACCCGCAGTGTCGCTGTCCCAGATCGCTGCCTGAGCTGCCTGTTTGGCAGCTCAGCAGCGATCATGTAGCGATACACCAGCGATCCTGACAAGTGCATATCGTTGTCGGGATCGCTGGTGTATCGTTATGTGACACCCAGCCTTTACTCTCCTGTCAGGCAGGAGAGGAACTCATTCTTTTGGGGTTTACTGTGAGGCTGCAGCATTAGCTGCGGTCCCTGCAGTAAACATTAACCCTTTCTGAAGGATTTCACCGTGGGACCTGACTGTGCATGGGATAGGTAAGAATAATTTTGCTTTTTTATTTTATTTTTATTACAGGAAATGGTTTTAGCAGGTAAATAAAATATGGTCAAAAACTGTGTGATTATTTCATTAAACTTCTTTTTTATTAAAGTGTGTGTGTTTGATTTTTCTTTCATACAATAGGATTAATAATTGATAGTTGTCTAATTGACAGCTCTCAATTATTAACCTGGCTTAAAGTGACCTTTCAATTGCAAGGTCATTTTAACCCCTTATTAACCCATTCGCCACCGCTACAGGGCAATGGGAATAGACGGGCAAAGTGCCAGAAAGGGCAAATCTAATTAGAGATTTGCCCTTTCTGGGGTGTCTGGGGGCAGATGTTAAGTAGCCGGGGGGGCCAAAAATAATGGTCCCTCTCTGGGCTATTATTATCTGCCCCCACTCACTGGCTTTGTCTGTCTGGTTGCGAAAATAGGGCGGGAGCCCACGCATTTTTTTTCAGCAATTTTACACCTCATATATATATATATACATGTCATTGAATTTGTGACACATATATATATATATTTATATTTGTAGTTCATACACTTCTACATAGTATAATAGCCGCTAATTCAATTGCCGGCTTTTGTGAAAATGCAGAACCCGACATGAAATGACACTTGGTGTACATAGGGTTAACCATGTCTTTTCATGTCCTTTGCTATCTAATTTGCACAAACAATTAAATCAGACTATGTGTGCAAAATTTCACACCTGTAGGGGTTAATTAAAGGTGTAAATTCGTAGCAAAAAAGTCCGTTTTTTTTACAACGAATTTACACCTTTAATTAACCCCTACAGGTGTGAAATTTTGCACACATAGTCTGATTTAATTGTTTGTGCAAATCAGATAGCAAACGACATGAAAAGACATGGTTAACCCTATGTACACCAAGTGTCATTTCATGTCGGGTGCTTCTGTCTTTTCACTGAAGCCGGCTTTACCCGGCAATTGAATCAAAGGATATTTTACTATGTAGAAGTGTATAAACTATACATATATGTATATATATATTGTCACAATGACATGTATATATATATATATATGTATTCTATGTGTGTATATTTAGTGTTTACAAGGAAAGAATGGGGTTTTTTTAGTTGCGATATTTTGTTCCCATAGACTTACATGGGACTTCCGGTATCGGTATCGGGTATCGCCGATTTTTTAGTGATATCGGCGATACCATTCCGATTCCGATACTTTAGGATATCGGAAAGTATCGCTCAACTCTAGTGTTGACATTTTTTTCTGGATTAAATTACTCATCCTTTTGTTGGGTTAAATTTGTCAGCATACAGTATTCCATGGTCTGGGGTACATTTTTGTAATACCGTATTTTTCAGATTATACGACGCACTTTTTTCCCCCAAATTTGGGGGGAAAATGAGGGTGCATCTTATAATGCGGATATACCTTGCCGGCCATGATGGAGCAGGGTCCCAGGGTTGCTGCTGGAGCAGAGATTTCAGAGCTGAGATCTCATCTCCCGAGATCTTGGTGCTGAGATCTCCATCTGCGCATGCGCCGCCCACAGCAGCCATTTTCCCAGAGTCCACTGTATAGGAAACCATGGAACTGTGGGGGCTCTGGCCTTTTACAAAATGTCAGTAGATCCCCCGCAGCACCGGACATCTGCAGCACCAGACACCCGCAGCACCGGAAACAAAAAGAGGCGGACACCCGCAGCGGTTGACACCTGCAGCGGCAGACACCCACAGCACCGCATACCCACAGCAGTGGACACCCACAGCACTGGACACCCACAGCAGCATGCCGCACATTCAAATACCCCCTCATCCCAGCCTGCAGCCTGCAGTAATGCTCCACTCTTGCCTCCTCCAGCAGCGACCCTGCTTCACCACAGCCGCCACCCCCGGTAAGACGCACGGATTATAAGAGGCACCATTATTTATTTAAAAAAAGTTTTTTATCCTAATTTTCTCCTCAAAATTTGAGGTGCGTCTTATAATCTGCACAATACGGTATGTAACACTTCAAAGAAAAGCATTTAACATTTTTGTTGGGTTACATTTTTCACCCATACAGTATTCTATGGTCTGGGGTAAATTTTTGTGATATATAACACTCCAAAAATGCATAAAATGTGTATGAGGCCCTCTTTTATATCTAACACAGAGTGTATCTGAGTCCCTCTTACATCACATTTATAGCAGTTCTTGTTTCCTTCACAAATTACACTGAAATTTCCATTTTTTACTAAGAATTTAAATTTTGGTTTACTTTAATTATTTTTTTAATCCTTTTTAAATTTTGCCTTCTATACAAGGCAATATACAGGAAACAATGTTTCTTAACTTTTTTATCATTTAAACTCTAATTTCTTGATGATTTGAAATATTTTTTTGTCTGTCCTTAAAATGGAATAAAAGTGTGACACCTTTGTTCTCAACAGCAATCTCGGAGTCACAGATACTTCCAGGGATATTCTCCATTTTGTTCTCCTTCCAGCATATTTTCCATTCATTTCAACATTTTTACAGCTGTAAGCAGGTTGCAGGTCCCCTCATATGTGCCCTCTCCCCCTTCCTTTTGACCCCCATGCACATTAGGTAATGTCAGTGTTTCTGTACTAATGTATATATGTTGTTATGGTGTTCCCCTTTAATGTGCAATGTCTGCCATGAATGTAATACATCTAATAGAGGCAGAGAAAGCAATAGTTAAAACTTGTGGGCGGGGCCAGCAGCAGAGCAGAGAGAGGAAGCTGCTGTCCCCATTCAGAACTACCCAGATACTTGGCCAGGGCAGATGTTTGTTGCAGAGGGGCACTGCCAGACCCCCCGTACGGGAGAGGTCTGTTGCCTCGAACCAGAGACTGAGCATCAGGACCAAGAACTACAACAAAGGCCCTCAGGACTTTGCAAGGACCTTCGCTGAAGGGGTCTCAGGCACTCAGATTGGATTTTCTGCGAACTTTGGCCACTACGGCTGTTATGAGCTCGGTTGCAACCACTTTATTATATAATGGATTGCAACCGAACCCGGGGTCCGCGATGCAGTTTATGTCACTGCTGCCGAACACCCTTTGGGTATCAGGGTAACAACTGACAAATAAAGGATTATATTAGATCTCGCCTGTGTTACTTCACGCAAGGAGAGGTATTGAATTGTGCACTATCTCCGTTAACTTCACAGGAGATGTGCTGAAGACTGGCGTAGACGTAGCCCTGTTAACAGCACAGAAGCTACTTGCCAGACATGCACCATGTGCTGCAGCTGGCGTAGATGCAGCCCTGCTAATAGCACAGAAGCCACTTGCCAGATATTAGGACGTGCATGCGACTCACGCCAGGCGTACGTGCTGCCAGTCGGTGTGCCACCGGACTGAGAAACTCTCCTATAGTTAGCAGGCGATGCACAGGATACGCGCCCCACAGTCTGCTCGGGGTGTATAGCTACCCCTTTGACAGAGACAGACTGCACTACGATCGCTACCGGCATAACATTCATTAACCTGCCTGAAGGACCTGGGCTAATTAGCTGAGCTAACTCTGGCATCGGCAGGTCCCGGAGAGCGAAAGCTAGAGAGCATGTGGAGCCCAGATTCTGGTACGTCACACATGAGCACTACCTATTTAGAATGATCTTACCGTGCCGCGCCACGGACAGACAAGCTATTTAAGGGCTAAGCTCCGCCCCCAGCCATCTCGTCAATCGCATCACCGATTATGTCATCTGCGACCAATCAGGAGATGCCAGGTCAGAGGATCAGCTTACATTAACCACCAATCATGGCTCGCCATGTCACGGACATGCTCAGTGCAGGCATTTCTGTACTTAGGCTTACAACAGCTTTTTCCTGTTCTGTAACCTAGGTTTAAGGCTACTATGAACAAAGACTCTCGTAACAACTTGTGCCTCTAGGTTATCAACTAGGCGTTGGGATCGACGGCGAAGCTGAGCAGCATCTGCCTTGGCTGAACCTGGATGGGAGACCACTGACTCCTCAGATCCAAGTTTGGATTGCCTGATGCTTAACAACGGCCATTGTGGGTACGGCTGTAGCAAGTGTCAGGGAGAGAGCAGGAAGCCAGTGTTGACATTGTCTCTTTTGTCCTCCTTCCATCCTTATTTAATAAAAGTTATTTTCCCTCTTGGAGAGTTACTGCATTCCTGGACCCTTTATTTTCTGGACTGCTGAGACCCAAGGAAAAGAAGGTAACTTGTAGGAAAGAGTTGGTCCTGTCCATTTATGCACAAGGGGCCTGGGGAAGCTCGCTGACTGTGTGCTCAGTGGACTCTGGGCACTGTGCCTTTAAATACTCGGCTACAACTACCCCCCATGTCCCCTTGTTACACAGCCTCCCAGACCTCTTTATAGGCTCTGCCAAATTAATCCTCAGATTTTTAATTGACACCAATTATACTCGTAACTTCAAATGAGCATTCGATCATTAGGAATTGTTCAGTTGGAGTAACGAGCATCTGAGCATTTTTGTGCTCACTCATTTCTAGTCCTTAATTATGAAAAAATATCTATTTTGTGGGTCTACAACTGGTTTTCTAATCACAAAATGATTAGGAAATTACAAAGGGAACATGTTTGCAGGATTGTGCACAGTAAGGCTAGGTTCACATTTGCTGATGGTAGAGCTGCAGAGGGCTGCAGACTTCCTCCGTGAAGCTCCGCCTACTGCCGCACCTTCTCTGGTCAGCTCCGCCTACGTCTGCATTCGGCCTGCATACCTATCTTTAACATTAGGTACGCAGGCCATGCAGATGTATGCGGATGCCTCCGCTTGCGTCGTTTTGACGATGCAGAGAAAAAAACAATTTCCAACACGGTGCGTTCGACGCTGGCCGCCGCATCTTCAAAACGACGCATCCGCATACATCCACACACATCCGCACGGCCTGCGTACCTAATGTTAAAGATAGGTACGCAAGCCGAATGCAGACGTAGGCGGAGCTGACCAGAGAAGGTGCGGCAGTAGGCAGAGCTTCACGGAGGAAGTCAGCAGCCCTCCGCAGCTCTGCCATCCGCAAATAAGAATCCAGCCTAACCTACAGACAGTGTCAGATTGGCACTGTTATACTGATTAAAATGATACCTTGGTTGATGAAATCCTTCTTGTGGTTGTTGTTTAATCTTAATTTTCAGTTTTCAGTTAATAATACGCTCGTGCTTCGGGGCAGGGCTGTGGGGGGGTCTTCATGTGTGCTCTGCTTAGGTATTCGTGTGTAAACAATATAAAAGTTATCTATTTCTTTCTGGATACAAAACAAGTGTGCTGTTTTGAACATGAGAAAGTTATGATTTTTTTAATTGGGAGAGAAAAATTGTTTTTTTTTAGGCCCACAACAGTTCTACCAAGTCTTTTTTCTAACCTCTTCACAACATACAACGTAAACTTATGTCATGTCATGTCCCCGCCTTTGAAGCAGGCTTGAGCGCTGAACCCACATCTTTCCTGGCAGATGATGGCTGAATTAATTCATTCTCATTATAACTACAAATGTTCTGTGAAGACCTGAAGGGTTTGTTTGAGAACTTACAGTTTAAACAGCATGTAACGCTAGTGGGGGTAGACCTACTGCACTTTGGACGAGGTTTTCCCAGGAGGACGTAACTAAGTGACTATCTGGCATTTACTTGAGCCACTGATGGCAAGGCTAGGCTTTGCCACTAGTAGTCCCAAGGCACCACTCCAAGGCAGCCTTCAACAGCTAACCAGTAGGTCAGATTAGAAAGTACGAGGTACAGAAGGGCGAGTCAGAGGCATTGTCACATAGCCCAAGGTCAGAGCAGGCAGCACATTATCAGCAAATGCAGCTGAGGTCAGGAGCATAGAGGTCAGACAGGACTGGCAAATAAACTGGGTCTTTAATGTGATTCAAAATGCACACCTGAGTGCTATCAGGGTAGGTATCAACATTCCAGCGGGGAGTGGTAGAATCAGAAAAGGTAGTTGAGGTCAGGAGCAGAGAGCTCAGCAAGGACTAGTAAACAAATGGGGTCGTTAATGGTATTCAAAATGCATAGCCGGGTGCTATAAGGTAAGAATCAACATTCCGGTAGTGGTAGGAAGAGCTGCCTAAAATAGGCCCTTCCAGCACCGGATAGCCAAGGGAATCTAATCTCTGCCTGACACAGCAAAATTATGTTGCTGAAGAGACCGGACACACTCCCTAAGACTAAATGAATGCCACAAGCAGATGCAGCAGTACTGCAAGAAGAAGACTCAGTGAAGCAGCCTGATTAAAGGAGAAACCGCATGTTGAGTAGAGGGGCACTAAAGAGACATTCAAGTTGCACCATGACAGAGCAACTTGAAAACCAAGGAACACACCAGACAGGTAAGGGATAAAGTTGTGGAGAAGAGTTAAGAGGTATAAGCTATAAAAATTAGCCCAATATATGAACATCTCACACAGTACTGTTCAATCCTTCATCCAAAAATGGAAGGAGTATGGCACAACTGTAAACTTTCCAAGACATAGCCATCAACCTAAAGTGATATCTCAAGCACTAAAAGAGAGCACTAATTAGAGAAGCCATTAAGAGGCTCATGATCACTGTAGAGGAGTTATAGAGATCACCATCTCAGCTGAGGAAACTGTCAAAGGAGAACTATTAGTCATATACTCCACAAATCGGACCTTAATGGAAAAGAAGCAAGAAAAAAGTAATTTTTAAAAGCAAGCCATATGAAATCACATTTGCAGTTTGGAGAAAACCATGTAGGCTACACAGCTAGTTTGTGAAAGAATGTGCTCTAGTCAAAGGAGACCAAAGTAGAACTTTTTGGGCTAAATGCAAAATACTGTGTGTGATCTAAAACTAACACTGCACTTCACTCTGACAACACCATTCACACAGTCAAAAAATGGTTTTGGCAGCATAATGTTGTAGGGATGCTCTTCTTCAGCAGTGACAGGAAATCTGGACAGAGGTTATGGAAAGATAGATAGAGCTAAATACAGGTCAATCCTAAAGGAAAATCTGTTAGCAGCTGCAAAAAATTTGCGACTGGGGCATAGGTTTACCTTTCAGTAGTGCAACAACCCTAAACATACTGCCAGAGGTACAATGGAGTGGTTTAGAGCAAAGCATATTTATGTGTTTGACTGACTCATATCATTGAGAATCGATGGCAAGACTTGAAAATTGCTGTTCAAAGATGCTCTCCTTCCAAACTCATTGGGCTAGAGTTAGTTTGCAAAGAGGAATGGGCAAAAATTTAAACCTTTAGATGCGCTAAACAGGTAGAGACATACCCCAAAATATTTGCAGCAATAATTGTAGTGAAAATGATCCAACGAAGTGTTGACTCAGGAGAGCAGAATACTAATGCACATCACAATTTTCAGATTTACTTTTTTAAAATATTTAGAGAACCAAGAATATACGATAAATAGATAGATAGATAAATAGATAGATAGATAGATAGATAGATAGATAGATAGATAGATAGATAGATAGATAGATAGAAAGATAGATATTTGTTTTTCTTTCACTACATGTATTTTGTCTGGATTATGAAGATTTTCATTTGTTTAAATAATAAAATTACATCTCTTAATCTAGGAAGCACTTTTTCTGCAACACACAAGCCTTGGCTTCAGGATAATGACTTAGTAGTAAAATAAGGACAGAGCAGCATTAAAATGTCCTCCTTGTATATGGTATGTGAATAATAAAAGAAAATGATGTTATTAAGGTGCTGAAGTATATCATAGTTCAATCAATTCAAGTTACATTAATTGACTTTGCTAGTGCAGCACCTTCCTTGAATCTTTGGATTATTATTCACAGATTGAGACTACTATTCCATTTTAAGGTATTCAGGAATTCAGCACCATAGTAGAATACTCCAATCATATTGGGCTTCTTCTATACCCAAGTGATAGACCGGGGCGCTCTGACGCATCCATGCTAGCTGTACATCTCCTGACTGCCCACTATATTTTATAGTGATAGACTGTAATGTTGCTGTCTAGACTGCTGTTGCTGGTTTTACACTGCCGGATTCCTTTTTTCTTGCCTTTCATATGTTTTTACTTTGTGGCTTCTACCACGTTTGACACTACAACCATGCATCTATTTACTGTATAATTTTGTTTTATAATTCTAGACTGTACTGCTGCTTAGAAACGTAGTCTCTTAAAAATGCACCAACATGAATCAACTCACAAAATAGGGCTTATTTTTTTTAAAGACTTATTCCCAAATCACTGCTTCTTCATGTTATAAAAAAGTTAGCCTGTGTCTTTTCTGAAAAAAGGAATAATTCTGTGCATTACTTGATAAAAAATATTAGTAAGTGTTAATTATTTAAAAAATAGGAAACATGTTATGGATCCTAAAGAAGGGATACTCTTTTCACTCATAATTGAAAAGCCATATTTCTTCACATTCAAAACACCACATCTGTTTTTTGCTCCCTAAATAATGGGATACATATTCAACTGATTTTGAAAAAGCTCATGATACTCTCTAAAAGCCACATGTGAAAAATCCACAGCTTCTTCTATTTGCTTTCCCTGTATATATATATACAGATAGGTCCATAAATATTTGGACAGAGACAACATTTATCTAATTTTGGTTCTAGACATTACCACAATGAATTTGAAACAAAACAAATCAGATGCAGTTGAAGTTCAGACTTTCAGCTTTCATTTGAGGGTATCCACATTAAAATTGGATGAAGGGTTTAGGAGTTTCAGCTCCTTAACATGTGCCACCCTGTTTTTAAAGGGACCAAAAGTAATTGGACAAATGACTCCAAGGCTATCTCATGGACAGGTGTGGGCAATCCCTTTGTTATGTCATTCTCAATTAAGCAGATGAAAGGGCCGGAGTTGATTTGAGGTGTGGTGTTTGCAGTTGGAAGGTTTTGCTGTGAAGGAAACATGCGGTCACAGGAGCTCTCCATGCAGGGGAAACAAGCCATCCTTAAGCTGCAAGAACAGAAAAAAACCCATCCAAGAAATTGCTACAACATTAGAAGTGGCAAAATCTACAATTTGGTACATCCTGAGAAAGAAAGAAAGCACTGGTGAACTCATCAATCCAAAAAGTCCTGGGAGCCCACGGAAGACAACAGTGGTGGATGATCGCCGCATACTGTCTTTGGTGAAGAAGAATCCGTTCACAACATCAACTGAAGTCCAGAACACTCTCAGTGAAGTAGGTGTATCTGTCTCTAAGTCAACAGTAAAGAGAAGACTCCATGAAAGTAAATACAAAGGGTTCACATCTAGATGCAAACCATTCATCAATTCCAAAAATAGACAGGCCAGAGTTAAATTTGCTGAAAAACACCTCCAGAAGCCAGCTCAGTTCTGGAAAAGTATTCTATGAACAGATGAGACAAAGATCAACCTGTACCAGAATGATGGGAAGCCAAAAGTTTGGAGAAGAAAGGGAACGGCACATGATCCAAGGCACACCACATCCTCTGTAAAACATGGTGGAGGCAACGTGATGGCATGGGCATGCATGGCTTTCAATGGCACTGGGTCACTTGTGTTTATTAATGACATAACAGCAGACAAGAGTAGCCGGATGAATTCTGAAGTGTACCGGGATATACTTTCAGCCCAGATTCAGCCAAATGCTGCAAACTTGATTGGACGGCGCTTCATAGTACAGATGGATAATGACCCCAAGCATACAGCCAAAGCTACACAGAAGTTCATGAGTGCAAAAAAGTGGAACATTCTTCAATGGCCAAGTCAATCACCAGATCTTAACCCAATTGAGCATGCATTTCACTTGCTCAAATCCAGACTTAAGAGGGAAAGACCCACAAACAAGCAAGACCTGAAGGCTGCGGCTGTAAAGGCCTGGCAAAGCATTAAGAAGGAGGAAACCCAGCGTTTGGTGATGTCCATGGGTTCCAGACTTAAGGCAGTGATTGCCTCCAAAGGATTCGCCACAAAATATTGAAAATAAAAATATTTTGTTTGGGTTATGTTTATTTGTCCAATTACTTTTGACCTCCTAAAATGTGGAGTGTTTGTAAAGAAATGTGTACAATTCCTACATTTTCTAACACATATTTTTGTTCAACCCTTCAAATTAAACGTTACAATCTGCACTTGAATTCTGTTGTAGAGGTTTCATTTCAAATCCAATGTGGTGGCATGCAGAGCCCAACTCGCGAAAATTGTGTCACTGTCCAAATATTTCTGGCCCTGACTGTATATATATATATATATATATGTTATATATATATATATATACAGGGGTTGAACAAAATAATGGAAACACCTGGAAACATCAACAAAAGTTACTTTAATATGGTGTAGGTACGCCTTTTGGGGTGATTACAGCCTCAATTCTCCGAGGTATGGATTCATACAAGGTGTGAATTGTTTCCAAAGGAATTTTAGCCCATTCTTCAGTGAAACCACCCACCAGTTCTTAGAGCGACGATAGCGGCGGAAATCGACGTCTAACTTGAATCTCTAAAATCAACCATAAATGCTCAATAATGTTGAGGTCTGGGGATTGTGGGGGCCAGATGAGATGCTCAACTTCATTAGAATGTTCCTCGAGCAATGCTTTATCGATTCTAGCTGTATGAATTGGTGCATTATCATCCTGAAAGATGGCGTTCCCCTCCGGGAACAGTGCTTGAACCATAGGATGCACTTGGTTGCCCAAAATGCCTAAATAATCGCGGCTGTTATTTCTTCCATGAAGGGATATCATTGGCCCGGCGGATCTCCATGAAATAGCACCCCAGATCATCACAGAACCTCCGCCATGTTTGGGAGAAGGCAGTCTGGATGGAATGCTTCTTTCGGCTGTCTCCAAACATACACACGGCCGGAGGTCGAGAAAAAGGGTAAACGATGATTCGTCTGAGAATATCAAATGTTTCCGCTGCTCGAGGGACCAATTCTGGACGAACAGTTTTCGTGGATACTGGGTTCTGTAGGTGTTCATTGAGCTCAGCAGTGATTTTCGGAGCCGAGATCTTGCGATCCTCTCTCACAAATCGCTTTAGAGTCCGACGGTCAACTTCGACTTTCGGCCGGACCTGTGCTTTGCTGTGGACGTTTTTCCTTCTCTTTCAAACGCAGTCATTACTTTGGAGACAGTACCTCTTGACACGCCAAGCATTCGGGCACTTTCGGTTACACTAGCGCCTGCCATTCCAGCACCAACAATTTGGCCTCTTTGAAAATCTGAGAGGTCTGCCATTGGTATCAGGTTCTC
>JARQOD010000001.1:752300424-752360534 GCA_033576555.1 Oophaga sylvatica | reverse complement strand
AAGGATCAAGGGAATTGATATGCTCACTTTGGGTTTTAGAGGTGGGATTTGGGTAAGAACTGGCTAAACTTAATTTAAGTGGATCTTTAGATTGGGTTTTTATTGAATCCTCAGGGCCTTAATGAAAACTCTGGCTTTGGACCTTTTTGTAGTGGGATTAAACTTCATTTTTGACTCTCCTTCTTGTGGGGTAATATAGTTTTATTTAATTTTAATGCAATTTTTTAGTATTTACCTGTTGTTTTGTTTTCTTTTGTGAGCTCCTTCTGGGTCGTTGAGATGGAGTTTTGGGATTGGAGGGTGAACGGTGACGCATTTTTGTAATCTGCAACGGGTTTTTCCTTGATGAGAGAAAAGTAACAAAATTAAAATTAAAAGACAACCCCTGTTTCCCCACTCGAGAAAATATCTCCAATTCCAAGACATCTTGAATTTGTATTTGCACCTTTACAAGTTTACTAAATTGTTTATTGATTAATATTCTTTCGAAAGGGTGTTTGAAAAATGGTTTTTTTTTGTATATGTTTTAACATTGAGTTATCAGATTAATAACATCTCCTTAAAGCGTTTGGAATATAATTTCATATATGCATTTAACTATTTCTATGCTACAATAGGATGCAATTATAGCTAATAATTCATTATAACTTGTCACCCATTACAAGAGCTGAATTTTTCAGTAAAAGGCCCCCCTGTTACTACATCGCTTGAATTGTGCGCATGCGCTGGCTGTTGCCCCGCCTTGGCAAAACTGCCGGCCTCTGTTACTATCACCGTCATTGAGAGTAGTGCGCATGCGCGGTTGTTGCTTCGCCTCACATGATGTGCGCGGCTTTAGCGCTGATGACATCCGGCCAATCACATAATGATGATGGGGAAATGGGGTTATTCACCGCGGCCGCTCCTTTTCTTTATGTAAATCGGCGTTGCACCAACGGCGCTGCCCAAACAAACTTTCAGCGGGCGTGATATTACAATTTCAAGACTTAACCGATTGGATGGAGCTTTTTTTAATCTCACACATCCCTCCTTGACAACTTTCCCCCAAAGACTGGGCGAAACGGCCGTCGGGCAGAGGACGAAGCTCCAACCACCCTTCTATCTGCTGGGATCCGGGTAATGGTTTCGGTAACCTCCATAAGGGCTTATGGCTTTACAGCTTTGTCTACTGGTGTATGAGCGGGTTAGTTATATATAGTCGGGTTTGTCAATGTCTATTAATTAGACTGAGTCAGAACTGATTATTGAAAGACAAAACCAAGATATATTAATTAGGCATTGCGCCCGAAATAGTAAATATGTACCATGTTAAGGTTTGATCTCCCATGACATTAGCTTTTAGATAAGCAATTATTTTTAACATGGCATTTTTTTACATATGGTGGTTGTTGAAGCCTTACCATGCAGCTAAATTCATCATTAAGGGAAAGCTTATACCGTTCCCTTTTATCTTGCACCTTTTTGATAAAAAATTGAGAAAAAATATGTCTCAAATTTTGATAAATAAAAGTGATTTTTTCATTAATTCATTTGCGCTCCGTTTCTTGTTTAAATCATGGACAAGATATTTGGGGGTTAACTGCTGTCTCCTGTCTGTTGCAATCGATTAATATTACCGTCTGTGAGCGGAACTCGAGAAATCAGTCCAAACATGGTCAAGAAACCCCTGCTCCAACGCCACTTCAGCTGTGTGCACCACTAACACCTCTTCCGTGTTGCCCATCGCTCGTGGTAAAAACCTGCTCCACTGGTGCGGGAAGGGCCTCTAACAAAATGTTTTACCATATGCTTGTTTGTTCGCCAATATTAGCTCTAGGTTCTCCTGTGGCATGATGTTTCGTAATTTGCCTTTATAGCGTAATCGAGGATGCGGCCAACCAGTAGTATTCCCTCCTTCATAATTTTGGCAATGCGGGAAATCCCATTTTAAATCTGCAAGACTAAACACACATTGGGCCAATTTCCAGGTGCAATTGCAATGCCAGTGGGGGGAGGACATTTTTCTGCCAAATCCCACACCCCCCTCCACACCACAAACCCTGACCTGACTTGGCAACCAACATTTCTCTTCCCCCTAGAACACTCCTCCCCAAAATAACACCCCCTCATCCTCCTCCCTCCTCTTTTTCCTCCACCTCATCCCAGACATTCCCGAGCAACAATGGCTGACTTTATCAAGGCTTTCCCTCCTCCTCCCTTCCTCCTCGCTGCAGACGCCATCCCTTATGTGCTCAAAGTTTCATACAGACACATAATGGGATCCATGCTTAAAAGCACGTCGCGCTTACCAGCCGTGTGCATTTCTCAAAACATGAAGGACTTTACAGAGATCTGTCACTTTGGCCACTGCCCCACAAACAATTCATCCTGCCCTCAAACTGCCTGACGTGTATCCTCCCACAAATGCATTACAACCTCTGTTGGAACACTTTGGAGATCACTTTCTGAGCTGGGCTCCCCCCTGGTGGTTGCGATCATATTGAAGCTGTATTGAAGACAAATCCATCACCTGGGAGCGAGGAGTGGCAATCAGGGTGACGGACTGGCAAATATAAATGAGCTACCTTCCATGACCCGCGGTGATTATTTCTCTCCTGGTCTAGTTGGAAGTCAGCTGGTTTTCTGTTGCCTCCCAAAAATTCAGATAATTATTTTTTGCCTTGCTTCTGTGATTTTGCGTTTCTTTGTTTTTGCTCCCCCTTTTGATGAGGTCACCGTTTCTCATTTATTTTTTTCATTTGCTCTTTCACGTTTTTTCAGTGGCTGCTGGGTAGCGGCATGTTTTACTCCAGAGTTCTGATTTAGGCGGGGCGAGATCGTGTGTCTCCATTTTGGTTAGAAGTGTTGGAATTTTTCCTAGGGTTTGCTGGGTTGCAACATATTCTTTCCTGTCCCGTCCCCATCAGATAGTATTCAGGCCCCACAAATTTCTTACTCTATTTTCTGCCTGTTTTGTATTTCATCTTGCTAACCGCCTTTATGTGTGGGGGCTACCTATTCCTTTGGGTCTACCCGGGCATTAGCTTTCCCCTTTCTATCTTTTAAGCGAGCTAACCCCTTTCCCACTGTGTCGAGGCAAACTAGGTCACCATAAGTACGTCCCTGGCTGCTTCTAATTGTGCGGTTAGCTTAGCGGTCTGCAACTCATTAGCTCCCAACCTCCTGGGTTTCGGCTGCCTTGGCTGTTATTGCTCCTATCCCCCCCTCGCTACCAAATCACAACAGAATCACCGGCCTGACTGAAATTCTATGGTAATCAAAGAAGAAAAAAATATAAAAAAAAAAAAAAAGGTAGTCAGAAATTTTTTTTTTTTTTATTTTTTCCCTGTTTTTCTGGGGGGGCTGGAGGAGGCTTTTTTTCTTCATGGAAATCAAGCTTTTGTCCGATGTGTTGACACTTGCTGCTGAAGTTCAAATATTGCACCATCTCACTCGGTTGTCTGCTGAGAACCTAAGATCCCTATCCGATTTATTTTTTTGGATCGGTCAAATTTTTGAACTTTAAATATAACTGTAAGTTTTTTTTTGCCATAAACCCAATTTCTCGGGGGACGCGTGCGGGCAGGTACAAATTGTCATCTCCCCTGTTGCGTGGCGACCCCAGGATTGGGCCCTTTCCCTGAAAATGGGATCCTGTTTTGGCTAATGTTGATGCATTTTTTCAGACTCTGGGGTTGTTGTATATGAACCAATGTTACGATCAAGCTGAGAAAACCTTTTGGCATTGAACCAGGTCAGGAAGCGCAGAGCTATATTGCAAAATTCCGAAATGGGCAGTCTTACTAAAGGGAACAGAGCCCTGCAGCTCTTTTTTGGAAGGGCCCTGGCAAACCGTAAAAATGTTATGGGGGATTTCCTGTCCCCTTGGTCTCAATGACTCTATGTCATTAGCTATTCAAATTGACAGACGCTTGCGTGAACGTAAAACTATGCGAGAGGTGGATGCCTTGCAGCAAAACCTCTGAGCCCATGCGTGTATGGAGCTGTTTTCTGGGCTCACATCGAGAGTTTCGAAAGCGAATAATGTGCTTTTATTGTGTGGATGCTTCTCAACATTTCCGTCTGCCTAACGGGGGGAAGTTTTGAGCGCTCATTTTTTTGGTAATGTTCAAACTAAATTTCTCTTGACTTTACCTTGATCTGCCCATGCCCCACATTTTCTGGTAGGCCTTTTGTTGATTCAGGAATACACTGCATCAAGAGACAAAATAAGCTTGAAAAACTTGTATTTTATTCAAAACTAGGCAACATGTAGGAAAAAAAAGAAAAGGCGATTAACGTTTCGGCCCAACCGAGCCTTTTCAAAATAATGCTGTAAAACAAAAATATAGTAAAAGAACAAGAAAATGAAATTAAATATATACACATAGTATTGAAAAAAAATACAAATATACATATATTCCCCATAAGAATGCGGCAAGTGAAATCTGAAAAAATACGAAGCATATGTACAACAATTAATAACAAAACAAAGTTTTTGTTGAATAAAGTCACTTGTAGGGGAACAGAATGATAAATCCCTAGAAAATAATTACCTCACAAGTGTCCAGTGCCAGGTACAAAAAGTTTAGAGGAAGGAACCAAGATGATTTCCTGTAGGCTATAATGATAAAGTATAACAATGGAACATAATGTAAATGTACCAGGATAATTTAATGGGGGAAAAATGCTTATGCCCAGACATTGTAATAACGGGGTGGAGAGAAAATGGTGATGGTTATATAACCAGAGGGACCCTTTAAATTTGAAAACTGGGGAGCAGAAGCAAATACCTGAAATGAGGACAGCTTAGGCATAAATATTGGGCGGTCCCCCGTCAGGGATCGTGCGCTGGGCTATAAAAATAATGATCAAAATGAAATATAAAGACGTATGTGGGAAAAAGGTTGGATAAGTCTAGTAGATACCTGGAATGAGGACAACATATACGGGCATCCGATATTGGATGGCAGCTCCAGTCAGGGATCGTGTGGCGCTATAAAAATTACGCTAAAATAAAAGGCCCCCAAGCATAAATGGCCAGTAAATGGGGTAGCCAGTAAATCCTGAAGTGAGGAGAAGCCTTCTTGGGCAGCGCTCCCTCGCTGTCCCTGTGAAATGCGCTGTAACGTGAGCATTGGCGCCTGTTAACTTCCTGTTTTCACCAACCGGAAGTGAGGGGTCCTGAAACCCGGGAATGACTCGCTCACTGTCAGTGTGTAATTCGCAGGCCGTCATGCGATGAATTAAGAACTAATGGCTGGTGATTTAGAGCTGTCTTGATTTATTCCAAGCGCAAAAATAAAAAAAATTGGTATGGCTATGTTCCGTTATTACCTATATTCAGCTCATGATGAGGGGATTGAATATTACAGATCTGAAGCATCAATGATTATATAAGGGCATAGTGATGAAGGGAGATATAGCTGTGGGCAGCACGGAATTTTTTTTAACATAGATTTAAAGCATCCGTGTCTTTAAATAATCTGACAGAAGCCAATTTAAAAAAAAAAGAAAAAAAGGACAAAAAAAAAAAAGGGGAAAGAAAAAAAGGCACTGGACCAAAGTATAGGTCACATAAATTATATAAATAAACCAAAATCGAGAAACACAGAGTGTTACGGAATACATTCAAACACTAGTAAAGGGGGGATATACAGTATAATTGGGAACAATAGCAGTCGTAAAAGCAGGGGAAAAGTATACAACTCACTACAGTCATGATATTTCGGGGGTGTGAAAAATATAAAAGAAATTAGTAAGGCATTTATGACAACCAAAAATTTCTCTATTGAGGCCTTTTTGGGGCCCAAAAATTCCCCCTTTTTTTGAATCCAAAAATTCCAAAATTTGAGCAAACCGACATGTTTTCCCCCCCGTTTTGGGGGGGGGACGTTTCATAATCTGATTTTTCCCCGCTGCCCCACAGTGTGTCCAATTAAAAAAGGGGGCCGTAGTGGTAACCAGTTTTCCCCCCCATCAAAACGGGGACTTAGGGGGAACTACCCCCCTTTTTCCCTTTTTAGCTGCGGTTTTTTCCCCCCCCTATAAAAACCCCCCAAAGGAAATTTAAAAAAAATTTAAAAAAAAAAAATTTTTATTCCCCCTAAAAAAAAAACCCTGAATGGGGTGGAAAATTTCCAGTCCTGGGGTGGGGGATTTTTCTGATTTTTTGATGGGGAACCCAAATGCACATTTTAAAAATTTTGGAAGGGGGCCATTCGCCCAGGAAAAAGAAGCTTTTTTGGGGGAAATGGAAGGGGCTGCCCCCCAAAAGCCCCGCTCTAACGATTTCCCCTTTTATTTAGGGGGTCTTTTGTGCAAAAAAGTGTAGGTTCCTAAAGGAACCCAAAATCGGGGAAAAGCGAGTTAAAAGGGGGCCAATGCCCAAAAAGCCCAAAAATTTTCCCTTTCGGCAAAGGGAAAAAAAGGGGTGCACAAGGGGAATTTTTTCTGTAGCCCTAGGTTGGGGGGAGGGAAAAATTGAGGTTTTAGGACAGACCTTTTTTTCCTTCCCCCAAAAAGACAGTGGAAACCCCCCCTTTTTTGGGGAAATTAAAATTGGGTCAGGGTTTTTTAGTCCTCTCCAAGGGGAGTTTGGGGGATCTTTTACGACCGTGTAATCCTTTTATACTGTGAACGGGTAAACTCCCCACGGGGGTTCCTGGATGACAACTCATAGTGAAGAAAGCGTTGCAATCATGGTTTTTACGGAAAAGGGCCCCCGAAAAAAGGTTTTCCCAAATTTCTTGGGGGACCAGAGGGTTCCAAAGGGGGAAACCGAAAGTCTGTTTAAAAGTATAGGGAAAAATTGTAGCCCCGGGGGAAGATAATTTTGGAAAAAAAGGGGAAATGCAGGAAAAAGGGTAGAAGTGCCTGTCCAAATCAGAAAAATATATCTTTCCCAAAAGATATTCGGGGGAAATACTGTAAAAAACTGTTGTCATAGATGTAAAAGAAAAAAAAAATTAAAAATGCTTAGAAAAAGGCGGGCCTACTTTTGGGGGCCCCATCGCGGTGCCCCCCGTTTCTGGATTTTAAATGTATCCCATTAGAGTTGAGCGACCCCTTTCCAAAAATCCTAAAGTATCGGAAGGGGAAGGGGGATCCCAAAAACACTAAAATATGGGGGGAAAACCCAAAACCCGACCCCCGGAAGTCCCATGTAAGTAAAAGGGAACAAAAAATAAAAATTTAAAAAAAAAAACCCATTCTTGCCTTGTTGGTTTTTGACATGGGAAAACAAAAAAGAAAAAAAAGAAGTATTGGGAAGGTTGGGAAACCCCTTAAAGGCAAAAAATTTTTAACCCCCAAAAAAAATGGAATAGCATAAATTTTTTTTTTTTAAAGATGTTGGGTTTTGGGGGAAGAAATTCCCCAATGTTAACTTTTTTATATTTTGCAAATATGAAAAATTACAATTCCTTTTCTCTTCATCTTCCCCTTTTTTAACTTTTCACACCCCTTTCCCTTCAAAATCTTCTGCAGCATCTTTTTTTTCCCAAACAAATTATTCTTCATCTTCACCTTTTTTATCTTCTTCTTAAACTTCTTGCTATTCATCTTTTTTTAACTTTTTTTTTTTCCCCCCCTTTTAAACAAATTTAACCCCTTTTTCAAAATTTGCTTTAATTTTTAAAAAAAATTCTTTTTTGGGGACAAAAGGGAAACCTGTACTTTAACGGGCAAAGTATAAAAATTTTTTATCCTTCGTTCTTTCTGTCCAAAAGATTTAAATTACAACAGTATTTGTCCGTTTTTCATTTTTTGCCTGCACCCCCAAAAGGGTTTTTTCCGGGGAAAAAACCCGGGGGTGAAGGACCACCCCCAAAAACGTTAAATCTTTTTCCCCCTTTAAAAAATTTAGAGCATATATTTTGCTCTTCTTTTTTTGGGCTTATACTTTATGTTTTTCTCTTTTAGATCTTTTGCTTATTTTTCTTGGGTCTCTTTTTTCCTATCTTGTTTTTAGCAAAATTTTTTACCAGCGGGGTTTAAAATGGGAAAAGGGGTTAAAACGGGGGTACCTGTGCCCCCAAACACCCCCAAGGGGCCAGCGACTTGCTGGAACTCGGATACCAGATGAGGCACCTAGGCCAAAGGCACTTTTGGGGAAAAAACCCGCTGCCCGGAAAAAAACCCGGAAAAGGGGAGCAGAAGAAAAGCCAAAAGGCAAACCGGGGACCACGGGGCTTTCCCCGGGAAAAACCCGGGTTTCTAAGCAGGGGGTACCTGTGCCCAAAGCACTACCAAGGCCAGCAGCCCCCGCGGGGAAACCGGGGGTACCAAAAATGGGGGGCACCTGGCCAAAGGGGACTGCGAAAAACCAAAACTGACTACGGGAACCCCGGGGGGCAGCAAAGGGGAAAAGGGGGGCCAATGGCACAACCGGGCCCCCTGCCCCTTAAAAAAAACCCCCTAACCCCGGAGCAAGTGTTGACTGGCTAACAGAAAAACCCCCAGCAACAACTGGGTGTTGGAGCCCAGGGTCAAGGGGGATTTTTAAATACAAAATAAAATAATTTCCTTGTTACCTGTAATTTTTTTAAAGTCTATACTTCAAACAAGAAAAAGAAACCTTTTTCTACCATAAGATAAAAGATTTTTTTAAACTAAAAAATTTTAGATAAATAAAAAATTACAAACAAAAACACATACATTAACATTTTAACAGAAAAGCAAACCAAAAAAAAAATTTTTAAGGAAAACGCTAAAACGTTGTACATAAAAGCAACAATTTCATATCTAAAAAAATTTTTAAAGATGGAAAAGTAACAGTAGAAACCTTTTTTTTTGTAAAGAAATGAATGTCGACTTCAAAACATCACCCGCATTACAAGTTATCTGTGATATTAAAAAAATGTTCCATTTCCCCTGAATTTGTCCCTAAATATTTTATACAAAATTACCCCAATTTTTCCATCTTTTTAATCTCATAATATGTGGAATTTTAATCATTTTTTTAAAACAAACATAATTTTAAAAAAAGTGCATGGGGGCATGGGGGGGAAAAAAATTTTTATGGCTGACTGTCGACGGAAGCATGAAAAAAAGTAGATGGGAATATAAAAAATAAAAACCGCATACCAAAAAGATGGAAAAATGGCAATAAAAATTACTGTACCCAAAAAAGTGTGCTCACCCAAAAATATTTTTTTTTATAGCTTAAAAACAGGGTACAGGAAAATTAGCTGCCCCTTTTTGTTTTGGGGACCACAGACTCCTTTTCCTGCTGAGACGCATTGGGTAGTGAACATTGTTGCAGTTTTAAAATAAAAGTCTCTGCGGAAAACCCCCACATTTAAGACCAAAAATTTTTTCAGACTTTCTTAAAAAATCTACCAAATGAAAAAGGGAAAAGGGTTTTAAGGCATTTTGGTCGTGGATTTTTTTGGGGGAAAAATTGGGGGGGTTTTCTGTGGCGCGGGGGCCCCCATTGACACGCACCCCCCATTTTTCCCCGGGGGCCGGGGGAGCCCCTTTTTATGCAAAATTTTTGTAGGAGCTCGAAAACCCCCCTGGGGGCGGAAAAAAAAATTGAAGCCGGTTGTTTGGATGTCACCCAATGCATCGACTTCAATTGTTCCCCCACCTCCTCTCAGGACCACAGCTTTTTTTGGGGGAACCCCAATCTGCCCCTTTAAAACCCCGGCAAATTGCCCAGGCACCCCGAGAGTTCTTACAGGAGACATTTGAGTTCTGCTTCTTTTTGAAAAAACTTTGGGGTTTGCAAACGGGGGGCCCAGCCAACAGTTTTCTGTAATTTGAAGAGGGTATGCAGTGGGGGCGCACAGCTGTGTCCTCTGAATCTAAAGGGCGGGGAGACGGGGGCCGATGGTCAGCACACCGCAGAACCCTTGATGATGATGAATAAAACCCCGGGGTGCCATTTTGGGGTTGAGCGGGGTGCGGGCCCAAAAACCCCCCCAACAGGGGGTTTTTAAAAGGGGGTAGTGGGGATGATGAGGTCCAAGCCCAACGGGGCATGAAAACATGAAGGTGTGGGAGCAGCTCAAGGAAAAATAAAAATTTATTTATATCCCCGCCAAAAATTCCCCCACTTTTTACGTTTACTTTTTAAAAAACACAAGTCATAAGAAAAACCTTTTAACAACCCCAAAAATTTAAAAAAAAAAATTTTGGGTCGCCCCTGCTCGTGACATTTTAAAAGGGACAATGAATGGGGGATTTTAAAAAGTAAAGGGTTTATATAAAAGGGGTGCATTTACAAAAAATTTTTCCCCTTTTAAAAGGGGAAAATGAGGGTTGGAGAATAATGGGCTAGAGACACACACACACTTACACAAATACATAGAATAATTTTTGTTAGAAAATGTGAAGGCCCCTCTAACAAATTGTTTTGGGGGGCCCTTTTAAACCAGAAAAATTTTGGATAGCCTAATTTTTGGGGGGACAGCTTCCCCGAGGATTGGCGTAGACGGGGGAAGTCTTGGAGCCCCAAATGGGGGGTATTAAAAAGTGCAGAGTTATCAAAGTCTTTGCAGGGGCGCAGCGGGGGGTTTGGCCCCCTAGATAGAAATGAGGAGGGGTTTTAGGGGGTGTGAAAATGTGGGGATTTTTTGGGGAAAACCCGTTTTTTGGTTAAAAAAAGGGGGGAGGCCCCAGAGAAAGGGGTTTGTGAAAAGGGGAAAATGAGGAAAAAAATGCCCCAACGGTACAAACAGGGGGAGATTTTGGCTGCAGACTGGGGTTTCCTGTAGCCTCCAGTTTGGCACCTGTTCAGCATTTTTTTTCCCCCAAAAACCCCAAAAGGCCCCCCCGGGGCTTGAAAACCCCCGGGGCCTTTTTCACACACTTGCCCATAAAATTTTCTATGTAAAGGGAAAACCCCGTTTAATTAAAAAAAAAAAAAACTAAAAAGTGTCAGTCACCTCAAAACAAAAAGGAAAAAATGTGGGGGACAAAGCACGTGTGAGTTACAAAGAAAACACTAGAGATGTGGGGGCCCCCACAGCAGCACCAAAATTTCCCCGGTTTTTGTTTAAGCCTCTTCATCGAGTCACACACCGGTTATGTTTTTTCACAGATCGCCAGGGGAAAAACCCCGGGCCCCTTTGGGGCCCAAACAAACTGTTTTTTCCACCACACAGAAATTTTCCCGTCATCCTCACACTCCCACCACAAAACACCAGGTAGAAAAAGGGGTTTTGGTAAAAAAAGGGGCCCAAACCCCCCCAAAAAACCTTTTCACGACACGGGGTCTGAACTGGCTTTTAAAAAACCCCGCCCTTTTAAATTCTTTTGATTCAGGCTGGGGGAAAAAGACATTTTTCCCAAAAATAAAATCATTGTCAACCCAAAAAAACAAGGCCAAGCCAAAATTTTATTTCAGCAGGCAAGCCGTCCCGGGGCGAAAAAACATGTTGGGGGAAAAATTAAACATGGCTAACAAAAACCCCCCCAGTAAAGGGGCCCCTAAAACCCCCGTTTTTTGCCCCCCACCCTTTTTTTATAAAAAGCTACAACCATAAGGAAAGAAGGGAAAATTCCCCGTCCCTACAATACAACAAAGGGGTAAACCCCCCACGATGAAAAAGGGGGAAACCCGTTTTCCCGCACCAGCCCCCCCAAAAACCTCATCAAATGTGAACGAAGACCAAGGGGTTTCAGGGAGAATCCTACAAGATCAAGGAAAATGTGAGAAAAGGGGACCCCTCCTAACAAAAAATTGTAGCATGGATAATTAAACAGAAAAATAAATATTTTTTGATCCAAAAACCATCAAAAAAAAGGGGAAAAAATTTGGCCCCAAAAAGCCCCGGGGCTATTAAAACAAAAAATAAACAAGAAGCAAGAAAACCCCAAAGGGGCGGAGCAGACTAAATAGGGAAAAAAGGTCATGAAAACCAGCAAACTGAAACAAAACTAACAAGGGTTTTTCTAACCCCATGGCCAGGGACAACCCCCTTTCCCTCACCCCCCTTGGGGGCCCAATGTTGTAAAACCGGGTTTTACTGCCCCTTGCGTTTTGGCGCTGTACGTTTCCCCCCAAACCCCCAAGGATTGCAGGAATCAAGTCTGTACACATTGTTCCCCCCTTTTCCTTTTTTCCCTTTTCCTTTTCAAAATCATCGCTGCAGAGCCCCCCGGGGGGCCCCCCCTACCCCCAAAAAGGACCCGTGAACGTTTCCCTTTTTTTGCGACCGAGGGGCACAGCCGTGTCCAAACCCCAAAGGGGCCATCCTAAATTTTAAATTTCCAGGGGAATCTTACCACACAGCAAAAGGAGCTCTGTAACCCCAAAAAAAAAGGAGCCCCGACTTGGGGGTTTTTGGGGAAAAAAATCTACAGGCAGCTTGGTAGGTGTGAAAAGGGGCCAAAAATCTGGTGTCACCCGGGGGGCCTTTTGGCCCCAACCTCACCCACATACCATGTCTGCATATGGCTAAATTTTGGCGGCAGGTTTTTTTTTGGGGGACCCCCCGGTTTTTGGGGGAACTGCTGCACAAGGTCCGCCTAATTGCGTTTCCGACGTTCCACGGCCCCAATCGCTGATTGCAGTTTTTCCCAACAAAATTTCCCTTTCCCCATGAAAATCGCATCATAGGAAAACGTACCCACCAGGGGGAATTCCCCTTTTTTACAAATTTGGGGAGCGGTTGTGAAAACAAAAAGCCAACAGTAATGGAAAATCACTAAAACAGGCCAGTCAACTCAAAATTTGCGCCTTCCCCAAACTTACACCACTACTGATTGGGCCTCTATAAAAAGAAAAAAAATATTATTTTTTTAATAGCGCCAAAATTTCCCCGCAGTGCTTAAAACTTTTTAAACTTTTTCAAAACACAGTCTAAGTAACAACGTTAAAAAAAAATAATTAAAGCAAAATCACCCCCCCCCCCGGTGAAAGTTTAAAAATCTAAAGGGGGTGTGGGAGATACAAATACGGGGTTTTTTTATACAATGGTTTTTTAAAAATGATGGTCCCAGCCTTTTTAAGGGGAAGGGGGGAAAAATGGAGATAGTGAAGGGGGTAAACCCAAAAAATTTCCATAAATGACTTTGAAAAGTAAAAGGATGGGCCCCTGAGAAAAAATGTTTTTTTGAGGGAGCCCCGGGAAAACCTTTTCCCAAAATTTCGGGAAACCCCCAATTTTTTTGGGGGGAGAGCTTCCCCCGAGGTTGGGGGCAGCGCGGTAAAACCCCTTTGGGTTGGGAGGGGGAAAGGGACGGTTTTGGGGAAGGTTACCCCCGGTCGTTTCCCCCTTTTTGCGGGGCCGGTTTTGGCCGATAAATATAAAAAAGGGGGATGTGGGGGGTTCGCGCTGTGGAGAGCTTTTTTTGGTGAGAACCAGTAATTAGAATTGGTTTTCCCAAAATGAAGGGGGACCCCCCTGCCAGTGTAATGAGGGGGGAAAAAACTCTATAAGGGTTTTTGCCACTTTTGGGGGGTTTTGAGGGGGTAACCGGGGGGGCGATGCAGATGAGCACTATTTAGCCAAAAGGGGGCCCCTTTTTCTGCCTGCTTCAAAAAAAAACTGCAAGCACAAGGCCCCGAGGTTTTGGAAAGGGGGAGGTTTGGGAAATCAAAATTTTCCCCCCACCTTCGGGGCATCAGCGCAACGTGGTTCCCAAAAGGGCTGGGGGACTTTCAAAGTACCATCCCCCATAAAAAATTGAACCCCAGAGTCGTGTCTATATTTTAAAACCCTTAAAAATTTTTTTAAAGTATTTCCCCAAAAAAATTTAAATTACTTTTTTTTCTACCCCCTTTTTTAATGCTTTTGTGTTTTCCATAAATTTTATGTTACAGAATTATGATAAAATTTTTTTTAAAAATTTTTTTTTTTAAAAAATTTTTAAATTTAAAATTTTTTTAAAGGGTTTGGGGGGAGATGAGGAGGTCAATGGAGAGGAAGACATCGCTCCGGGGGAAAGGGAGACAATCCAAATCATATGGCCAAGGGGGGGTGAGGGCCCCCAAAAAGGGGGGGTTTTTGCCTTTTTCAGGGACAACGTTTTTTGGGGCCAGTTGGGAGTCCGGGGAGCACAGGGGGATTTTATGCGGGGAGTGGCTGGAAACGACCGCCCGCTCAAAAAAAATTAAAAACCACGTCTGATTATTGGGTGTACACCCTCCTAAAACCCTCGCTAAACCCCGGGCAACTTACAAACCCATCAAAACCCCTTGAACCGGACCCCAAAAAAAGGGGAAGTCCCCCAAAACACCTGGGAAAAACCAAAAAATGTTCTCCTTCCCAGCCGAGAGCACTGGCGTTTTCTACAAATTTTCAAAGCAGCTCTGTGCGTCGAGGCAGTGGAACATCTCAAACAAGGGGGAGAAAAAAGCACGCCTCGACGGGCCCCAAAAAAGTATTTCCAAATTTTCGAATTTTTTTGGGGGAGCGCCCCCAATGCCCCACCCCCTCCGAGACCCCCCAGTCACCCCCAGGCAACATTTCCTTAAATTTTTTACCGACTAAAATGTCTTCCCCCCTCAGTGAAAATCTCAAAGGCTTTCCCCCCTTAAATTTTTTTGTCTCTAACTGGAAACATGGCCAGGCTTAGCCAGTATGCATTGGGGGTTTCGGGTTTTTTCTGCTCCCCGGGGAAAAATGGGGCGGGGCTTTACTGCTGCAGGTGGTGTACAAAGGGGGGGCCGTTGCATGCGACTATCCACAAATTTTAGAACGGCTTATTTTTTTAAAATTTAAAAATAGGCATGGATCCCCTGAATTTGCCTGCCGGGGTTTTAGATTAACTCCCCCGGTTGGCAATTTTTTTCCATGTCTCCTGTTATGTTCATCTTTCTCCAAAACCTGAGCTAAACCCGGGGGGGGCTACAACACCCCGGGGTTGCTGCTAAAAAAGTGTCGTTTCCAGGGGACCAATACACAAGCTTAAAAATAGTGGGGTTCAAAAACCCCTGTTTTTTCCCCGGGGCGGTGGCCCGGGAAAAATTACTCCTACCCCTAGCAACACTTTTTTTAAAAAAACATGACTTTTTTAAAGGGGGCATGCTACCATTGGAATATGGGGCTAAACCCCTTTTATTTCTAAGCTAAAAAACAAGTGAAACGTAAATTTAAAAACCTTTAAAAATGATTGGGGGTTGGAAAAAAATCTAAAACTAAAAATTTTGGTTTTGACATATTATGGCAGATATCCCATCCCCTAAAAAAAATTTTGAAAAACAAAAAGCATACTTTAAAAAGGGGGTACGAGGTAACCCTTTTCCCAACTCCAAAATTTTTGGGGCCAAAATCCAACTCACATCATGCCAAAAAAAGCTAAAAATTTTTGGAATTTTCAAAAGGGGTGGGTTGAATTTGGGGAAACCCCAGCTGCAGTGGCAAGGGGTTCCCTTTTCTTTGTTCTTGGTTTTAAATAAAAGCATACTTTTTAAATAAATAATTTTTTTTTGATTAAGGGACATGATGAAAAACCTGAATTTTATTGTGCAAACAATGGATGTGGGGTATTCCTCTTAAAAAATTTTCTTTATTTGTGAAAATTAAAAAAAACATTTTTTATTTAAAAAATTTAAAAAACCCCGTTCGTGCTGTAAAAAACCCTTTTTTGTACTTTTTATATTGTTTGAAAACCAAAATTTTTTTGTATAGGGTTTTGGGAAACGCGTCCACTAATAATTAGATTTATTTTAAAGGAATGTACCCCAAACCAAATTGGGAGAAAAATGAAAAGGAGGGGGCCCCTGAGAAAACGCTCACCCCCGAAAAGCAGCAGTGCTTAAAAAAAGTAACTGGACGTGATCTGCACTCAAAAAAGAAAAAACACAGACTGAAGTTTAAACTGAAACACAACGCCCCCAAAAAACTGTGAAAAGCCCCTTTTTGTACTTCTAAATTTTTGGGGAACCAATGTTTTGTAAAGGGGTGGAAGCGCGTCCCCACAATAGTTTTGATTTATTTTAAAGGAAAAATTTTGCAAAACCAATTGGGGGATAAATGAAAAGGATGAGCCACGGACACGCTCAGCAAGTCCCCCCAGCATGCTTGAACAAGTAACTGGGGCTTTTTCTGCACTCAAAAAAGTAAAAAACACGGGGCTAAAATGAACACTAAAAAACAACTGTCCAAAACCCTTTAAAAAATTTTCCTTTTTTGTACTTCTATATTTTTCCCCAACCCCAAAAAATTGTTAAACGGATGGAACGCTTTAAAACCAAAAGATTAATTTTTTTAAATGAATTTTAGCAAAAAACCCTTGGAGATAAAATGAAAAGGATGGGGCCACTGAAAAACCTTTTAGCAGAGTACAAGCGGGGAGTGCTTTAACAAGAAAAGGAAAACGGATTTTGCATCAAAAAGTAAAAAACACAGACTGAAGTAAAAACTGAAACAAAACTGTCCACAATCGGGGAAAAGCCCTTTCTGACTTCTATAGTGTTTGCAACCAAGGGGATTGTTTTAAGGGGAAGCGGTCAAAACCCAATAGATTAGATTTTTTTTAAAGGAATGTAGCAAACCCCCTTGGAATAAATAAAAAAAAGGGGCCCCTGAAAAACCTCACCCCCGTACAAGCACAGGGGCTTGAACAAGTAACGGGGGCTGATCTGCACTCAAAAAAGAAAAAAAAACAAAATGAAGGAACAAAAAACCCCCAACTGTCCACAATCTGTGAAAAGCCCTTTCTGTCCCTTTAAAAGTGTTTGCAACCAATGTATTTATAGGGGGGGAACCGGGGCAAAACAATTTTATTGATTTTTTTTTAAAAGGGGAAAGTAGCAAAAACCAAAATTTAAAATAAAGAAAAGGATGAGCCACTGAAAAACGCTCACAAATACAAGCGGGGATGCTTAAAAAATAACTGGAGCGTGACCCCGCACTCAAAAAATTTAAAAAAAACAGACGAAGTGAACAGGGGAAAAAAACAACTGTCCAAAAATCGTGAAAAGCCCTTTCCCGTACTTCTATATTTTTTGAAAAAATGTATTTTAAAAGGGGTGAACGCGTCAAAACAAAAAAGATTAAAATTTTAAAATTTTAAAAGGGGAAAGTAGCAAACCAAGGGGATTAATGAAAAGGATGAGCCACTGAACCCCCTCACAGATACAAGCAGCAGTGCTTAACAATTTAAATGGAGCGTGATCTGCCCAAAAAAAATAAAAAACACAGACTGAAGGAACACTAAAAAAACAACTGTCCACAATCTGTGAAAAGCTCCTTTCTGTATTCTAAGTGTTTGAACCAAAAGTATTGTAAAGGAAAAGGAAAAACGCGCACACTAATAGTTTTGATTTTTTTTAAAGGGGAAAGTAGCAAACCAATTGGAGAAAAATGAAAAGGATGACCACTGAGAAAACCTCACAAGTAAAAGCAGAAATGCTTGAACAAGTAAATGGAGCGTATCTGCACTAAAAAAAATAAAAAACAAAAGACTGAAGTGAACACTGAAACACAACTGCCCCAAAAACGTGAAAAGTTTCCTTTCTGACTTCTATAGTGTTTGCAACCAAGTATTGTATAGGGATGGAAGCACGTCACACAAAAGATTTGATTTTTTTTCTAAAAAATGGAGCTGAAAACCCAATTCCACAAAAAAAAATAAAAAAAAAAAAAAAAAAAGGGACACGTCCCAAAGCCTACAAACGGGCTGGATGCAGAGCAAACTTGCGCGTAAACCTGCACTGTCACAACACACCTTGCCCAGAGTTTAAAAAAACCACGGGCAAAATAAGCTTTACACAGCGGTTGGTAAACTACCTGCCTCAAGCACAGTATAAAACAAATCGCAAAAACTAACTGTCCCTCAAGTGGCAGAGAGCGTTCGTCCCTTATGATTCACAGCACAGTGACGCAAAAAAGGGGGCGGGGGCCCGCCTTTTATAGTGCATTCTGACATCATTTCAGCAGCCAATCACAGCCATTGCCTTTTATTTTAAGATAAACCGCACATTACAGGAGGTGCCCACACTTCGTAGGTTCCCCCCTGGCTGACTAAAATCACATTGCCTTTTCAAAGAATTATGGGAACTTCCTTTTCCGGTATACGTATGGAAAAAGTATCGAATTAAAAAACGGAATTCCGTTTTAACCCAAAATACGGCCGAAAACCCGATACTTGCGGAAATCAAATGCTCAACACAAAATCCTCAAAAAAAAAATATTGTCGTATAGCACCATCTAAGTAGACCCTAGACAGATTTGAACTGAATCAAAAGTCATTTTTGTAAAACCCTCTTGTTAGATTTTTTTTTCATTTTGCTGGTCCATACCTTTTTTCCCTATTTATTCTGGCTCCCCCCCCTTCTGGCTTTCCCTGGACTTCATTGTATTATCACTCTTAAGCAAGCCGGGTGCTTAGGTGCCTTACTCTGTCCAGTTTTGCTTAATCTTAGATCTCGTAGTAATTTGTTTTCTGTTTAATTTTCCCTGCTACAATTTCGTTAGGGGAGGGGTCCACCTTTTTCCCCCAGGAAGAATAAATTTTAAAAAACCTTTAATCAAATCCTTGTGAATTGGTGTGAGTGGCTGAATTGTGGATTGCGGGGTGCCTTTCTACTAGTGTTGAGCGATACGATACCGCAAGATCGGGTATGGCCGATATAGCTGAAACGGCCTTTCGATACTTAGTTCCGATATTTTCCATAATCTATACCGGAATCGAAGTTCCCATAATTCTTTGGAGGCAATGTATTTTAACAGCCAATGAGGAATCCAAAAAAGTGTGGGCCATCCTGTACTGCTGCGGTCATGTTAACTAATGGCATGGCTGGATTGGCTCTGAAATGATGTCGAACACGTAAAAGGGCCCGCCCAATTTTAGCGTCACTGTGCTTGAATTCAGTAAGGGACAGAACGCTGCTGGGCTGACTCGAGGGACGTTAGAAGATGCGATTTAGTGTACGTGCTTTAGGCAGGCTAGCACCAACCGCTGTGTAAACTTCCTTTTGCCTGCAGTTTTGTTTAAACACTCTGCAAGGTGTGGTGAGTCAGGTGACGCGCAGTTTTGCTCTGCATGCAACATGTCGTAGGCATCTGCACGTGTCACTCACAGACTCTTTTTTTTTTCCTTCAGTGAATTCTTGCTGCTCCATGCAAATTAAATGTTAGTGTGACGCGCATCCAATACATTGTTGCAAACACTATAAAGTAGACAAAGGATACCTTTCACAGATTGGAAAGTTGTGTTTCAGTGTTCACTTCAGTCTGTGTTTTTTAATTTTGAGTGCACATCACGCTCCAGTTTACTTGTTCAAGCACTGCGCTTGTACTCCTGCTGAGCGTGTCTCAGTGCCTCATCCTTTTCATTTCTCTCCAAATTGTTCTGCTCCATTCCATTTAAAAAAATAAATCTTAGTGGACGCCTTCCATCCTTATCCAATACATTGGTTCAAACACTATAGAATAGACAAAGGAGAGCCTTTCACAGATTTGAACAGTTGTTTTCAGTGTTCACTTCATCTCGCTAATAACCACACTTAGGGCCTTATAACTTTTTTTGACTTTCTTTATCAATCTACCAAGAGGGAAGAAGCATAGTAAGGAACGGGGTTCGTGGCCGGGAGTTTCAGCAGGGAAGGACTGGGGATTCTGGGCTGCGGCCGCCCTCAGGACACACCCTCCACCATTTTTACCCATACGTTCCCAAAATGCGCACTTTGGTGGGAGCCGGCGTGCCCCCTCCCTGCGGGAAGAACAAATTGAACCCCGGGGTTGGTTGGATGGAAATCAATGCATCGACTTAAATTTCCCCCTTCCACCTCCTCTCAGGAACACAACACTGTTGACAACCATCTCTCTTTTTCACCGCCTGTCAAATTTGCCTAGGAAAGCAGAGAGTTCTTACAGGACCCCAGTTTAATCTCTGCTTCTGTTCTCAGAATCTGTTCCCTCACAAACACGGGCCAGGCAAGCAGAAATTCGGGCAATTTGAAGAAGAGGGAGTATCAGTAAATTGCCAACAGCTTGTCTCTCTCAATCTGAAGAGGCGGGTGAGCCAGTGCCGATGGACAGCACACCGCAGAACGCTCTCATGAGGATGATGAGCCCTCAGGTGCCGGGTTTTTGTAAAGCATGGTGCTCCCCCGGGAACATCCAACGCAGCAGGTTGGAAGAGGGTAGTGGAGATAGAAGTCCGGACCCAACAGGGCGTGAGCAACAGGAAGGTGGTGGGAGCACTCTGAGGAATAGTTTGGCCCACGGACAAAGGGAGGGAGAGTAGGCTGAAAGACTCGCTTCCTGTAGCCTCCAGTTTTGGCACCTTTGGAGCAGTTCTCTTACAAATGCCCAAAATTGGCGCCCATGACTTGAAACGCTGGTCCTTTTTTGACAGACTTTTTAGATAGAATTTTGCTATGTTAAATGCAAGCGGGTGTAAAGCAAAAAGTTAAAAGAGGTAAAAATTTTCCAGTAACCTGAAATACCACAAATATGTGGAAACATGTACGGACAAAGCAGTAGCTGGTTACAAAGACACATTTGGAATGAGGGCCAACCAACAAGCAGCACCTACATCTTCAGGTCGTTTTTGGAGCCTCAAACCCTCCACCCACACACCTGGTTCGTTCCCACAGGATCTCCATGAAGAACCTCGGTCACTGTTGTCCAAAAACCAAACTGTTATTCCACCCAAAAGCAGCAAGTTCCCCAAGTCATCCACATTTTCCCAGGCCACAAAACAGCCATCGGTAACCACAGCATGGATAAAAGACGGCCATACCGGCAAAACCATCCACGGCACAGGCTCTGAATTCTGGCATTGAAAAAACCCTGTCCCTTGAAATGCTGCATTCAGGCTGGTGGAGACTGACAGTTTCAGGAACTTAAGGGGCATTGGCAGTCCACAAATAATTTTCCAAGCCGTTTTGTTATTTCAGCAGGCAACCCCGCCCCCGGCTCGGGCCAAAAACAATTCGGGGGGTTTAACATTTAAACATGGCTCTAAACGCCGCAGTAGCAGGGTCCACCGGACCACCGATGCGTGGACCAACCCAGGCCCCCAGGGACATACCTTTCCCCAACTGCCCATTGGGTCAAGTTGGGGAGCCGGTAACAGTCTTGCAGTGGCGCGTACTTGTTCCTGCCAACTCCAAGGATTGCAGGAATCCATTCCTGTACACATTGATTCCTCCTCCTACTCCATTCCTCAAATCATCGCTGCCCGAGCCGTCCCGGTATACCTCCACAGGACCCCGGAACCTTACCTGTTGGGGACCGTTTTGAGCACAGCCTTGCCAAACGTCAACAGGCCGTCCGAAAATGATTCAAAGGGAATCAAAGCCACAAGCGCAGGAGGTCTGGAATCCTCAAGCAGGAGAGCGACGTGTTTTTTTGCCTGCGAATCTCCAGCCAGGCTTTTGGGGAGTGGTGACAATGGCCGAAATCTGGTGGCAGCTTGGGCCTGGCAACCTTACTCACATACCATGTCTGGCACATGTCTCAACTTGGTCGGCAAGTTTTTTAGGGACTACCGGATCTTGCTGACGGGTGCAAAGGCCGCCAAGAGTGCGCTCACTTGCACTTTTCCCCATGCCAGATCGCGCATTGCTGCTCTGCAACGCCGATTTTTCCCCCCCTTCCTGAACATCGCATCATATTGACTTTCCCACCAGGTTGGGAATTCCACGTATACAATGTTGGAGCGGTTTGTGAGCAGCAGACAGCAGTAATGGAGTACCCCGCATCAGGCGCAATCAAGTCGCTCTTTGCGCCGTCCACGACTTCACCACTACTGATTTGGGGCTGTAGAAGGACATCTGCACGTTTTGCGTGCTTTATGTTCAACGCGGATGGCGAGTGCAGAGATGCCCTAGTCAGCAGACTGCCCCCCCTTTTCTGCCGTTCAAAATCCCCTGAAAGCACCAAAGGAAGAGGTTTTTGGAAGAGGTGGAGGATGAGGAGTCACAAATTCAATTCCCTTCAGGACAGTCACGCAACGTGGTTCCTCACAAAGGGCTGGAGGGCTCACTTTGTGAGGAGGAGGGAGGAGGAGGAGTCAATGGAGGAGGAAGAAATCCCTACAAGGGAGGGGACACAAATCTCTAGTCATATTAAAGCGAGGGTGGGGGTGATGCAGAGGAGCAGAGATGACACCTCTTCCACAGGAAAGCTTTTTGTTGGCCAGTTGGAGTCTGGCAGCACATGTTGTTTCATTTCTTCAGTGCCTAAAAACACCCCCCCCGCCGCATCGCCCCATTCTCCCACAGTCAGATTATTGGGTTTTACACCCCCTAAAACCCCTTCCCCTACCGGGACAACTTACAAACCCTCAGCACACCGAGAACCGGGACCGTAAAATGCGGGAGTACCAAACACACTGGTGCAATCCATACTGTTGACTTCCGAGCCGAGAGAGATGCGGCCCGCACTGCTTATACAAAGAAACTCTGGTGCGGCGCGGCAGTGTAGACACCTCACAACAAGGGGAGCACAAGCGCACCTCTGCACAGGGCAAAAGCTGTAATTTTTCAAATGTGGCGAAGTTTTGTGACAGCGCAAGCAAGGTCTACACCATCCCGAGACGGCTCCAGTCACCAGGAAGCAAAAACGCTTCCGAAGAGGTGACAGACTACTTGCCCTTTTCCCTCTAAGTGACTCCCAATGCCCTTTCCCTTTTCAAATTTTGGGTCTCAAGTTGGATAACATGGCCAGCTTAGCCAGTATGCATTGGAGGTGCTGGCTTGCCCTACTGCCATTTATTAATCTGAGCGCGTCTTTAGTGCTGCAGGTGGTGTACTAACAGACCGTCGCATGCGACTATCCTCAAGAATGTAGACCGGCTTTACTTTTTCTGAAAAAAAACAACATGGAATTCAACCTGAATTTGCCTTCCGTTTTCGATAAATAACTGTTTGGCAACGTTTTCCAGTCTCCTGTTATTTCACTTTCTACCCCCCGAACTCAAACTTCCCCTGGGCTACAAAAAACCCGCCATTTGTTGCTCGTAATAATTGCAGGGGTACTGACTCCTGGCCAGCCTGGTCACAGCAAACAGCTTTTTTCCTGGCAGTGGGAACGTAATTATCCTCCAATAATTGTGCTTTCGTTTGCTTCGGGTTAGCCGACTCTAGGTCCTGCATTTAGGTGATTCCATTTGTGCTGTGGGATATGAAATAAAGGCTGTTTCCATTGTGACAAAGGACAAACCCCCCACTGTAGGACTGTTGATTCGGTAACTGCGGACAGCTTTGCTTCCTATAACTTACATTTTCATGGTGCGTTCTGCTACCCTTCCCGGGGTCCAATACCGTCAACTGGTTCTCCCCAGTGCCTTTGGCCTAGGTCCCCTCCTTCTCCGTATCGAGTTCCAGCAACGTCTGCTGGTCCTTGGTAGTGCTTTGGAGCACAGGTACCTCCTGCTTGTAACCGTGTCACAGTAACCGCCCGCTGGTACCGGTTGTTGACTTTTGCCTCTTTTCCCTGCTGCCCCTCCCGGGTTCCAGCCATCACTGTCCTCGTTACTTTTCATTTCTCTTTTTCCCCTCTGATACCCGTCCGGGTTCCAGTAACGTCAGCTGGTTCTCGGAAATTTGACGACCTTAAAGACCACCCAAAAAGATGACGAAAACCCAAGGACGACGACATGAAGCCAACCAGCCTAACCCATCACAAAGAAAAAAATAAAAGAATACCCCGAAGAAGATTTACCAACAGGACAAAGAAGGTTAAGACAAACTAACAAAAATAAAAGAACAACAACAGAAGAACAATAAGCAGAAGATCAAAAAACAGAAGAACAAAGAAGTATAAGGGAAAAAAAACCCAAAAAGAAACAAAATATAAAGCCAAATTCTTAAAACAAAGAAGAACAAAAACAGTTTTATGGGGGTGATCCGTTTTCCCCCCCTCGTGGTGCCCTGGAAAATGCCTGCTGCTGCAGGCTAAACTGAACACGGACAAATACTGGTTTGTAATTTTAATCTTTTGTGACAGCAAGAAAAGGAAGAAGAAAAATTCATACTTTTACAGATTACAATACAGAATCCCCGTCCCCAAATAAGAATATTAGAAGAAATGAAGAGGAAGAAGATGAAGAATTTAATATGAAAAGATTAATAATTTTTAAAAAAACAATAGAAGTAATGTTAAACAAAAACATGAATAGGAAAAGTTTAAAAGAAGATTAAGAAGGTGAAGATGGAAGAATAATTTGATGAAAAGAGGGTCTGCTGAAGATTATGAAGGGGAAATGTGGCACGGCAAAAGTTAAAAAGGAAAGGCATGGAAGTTGTGAAACATACATATTTGCCAAAATAGAAAAAAGGGTTAACAACATTGTCAATTTGTTTTGCAATCCAAACGAATTTTCCAAAAAAAAATTATTAATGCTATCCATGCATTGGGTTAAACATTAATCCTTTATTGTCTCCTCAACCTCCCCCCAATACAATCACATTAACTCTTTGTTGTTTTCCTTCATGTACAATTAACCAACAAGGCAAGAAGGTTTTTTTTTTAATTTTCGAATTTTTGGTCCCATAGACTACACTTTTACTTCCAGTATCGGGATCGGGTATCGCCGATATTTTAGTATTGGCGATACCATTCAGAAAAACCGATATTTTTAGATATCGAGCCTATCGTTCAAAAACAAATTTCAACCTTTCTATCTTCGGGGGCTTTTTTAAACCTATTTTTTCTCTCTAAAGGATAATCTCTTTTTACTATCTGTGTGTTTAAAAGGTTTAAAGGTTAACTATTTGGGATTAAATCTTGGTGTACTATATTCCCCAAGGGGTTAATTAAGGGTGGGGGTTCATAAATAAGGGTTTAAAAGGGCCACTGGTTGGGGCTCAAGTCTTTTTTGGAAGTGCATTAGAGCAGCAGGGTGATTTCTGCTGAAGGAGAAAAAAAAAAAAAAAAAAAAAATCTCTCTTTAAAAACTCTGCTTCAGCATGGGAGCGAGCATTTTGACCGGGCGCAAGTGTGAACGGTGGTAAGTGTGACTTGAGATTCATGAAATTTGGATTCAGGGAGTTTCCAAGGGAGGAAATTTTCTGAATTGCTTTACCGTATTATTTATTAAAACTTTTTTTTATTTTACTTATCTTTGCTGTCTGGTGAAATCCCCATTAATAGGGGCTCCACTATTGCCAAGCCATCCAGTGGGACTCTTGCCCCATGTATGCAGTCCTTGAACCCCGGTCGAGGGTGGGTACTGCTGTTGAGATGTACAAGTTGTGCTTTTGAAGCCCAAATCTGGATCTAAATGTGCAGCTGGCAACACTGAGATCCATAACAATAAGGAAAGAGTCCTTTTTGCTCACTGAGCAGGACGGTCAATGGGATAGAAGAGGGGGGATGCTAGGGGGGGTTCAGACACTGAAGTAGGAATTGGGTGACATTAAAAGCGGGTAGAGGGAAGAGCGCCAGGAGGCACCCATCGGCACCCCCAATAAGTTTGCAAAGTTGGCAGATGAGGGGTTGTCTGTACAGGGTAGCACGCTGCAGCCAGCATGTCCTCGGAAAGCCGGGGAGTGTCTGCTCCAGTAAGGGGGAATTAAAAGCAGGGCAGCCAGACAGGGCTGGTAGTGGGGGACTCAATTATTGGGGAACAATAGGGAAAACTGTCACAAAGACAGGGATCGTCGAACAGTTTTCTGCCTACCTGGCGCTCGAGTCCGCACATGCTGATCGGGTTGCCCAGATTACTGGGGGGGCTGGGAGGACCCAGCGGGCATGGTGCCCTTGGCACAAATACAAAGTTGGGAGGTAGGTGGAAGGTCCTTAAAGATGATTTCAGGGAATTAGCTGCAAGCTTAAAACAAGGACCTCCAACGTTGGATTTTCTAAAACTGCCGGTCCCCTTACGTGCCACAACAGAGAGGCAACGGGAGATTAGGGAGGTTAATAAGTGGCTCAAAAAATTGTGTAGGAAGGGGGGGTTTTGGGTTCCTGGAGAACTGGCCGACTCTCAGTTGGCTACAGGTTCTTGGGTAGGGATGGCTGCACCTCAATGGGGAGGGTGCAGCTGTGCTGGGGAAAAATGCTAGTAGGTTGGAGGAGTCTTTAAACAGGCCCTTCGGGGGGAGGGTATTCATTTTATAGGAGGGGAAGGAAAGGCAGATAGAGACCTGGGGCACAAATAATGAAATTGGGGTGGGGGTGGATGGGGGGTGGGTTAGAGCAGTTAATAATTTAAGAAGAAAGAGTTCAGAAGATACAAAAAGTGGGGTGTATACTAATGCCAGAAGCCTTTCCAACAAAATGAGGAATTAGAATTAAATTTTTTGGAACAAAATTTATGACATGGTGGGGAATTTTAGACTTTGGCTGGATAGACCAAAGACTGGGGGTTAATTTTATAGGGCTATAGTCCCGATAGAAATGACCGTAAAAATAACGAGGTGGGGGGTTGTTTTATATGTAAAATCATCCTAAAAACCCATCCTGGTGATTTTCTGGAATCTAAAGAAGATGTAAGCTCTGTAGGTGGAATTGGGAGGGGAAAATAATAAAAACTGATAGGGGGTTTTTTAAAATCCCTAAAATAATGAAGCAAAAGAGAAAATCCTCGTAAAGCAAATGATGAAAACACAACTCCAGGAAGTCATTATTATGGGGGACCAACTACCCAAATACATTGGGGAACAGAAACCTGCAGTTTCCAGCAAAGGTAAATAGGTTTTGGCAACTTTTGAGAGACAATTACCTTTTACCAACTGGTTTAGGACCCAACAAGAGGGGGGCACTGCTAGACCTAAAAATCCCCAAAAGGCCAGACCGCAATCAAATATAAGGGTTGGGGGCACTGGGAAATAGTGAACACAAAATAATAAGCTTTTCATTGTATCCTTTAATAAGATGTGTAGTCGAGGGGTTACAAACACAAACTTCAGGAAGGCAAATTTTTCCAAAAGGATGAGAGTGATCTTGGTGCAATAAACTGGGCCATACCGAGACATAAAAATTCCAAAGAAAAGGGGGGGAGTTTATTAGTATCCTGAATAGGACTGTGCACTTATACCCATGGGAATAAACATGCAGAATTGGGAAAACCCCCTATGGGTAAATGAGCTTAAGGGGCGCAATAAGGGACAAAAAAAAAAGCGTTTAGGAATTAAGCAAGTAGGTAGTGTTTAGGCCATTAAAAAAAACAGAAAGACTGAATAAATTCGTAAAAAAGCAAATCAAGCAAACAAAGATTGAGGCAGAGAGAACCCTTTGCCAAGAAAGTAAAATAATCCCAAAAAAATTCTTTAAAATACATAAATAGCAAGAAACTAAAAAATGATAAATGTTGGTCCCCCTTAAAAATAGGGTGAAAAGGTTTTATGAGGATGAGGAAAAAGCCAATACTAAAAGACTTTTTTTCAACCGTATTTACACAAGAAAATCCCAAAGACAATAACAATCAGAGATAAAAAAAAAAAATTTCTCCATTAAATGTTTACCTCTTAAAACCCCGCAGAAGTACGGCGGCCCTAAAAATCACTAAAGTTTTACAAATCCCCCCGGGGCCCGATGGGATACAACCCCCAGAGTACTTTCAGGAATTAATTAAAAGTTATGATAACCTTTATTTTTAACTTTAAAGATCCATAATAACTGGGTTTTGTACCAAAAGGACGGCGTAAGCAAATGTGGTGCCAATATCAAAAAGGGGGGCAAAAAAATGAACCCGGAAATTAAAAGCCAGTGACTTAAACCAAACTACGTTGGGGAAAATCCGGGGGTTTTTTAAGGGTTTTAAAATATTGGGGTTCTGAACTGAAAAAACCCCAAGACACAGTATCAGCATGGGTTTACGAGGGACCGTTCTTGTCAACAAAACGAAAAAGCTTTTATGAAGGGGTAATTCAGGGGCTGGACCAGGGAATGGGAGTGGACGGGGTTTCAAGGACTTCTTCAAAAGCTTTTGATACAGGCCACACCAAAAGTTGATACATAAAATGAGAACAATGGGGAAGGAAAAATGGTAAAGGGTTAAGAATGGCTCAGGATAATAAACAAAAGGGGTTAATTAATTGAGCACACTCGGACTGGGTCACGGTTTACAGGGGACCACAGGGGTCAGTATTGGGCCGCTTCTCTTTAACATATTTTTTTAATGCCCTTGTAGGGGCAAAAAAGAGTAGTAATTGAATATTTTGCAGATACACAAACTCTGAAAGGGTAAAAAATTTACAGAGGAGGATAATTTTATTTACGGAGGATTTATGTAAACTAAGCTTGGGCGGATAAATGGCAAATACTTTAAGGGGATAAATGTAAGGTCAGCACGTTGGTAGAACAAATAAGATTTAATTATTGCTTAATTGTAAAACACTGGGCAAAACTGTCACGAAAAAGACCTGGGTGTATGGGTGGACGAAAAACCCAAAAATTAGTGGCCAATGTCAGGCAGCTGCTGCAAGGCAATTAAAATAAGGGGCATTAAAAAGAAGATGCTCATGAGGAAACATAATTTTTACCTCTATACAAGTCACTGGTGCGACCACACTTAAAATACGGTGTCAGTTCTGGTCTCCGGGTATAAGAAAGCATAGCTTAACGAGCGGGTGCAGAGAAGAGCGCCCCAAGGTTATTAGAGAACAGGGGGGTCTGCAATACCAAGACAGGTTATTAATTTGGGGTTTAAATTAATTTTTGGAAAAACAAGGCTTAGGGGTTCTTATTACAATTATAAATATATAGGGGCAGTACAAAGACGTTTCTAATGATTTTTTAAAACCTTAGACCTTTGACGGGACAAGGGGGCAATCCCCTACGTCTGGAGGAAAAAAGGGTTTTTTGCCATAATCACAGACGTAGTTTCCCTTTACTATAAAAACAGTGAGACTTGAACTTCTGCGTCTAATGTTGTAATGGTTTCCTTACTAAAATTTTAAAAGGGACTGGATGCCCTTTCTTGAAAAGTAAATATTCAGGCTAAAATTCACTAGTTTCCTAGATACAGCGTTGATCCAGGGAGCTAGTCTATTGCCTAAGTGGAGCGGGAAAAGGGAATTTTTTTTCCCCAATGTGAAGCTTATGTTTTCCACCTGGTTTTTTTTTGCTTCCCCCTGATCAACATGTTTAGGGAGGTTAGGATAAAGGGTTTAACTAATGGACTTAAATTTTTCCTTCAACTTTAAAAAACTATGTTACTATGTTACTAGTCCCCTAGAACTTGAGGTTTCCTCCCTCGTAACTATAGGTCTTCCCTTCAACTAACTAGGACTTTAGCGGTCCCGGTCGCAGGGTCAAGGGTTCCCCCCTTAAAATCGTAGGGATCAACTCAGTCGTATTTTTAGGGAAAGAGTTCCCATCTTTCCCAGTGCTTGAAACAGTTCAAACAGTAATCCCAGCCCCCGAAATAAAAAAAAAAAAAAAAAAACTCTAAGGAAAGATTTTCTGGTTTTCAAACATGGTGTCGGGTTTGGGATTTGGCTGAACGCCTGCAGGGACTTCCCCTGGGTGGGTGAAATCCAGCAACACTGGGGTAGTTGTTCTGGAGCACATTTTCGGGAGCAAAGGCGTTTGCCTAATTTTTTTTTTGGTTAACAACAAGATTTTTTTTTTTTTTAAAAAGCTTGCTTGTTGTATTTTTTGTTTGAACCCAGATCCTCTGGTGATGAAAACACAGGCTAGGGTTTATAATGTCACTTTTTGGCAAGAACCTCAGGACGGGCTTTTTTTTTCTGCACCCCAGAATCCATGCTTTGGATCATGGTGGTTTTTTTTCTGCTTTGGGGTTTTTTGTATGACCCATCCGGATCGGTTTTCATCAGCTGAAAACAGAGTTGAACGTTTTTAGACAGGGCGGGTAATGGTGAAAAATATTGTACCACTTCCGTAGGTGGTCCACCCGGTTGGGGGGGAAAAGATTCACCTTTGAAAAGTTTATTTTTCTTGCAGGATTAATGAAAGGGTTAAAAAATTTTTCTGATTGCTTTTTCCTATACCGGTAACTTCAAGAGGCTATGCCAATTGGCCAAAGGGTGGATAAAGGGGACTGCGTGCAATGTTTAAGAAATAAGTCTGCTTTGTCACTCCCCGGTTGGAGAAGGAATGTAACGACTTGCAAGAGCCGAAGGAAATTGGATCAATGGCACCTCACTCTCGGAAAAAGAACGCAATTTGCTCAAGTTTGTGTTTCTACGGGTAAATCCCGGCATTTCATTAAAAAACTGGGCGCCCTTTTGAATGAATAAAGAGAAAAAAAATGAGGTCCCAAATGTCGCCCGCATAGCCTTTTAAACAATAAAGGGGGTCTTTTTTTTCTTTCTACCACTGGTGTTGAGGAGGAGTTAATGGAGTTTCGGGTATTTGTGGATTGTGGTTCAAACTCCAATGTATTGATGGGAAATTTTTGAAAAAAAAAAATTAAGACCCAAACTTCTGCCCTTCTCCATAAATGTGGTGTCTGTGGATGGCTCCCCTTGAAAAAATGTTACTCACCATATCTGAAATTTTTCCTCTACTGTTAACCCCTTCCAACCCCCCAAGGGGGTTTGCACGTTAAACCGGCCATTTTTACAATTCTGACCACGGGCTCTTTAAGGGTTATAACTCTAGAATGCTTCAACGGATCTCGCGATTCGAAATTTTTTCACGGACATATTGTACTTCATGTTATTGGTAAAATTTTTCGATAACCTTGCGTTTTTTTTTGGGAAAAAAACGCAAATATGGCAAAAATTTTTTGGGAAAATTTTTCAATTTTCAAACTTAAATTTTTTTTCCCATAAAACAGAAGATATTCACACAAAATGGTTTAAGAAATAACATTTCCCACTTCACTTTACATCACACAATTTTGAAACCAAAAATTTTTTTTTTAGGAAATTATAAGGGTTAAAAAATTGACCAGGGGAGTTCTATTTTTTACAACAAAATTTACAAAGCCATTTTTTTAAGGGCCACCCTCACATTTGAAGTCACTTGAGGTCTATAGGCAGAAAATCCCCCAAAAATGACACCATTCAAAAAAACCACCCCTCAAGCACTCAAAACCACATTCAAGAAGTTTACTAACCCTTCAGGTGCTTCACAGGAGCTGAAGCAACGTGGAAGGAAAAAAGAATATTTAACTTTTAGCCACAAAAAGATCTTTTAAACAAACTTTTTTTTTATTTTCACAAGGGAAAAAGGAAAAAATGGCAATAAAGTTGTTGTGCAATTTCTCCTGATACCCAATACCCCTGTGGGGGAAAACCCTTTTTTGGGCACACGCAAGCTCGAAAGGGGAAAGGAGCCCGTTTGACCTTTTTCAACTAAAATTTGGCCCGAATAATTTGGGGGGACGCCCATTCGTGTTTGGAACCCGATATCCTAAACATGGAAACCCCCACAATGACACCAAATTTTTTAAACCTAGACCCCCCAAGAACTTAACTAGAAACTTTGTGGGGCACTTTGAACCCCAAAGTTTTCACAAAAAGTTTATAAGCCTGGTGTGAAAAAAAAAAAAAACAATTTTTCCCCAAAAATGTTTTTTTTTTGTCCCAAAATTTTGATTTTTCCCAGGAAATTGAACCCCAAAAGGGTTTTTTCCAATTTGTTTTTGAGTACCCTGATACCCCTATGTGGGGGGGGAAACTGTTTGGGCGCACGGGAAGGGCTTTGGAAAGGGAACATAAAAGTTTTGGAATGCAAACATTGATGGGGGTCTGTTCCTTTGTATGCCCCATAAAAGCCAAAAAAGTGGAAACCCCCCAAAAGGACCCCATTTTGGGGAAACTAGAAACCCCCCAAGGAACTTATCTAATCTTTTGGGGAGCACTTTGAACCCCCAAGTGCTTCACACAAGTTTATAATGCCCGGGCAAAGAAAAAAAAAAATCCTATTTTTTTCCCAAAAAAAAATTAAACCCTTAGCACAATTTTTTTAATTTCCCAAGGGTAACAGGAAAATTTGGACCCAAAATTTGTTTCCAATTTGGCCTGGGGTCCAAAAAACCCCCTAAATTTTGGGGGGAACCACTTTTGGGCGCATGGCAGAGCTCAGAATGGAAGGAGCCCCCATTTGACTTTTCCAACCAAAATTGGCTGGAATTAGATTGGACGCCATGTTGCATTTGGAAAGCCCCTGCTGGGCCAAACATTTGAAACCCCCCCCTAGTGACCCCCCTCTGGGAAACTAGACCCCCCAAGGAACTTACAATCTTTGGTGACAAATTTGAACCCCCAATGCTTCACACAATTTATAACTAGAAACCGAAAATTAAAAAATCCTATTTTTCCACAAAATTATCTTTTTTACCCCAATTTTTTATTTTCCCAAGGGTAACAAGACCCCCCAAAAGTTATTTTTGGGAATTTGTCCCTGAAATGCGCTTTATACCCCAAATGTGGGAGTAAACCACTGTTTGGGTGCATGAAAAAGTTTGGAAGGGAAGGAAAAACCCGTTTGACTTTTTCAACACGAATTGGCTGAAGCCATGTCGGTTTGGAGAGCTCCTATTTTGCCTAAACAGTGGAAACCCCCCACAAATGGCCCCCATTTTGGAAACTGGACCCCCTCAAGGAACTTATCTAGATGTGTGGTTTAGCAATTTTGAACCCCAAAGGCTTCCCCAGAATTTATAACGTAAAAGCCGTAAAATAAAAAATCTCATTTTTTTTTACAAAAATGATTTTTTTCGCCCCCAATATTTTATTTTCACAAGGGTAACAGGAGAAATTGGACCCCAAAATTTGTTGTCCAATTTGTCCTGATGCGCTGATACCCAATATGTGGGGAGTAAACTACTGTATGGGCGCACGTCGGGGCTCGGAAGGGGAAGTAGTGACGTTTTGGATTGCAGACTTTGATGGAATGGTCTGGGGGCGTCATGTCGCATTTGGAGAGCCCCTGATGCGCCTAAACATGGAAACCCCCACAATGACCCCATTTTGGAAAATAGACCCCTCAAGAACTTATCTAGATGTGTGGTGAGCACTTTGAACCCCGAAGTGCTTCACAAAGTTTATAACTACAGCCTAAAAATAAAAAATCCTTTTATTTTTTACAAAAATGATTTTTTCGCCCCCAATATTTTATTTTCACAAGGTAACAGGAGAAATTGGACCCCAAAAGTTGTTGTCCAATTTGTCCTGAGTGCGCTGATACCCAATATGTGGGAGTAAACTACTGTATGGGAGCACGTCCGGGGCTCGGAAGGGAAGTAGAGATTTTTTGGATTGCAGACTTTGATGGAATGGTCTGGGGGCGTCATGTCGCATTGGAGAGCCCCTGATGCGCCTAAACAGTGGAAACCCCCCACAAGTGACCCCATTTTGGAAAATAGACCCCACAAGGAACTTATCTAGAAGTGTGGTGAGCGCTATGAAGCCCCAAGTGCTTCACAGAAGTTTTTATAAAACATACAGCCGTAAAAGCAAAAAAAATCATTTTTTTTTTACAAAATTGATTTTGTCGCCCCCAGTTTTTTTTTCCCAAGGGTAACAGAAGAAATAGACAATTGCACAATAACTCTTGGGGTCCAGAGTACGCTGATACCCCATATGCGGGAGTAAACTACTGTTTGGGCGCATGGCAGAGCTCAGAAGTGAAGGAGCACCGTTTGACTTTTTCAACGCAGAATTGGCTGGAATTGAGATCAGAGCCATTGTCACATTTGGAGAGCCCCTGATGTGCCTAAACAGCAGAAACCCTCTAATTCTAACTCCAACCCAACCCCAACAAACCCCTAACTCTAGTCCCAACCCTAACCACAAACCTACCCTAACACAACCCCTAACCGTAATCCCAACCCTAATCCTAATCCTAACGTTAGCCCAACCCTAACCCTAACTTTAGCCGCAACCCTAACCCTAACGGGAAAATGGAAATAAATACAATTTTTTAATTTTATTATTTTTCCTAACTAAGGGGGTGATAAAGGGGGGGTTTGATTTACTATTTATAGCGGGTTTTTATGATTGGCAGCTGTCACGCTAAAAGACGCTTTTTATTGCAAAAAATAGTTTTTTGCATCACCACATTTTGAGAGCTATAATTTTTGCATATTTTGGCCCACAGAGTCATGTGAGGTCTTATTTTTTGCGGGACGAGGTGACCATTTTTATTGGTACCATTTTGAGCACGTGACATTTTTGATCGCTTTTATTTCGATTTTTGGAAGGTTAGAATGAACAAAAATCAGCAATTCATGAATTTCTTTTGGGGGAGGCGTTTGTTACCGTTCCGCGTGTGGTAAAATTGATAAAGCAGTTTTATTCTTCGGGTCAATACGATTACGGCGATACCTCATTTATATCATTTTTTTGTGTTTTGGCGCTTTTATAGAATGAAAACAATTTTATATAAAAATTATTATTTTTTGCATTGCTTTATCTGCGAGCTATAACTTTTTTATTTTTTTCACTGATGATGCTGTATGATGGCTCGTTTTTTGCGGGACAAGATTATGTTTTCAGCAGTACCAATGGTTTTTATCTCGGTCTTTTTGATCGTGTGTTATTCCACTTTTTGTTCAGCGTATGATGATAAAGCATTGATTTTTTTTTTAAGGGGTTCACTAAAGGGGTTAACTAGTGGGACAGTTTTATAGGGGGGTCGTTATGGACGTGGCGATACCAAATATGTGTACTTTTATTGTTTTGTTTTTTTTTTTTACAGGAAAAAATGAATTTATTGGGGAATATTTTTTTTTTTTTTTTTATGATTTTTTTTTACCACTTTTTATTTTTATTTTTTTAACTTTTTTACTTTGTCCCAGGGTGGGACATCACTGTATTTTAGCAGATCGCTGGTGTGACAGTGTGTACAGTACTCTGTCACACCAGCGATCGCTCTGGCATCGCTGCAGGCTTCTCAGTGAAGCCGCCTCCCTGCAGGACCCCGGCGCCATCTTGGATCCGGGGACCTGGAGGGAGGACGGACCCTCGGAACAGCGCGACACATCGCGCTGCTCTGAGGATCTCAGGGGAGCGCGCAGGGAGCCCCCTGCCTGCGCGATCCTCCCCTGTGCCCCGGGTACAACCGCGATCATGTTTTGATCGCGGTGTGCCAAGGGTTAATGTGCCGGGAGAGGTCCGTGACCGCTCCTGACACCAGTCACGGGTGTCAGCTGTGATAATCAGCTGACACCCGGCGGCGATCAGCTGCGCTTCCCCCCGGGAGCGCTGCTGATGCATATGACGTACTTTTCCGTCCATGGGAATTAGTTTCCAGGGTCACATGGATGGAATAGTACGTCTGATGGAATAAAGGGTTAATGGTGTTCATCAAGAGAATTTGGATTTGGTAGTTTTGAATAATTTGCCCTCACCGGTGATTTTGGGGTTACCCTGGTTAAAATTGCACAATCCGGTACTGGATTGGTCTACCAATGAAATTAAGTCCTGGAGTCCTAAGTGTTATGACAAGTGTTGTAACGGGCGTATTGCTGCTTGTAGTTAAGGGGGAGTTACCGTACCTATTCAGGATTTTTGTAAAGTTTTTTCTGATAAGGAATCGCAGGTATTGCCTCCTCATAGAGAATATGATTGTGCAATTGAATTTGTCCCTGGAGCGACTCTTCCTAAAAGTCGTTTATTTAATTTGACTATTCCTGAAGAGAAAGGCTTTGGAGGAATACATACAGACAAGCTTGGCCGCCGGTCACATTAGGCCTTCCAAATCTCCTGTGGCGGTTTGGATTTTTTTTGTTAAAAAAAAGGACGGCGGTTTACGGCCTTGTCTAGACTTTCGTGAGATTAATAAGATTACTGTACGCAATCCTTACCCACTGCCATTGATTCCTGATTTGTTTAATCAGTTAGTGGGGGCCAAGTGGTTCTCGAAAATTGATCTTCGAGGGGCATACAATTTGTTGCGCATGAAGTAGGGGGATGAATGGAAGACTGCGTTTAACACTCCACTGGGTCATTTTGAGAATCTGGTTATGCCTTTTGGACTTTCCAGTGCTCCGGCATTTTTTCAGAATCTTATTAATGACATCCTTAGTAGAGTTGAGCGATACTTTCCGATATCCTAAAGTATCGGAATCGGAATGGTATCGCCGATATCACTAAAATATCGGTGATACCCGATACCGATACCGGAAGTCCCATGTAAGTCTATGGGAACAAAATATCGCAACTAAAAAAACCCCATTCTTTCCTTGTAAACACTAAATATACACACATAGAATACATATATATATACATGTCATTGTGATATATATATATACATATATGTATAGTTTATACACTTCTACATAGTAAAATATCCTCTGATTCAATTGCCGGGTAAAGCCGGCTTCAGTGAAAAGACAGAAGCACCCGACATGAAATGACACTTGGTGTACATAGGTTAACCATGTCTTTTCATGTCGTTTGCTATCTGATTTGCACAAACAATTAAATCAGTCTATGTGTGCAAAATTTCACACCTGTAGGGTTAATTAAAGGTGTAAATTCGTTGTAAAAAAAACTGACTTTTTTGCTACGAATTTACACCTTTAATTAACCCCTATAGGTGTGAAATTTTGCACACATAGACTGATTTAATTGTTTGTGCAAATTAGATAGCAAAGGACATGAAAAGACATGGTTAACCCTATGTACACCAAGTGTCATTTCATGTCGGGTTCTGCATTTTCACAAAAGCCGGCAATTGAATTAGCGGCTATTATACTATGTAGAAGTGTATGAACTACAAATATAAATATATATATATATATATATATGTGTCACAAATTCAATGACATGTATATATATATATATATGAGGTGTAAAAATTGCTGAAAAAAAAATGTGTTGGCTCCCGCCCTATTTTCGCAACCAGACAGACAAAGCCAGTGAGTGGGGGCAGATAATAATAGCCTAGAGAGGGACCATTATTTTTGCCCCCCCCCCCGGCTACTAACATCTGCCCCCAGACACCCCAGGAAAGACAAATCTATAATTAGATTCGCCCTTTCTGGCACTTTGCCCGTCTATTCCCATTGCCCTGTAGCGGTGGCGAATGGGTTAATATGGGGTTAAAGCCACCTTGCTATTGAAAGGTGACCTTAAGCCAGGTTAATAATTGAGAGCTGTCAATTAGACAACTATCAATTATTAATCCTATTGCATGAAATAAAAATAAAACACACACACTTTAATTAAAAATCATTTTAATGAAATAAAGACACATGTTTTTGACCATCTTTTATTTTACTGCAAAAACCATTTCCTGTAATAAAAATAAAATAAAAAAGCAAAATTATTCTTACTATCCCATGCACAGTCAGGTCCCAAGGTGTAATCCTTCAGAAAGGGTTAATGTTTACTGCAGGGACCGCAGCTAATGCTGCAGCCTCACAGTAAACCCCAAATGAATGAGTTCCTCTCCTGCCTGACAGGAGAGTAAAGGCTGGGTGTCACATAACGATACACCAGCGATCCCGACAACGATATGCACTTGTCAGGATCGCTGGTGTATCGCTACATGATCGCTGCTGAGCTGCCAAACAGGCAGCACAGGCAGCGATCTGGGACAGCGACACTGCGGGTAACATCACTTAAGGGCCCGTCTCACATAGCGATATCGCTACCGAGTTTTGTGACGCAGCAGCGAGCTCACCAGCGATATCGCTGTGTGTGACATTCAGCGACGATCAGCCCCCCTGCCGGGTATCGCTGATCGTCGCAGAAATGTCAGGACCTTTTTTTGATCGCTGGTTTCCCTCTGACAGGCACGCATCGCTGCGTGTGACAGGCGGGAGACCAGCGATCCGCTGGTATCCAAGGTACACAGCGGGTTTCTAGGCACAGCCCCGCGCCTGGAAACCCGCTGTGTACCTTGGTTACCAGCGGATCGCTGGTCTCCCGCCTGTCACACGCAGCGATGTGTGCCTGTCAGCGGGAAACCAGCGATCAAAAAAAGGTCCTGACATTTCAGCGACGATCAGCGATACCCGGCAGGGGGGCTGATCGTCGCTGAATGTCACACACAGCGATATCGCTGATGAGCTCGCTGCTGCGTCACAAAACTAGTGACTCAGCAGCGATCTCGGTAGCGATATCGCTATGTGAGACGGGCCCTTAAGTGGAAAGCTTAATTGATTGCTTTCCACTTTCACTTCAGGTCAGCCAGGGACACAATCAGTGACGTCAGAGGGAACTGATTAACAAAATAGGGGTTCCCTTCGAAAAAAAAATGGCGTGGGGTCCCCCCTATTTTTGTTAACCAGCCAGATGAAGCAGACCGCTGAGGCCTGGATTTTCAGGCTGTTAAGGAGCCAAGATCCATGGACCTTGCCAGCCTGATAATACTAGGCCACAGCAGTCTGCATATCTTGGCTGATTAACAAAAATAGGGGATCCCCTCGAAAAAAATTGGCGTGGGGTCCCCCTATTTTTTGTTAACCAGCCAGATGAAGCAGACCGCTGAGGCCTGGATTTTCAGGCTGTTAAGGAGCCAAGATCCATGGACCTTGCCAGCCTGATAATACCAGGCCACAGCAGTCTGCATATCTTGGCTGATTAACAAAAATAGGGGATCCCCTCGAAAAAAATTGGCGTGGGGTCCCCCCTATTTTTGTTAACCAGCCAGATGAAGCAGACCGCTGAGGCCTGGTTTTTCAGGCTGGTAAGGATCCAATATCCATGGACCTTGCCAGCCTGATAATACCAGGCCACAGCAGTCTGCTTAGCTTGGCTGGTTAACAAAAATAGGGGATCCCCTCGAAAAAAATTGGCGTGGGTCCCCCTATTTTTGTTAACCAGCCAGATGAAGCAGACCGCTGAGGCCTGGATTTTCAGGCTGTTAAGGAGCCAAGATCCATGGACCTTGCCAGCCTGATAATACCAGGCCACAGCAGTCTGCATATCTTGGCTGATTAACAAAAATAGGGATCCCCTCGAAAAAAATTGGCGTGGGGTCCCCCCTATTTTTGTTAACCAGCCAGATGAAGCAGACCGCTGAGGCCTGGTTTTTCAGGCTGGTAAGGATCCAATATCCATGGACCTTGCCAGCCTGATAATACCAGGCCACAGCAGTCTGCTTAGCTTGGCTGGTTAACAAAAATAGGGGATCCCCTCGAAAAAAAAACGGCGTGGGATCCCCCTATTTTTGTTAACCAGCCAAGTAAAATGCAGACTGCTGCGGCCTGGTATTAAAAGACTGTCAAGGCCCATGGATTTTGGCCCTCAACAGCCTGATAATACCAGGCTACAGCAGCCCCACATTTGGCGCATCAAAAGATGTGCCAATTGTGGCACTTTACCCGGCTCTTCCCACTTGCCCTGTAGCGGTGGCAAGCGGGGTAATAAGGGGTTAATGTCACCGTTGATTGCACGGTGACAATAAGCCCGGTTAATAATGGAGAGGTGTCAATAAGACACCGATCCATTATTAATCCCAAAGTTTTTAAATGTTTAAAAAAAAGACAAAGCAAGAAAAAAGTCTTTTAATGAAATAAAAGAGACAACACAGTTTTCATTAATTTTATTGTACTCTCATTCCTGCGACGCCATCGATCTCCTGTAAAAAAAAAAAAAAAAAAAACCAACAGTATACCACCTGTCCGACGCAGTCCATAACGACAGTCCCACGACGATCCAACTCTGCTACATCGCAATGACAGGCAGAGCCTGTCATCGCAACGCAGCACAGCTGATTACCTGCTTCCCCGGCGGTGACGTCATCGGACTGACTGCTTTACGGCCGGGATTACCCAGCAGTCACTGCAGTTATCGCGAGAAACTGCATGTGACCGCCGGGGAGAAGAGGATGGCGGCCATTAAGCAGTCCAGGACGTGACCGCCGGAGATCTTCTGCCAGGTAAGTGCCGCTGACTCCTGACAGACCCGACAGACGGACACTGACAGTGACAGTGACAATCCCGATTCCGGTATCTGATATGACGAAAATATCGGTACTCGGAATCGGAATTCCGATACAGCCAATATCGGCCGATACCCGATATTTGCAGTATCGGAATGCTCAACCCTAATCCTTATACCTTTGATCGGCAGAAGTGTGGTTGTGTATTTGGATGACATTTTGATTTATTCACGGGATTTGGAGTCTCATTGGAGGAGTGTGCGTGAAGTATTACAGTTACTGAGTGATAATTCACTTTTTGCCAAACTAGAAAAATGTGAGTTCGCTGTACAGAGACTTAGTTTTTTTGGGCTACATTGTCTCCAGTGAAGGTTTTGAGATGGACCCTGTGAAAGTGCAAGCTGTGCAGGATTGGCCTAGACCTATTGGTGTGAAATCAATACAGAGGTTTTTGGGGTTCGCCAATTATTATAGAAAATTCATAAAAAATTTTTCTTTGGTTGCCAAACCTCTGACCGATCTCACCAGGAAAGGTGCTGATGCGGTTCAGTGGACTACTGAGGCCATTGAGGCTTTTGTGTTGCTAAAGGAGAGGTTCAACTCTGCTCCCATCCTTACGCAGCCTGATGTGACTAAACCATTTTTGGTTGAGGTTGATGCTTCTTCTGTGGGGGTCGGCGCGGTGTTGTCTCAGGAAAAGACGGATGGAGTACATCCCTGTGCTTTTTTTTCAAAGAAATTTTCTGAGTCTGAACTGAATTATGATATCGGTAATCGGGAATTGTTGGCAATTAAACTCGCATTTGAACACTGGCGTCATTTTTTGGAGGGAGCGGAATTTCCCGTTCAAGTCTTCATCGATCATAAAAATCTGATCTACCTTGATGCTGCCAAACGCTTGAGTGCCCGTCAGGCTAGGTGGGCACTGTTTTTCTCACGCTTTAATTTTACCGTTACTTACATCCCAGGTACTAAAAATGTTAAAGCTGATGCTTTGTCTCGCAGCTTTTCTCCTATGGTGGGTACTGAGGAGGAGGAAAACATTTTGCAAGAGGGGGTTGTTATTGCGGTTTTGGACTCCGTGTTGGAAGATGAGATTCTAAAAGCACATTAGAATGCCCCATCTAACACGCCGCATGGGAGGTTGTTTGTGCCTGGTACCCTGAGGAGAGATTTGTTTGTTGAATGTCATGACTCTCGGTTGGCAGGTCATCCTGGAATCTCTGAGACCAAGAGACTTGTGGGTCGCAGCTTTTGGTGGCCTGGATGGCAGAAGGAAGTCATTAAGTGGGTGCGTCAATGCACTGTGTGTGCTAGATCTAAGTCTTCTCATACTCCTGATGCAGGGTTGCTTTGCCTCTGGAGGTCCCTAGTGCACTTTGGACACATTTGGCTATGGACTTTATTAATGACCTTCCCCCCTCTGAGGGTTTCACTGTCATCTGGGTGGTCGTGGACCGTTTTAGCAAGATGTGTCACTTGGTTCCTTTCATCAAATTGCCCTGCGCTAAGACTCTCGCTAAGGCCTTTGTCAAGGAAATAGTCAGACTACATGGTGTTCCTACTGACATTGTTTCTGATAGGGGACCTCAGTTTGTGGCTCGTTTTTGGCGCGCCTTTTGTGACAGGTTGGGAGTTCATTTGTCGTTTTCATCCGGATATCATCCTGAGTCTAATGGCCAGACAGAAAGGAAAAACCAGGATGTTGAGCAGTTCTTGCGTTGTTTTGTGACTGATAATCAAGAGGGGTGGTCTGAGTTTCTGCCACTTGCTGAGTTTGCTCTTAACAATCATACATCCGCTTCTGCTGGTTGTTCGCCTTTTTTTTGTTGTACTGGGAGACATCCGTCTTTTGGGTCATTTTCCAAGTTGGGATCGGCTGTACCTGAAGAGGAGAATTTTTCTGGTGTGTTGGAGAGAGTTTGGACTGATGTGCGTGGTAATCTTCAGGAGGCTAACAAAAGATCCAAAGTGTATTTTGATAGAAAACGACAAGAGGTTTTGTTTGCTATTGGTGACATGGTCTGGTTGTCCTCTAAGAATCTGCGCTTGAGGATTCCGTCTAAGAAATTGGGTCCCAAGTTTGTAGGGCCCTTTAAGGTGCTTCAGGTTATTAACCAATCTGCTGTTAAGTTGGAGCTTCCCACCTCCTGGAAGATTAATCCGGTGTTAGGGTCTGCGGAACGCACCAAATATATAAAGTGGAGAGGTGCGTTCGCAGCCCGGGGTCCACCGTGCAAGCAAAGCCTGCTGCTAGTAAGATGACGAAAGTAGCGAACTCTGTTATCCCGCAGAGTCGCTAAAATAAACGCCGTAGCGCGTTGTGGCAGTAAGTGCAGACTCTGTTAATTCACAGAGCCGCTAACGGGATGCCACAGTGCTATATGGCGATATGTGCGAACTCACTTAGCTTCAGTGAGCCGTAAAGTAAAACGCTAGGGCGCTGTCTAGCGTCGAGAGCAAACCCTGTTACGTCACAGAGCCGCTGAGAACAAACGCCGTGTCCTGTCAGGCTCTCAGGCACACGGTTAATTGCTAAGCGAGCATAATACGTGGTCATGCGCTAATGTCCTCGCGGGAGTCACCCGCAATCTATGGCGTCTGAACGCCAGACCCTGAATACGGCAATCAAACTCCTCACCGGTTATGCCGGTAATCTAGGGCATCTAGGACACCGACCCTGACCAGCTAGCACACACGCATGACCACACTGGCGCATAGCATACAATGGTTGATATTAGCGCATGGCGGCCCAGCCATGCTACCCTTTTATAGCAACAGCCACAGGACCTTCCAGGAACAAGGACCAATGAGAACCTGTTCAGAAGACTAGTAGTAACAGGGCCTTCCTGGCGGGCCAATAGGAGCCGCTGCAGTACCTGAGCATGTGACCCCTGATCTCCAATGAGAGATCTCACTCTGGGCACGCTCAGAAGGGAAAATGCAGGACTTTATCCCAAAGACGTCTGCTCCAGAACTGGCTACAATAGCAGATCCAGGAAAGGCAGCAGCAAGTCACTGCCCAGTAGTGGAGTGGGCAAGACGCCTGGAACGACGTCTCTGCTGAGCAGGCTCCACTGCGGCCGGAAACGAATGGGAGACCGCAGCGGCACTGGTTCGAGACTCCCCTTGTGCAGGAGCGGGAACTCGAACCCTAACATTACCCCCCCTCCTAGGGCCCCCCCTTCTCTGGCCTCGCTGCGTTCAAAGGCAGCGATGAGCTGCGGAGCGTGAACATGCTCGGCAGGCTCCCAAGACCTATCCTCAGGCCCATAGCCCCTCCAGTCCACCAAATAAAACTTTTTGCCCCGTACCACCTTACACCCCACGATGGCGTTCACCTCATGGTCATCCGCAGATGAACCCGATGTCCCGGCAGATGACTCAGAAAACCGGGACATGAGCACGGGTTTCAGGAGGGACACGTGAAAGGTGTCGGAGATACCCAGGCGTGGTGGAAGAGCTAAACGGTATACCACAGGGTTAACCTGCTCGAGGACCTTGAAAGGACCCAGGTAGCGGGGTGCCAACTTAGTGGACTCAACTCGCAGCCTGATGTTACGGGCGGAGAGCCACACCAAATCCCCAGGAGCAAATGTAGGAGCGGGGCGCCGATGGGCATCGGCCGAAGACCTCATCCTCTCTTTGGAGGCCTGAATGGCATCCTGCGTGCAGTCCCAAATGTCCCGTGCCTCCACAGCCCAGTCTGCCACCCTGGAATCGGCGGAAGACACGGGCATAGGCACTGGTACCCGCGGATGCTGACCGTAGTTCAGGAGGAATGGGGTCTGTCCGGTGGAATCAGCCACAGCATTGTTTAATGCAAACTCAGCCCATGGTAGCAAGGATGCCCAGTCATCCTGCCTGGCTGAGACAAAATGTCGTAGATAGGTGACCAAGGTCTGGTTGGCCCTCTCTACCAACCCATTCGTCTCAGGATGGTACGCTGAAGAGAGATTTAACTCAATACTGAGTAGACGACAAAGCTCTCTCCAGAACCGAGACGCAAACTGGGGACCTCGGTCACTGACAATCTTGTCCGGCATGCCGTGTAAACGGAAGATGTGCCTAACAAACAACGCTGCCAGAGCCCGTGCAGAAGGTAACCGTGGTAGTGGCACCAGATGCACCATTTTAGAGAAATGGTCGGTGATTACCCAAATGATGGTGCAACCCCGAGACTTGGGCAAGCCCACCACAAAGTCCATCCCAACCATCTCCCAGGGCCTGTCTGCCACCGGCAAAGGGTAAAGTAACCCAGCTGGCCGTTGTCGTGGAGACTTATTTTTGGCGCAGGAGACACACGCCCGAACATAGTCCCCAACATCACGGACCATATGCGGCCACCAATATGTCCTCGCCAGCAACTCAGATGTCCTCTTTGCCCCAAAGTGTCCACCCACCCTGGACGAATGTGCCCAAGAGAGTACCTCCGGTCGCAAATTAGTAGGCACAAAAGTCTTGCCCGGGGGCACAGACTCTAGCGAAACCGGGGCCACTGTTCTCAGGCTCTCTGTGGGGACGATAAGCCGAGGCTCCTCCACCTCCTCCTCCGAGGACACCACAGAGCGAGAGAGAGCGTCGGCACGAATGTTCTTCTCTCCCGAGAGGAAATGCAGTGTGAAATGAAACCGGGAGAAGAACAAGGACCATCTGGCTTGGCGAGAATTAAGCCGCTGGGCTGTCTGAAGATATACCAGGTTTTTGTGATCCGTGAAGACTTGGAAGGGAAAGCGAGCTCCCTCCAACAGATGTCTCCACTCCGAGAAGGCCAACTTCATTGCTAGCAACTCCCTGTCCCCGATGGAATAATTCCTCTCTGCTGGTGTGAAGGTCTTGGAGAAAAAGAAGCATGGATGCTTCCGACCTTGAGCATCCTTTTGGAAGAGGACTGCTCCAGCACCAACGGACGAGGCATCCACCTCCAATATAAATGACTTATCAACATCGGGGCGATGTAGGATGGGAGCTCTAGCGAAATGAGACTTAATAGACGTGAAGGCCTTGGAGACCTCTTCAGACCACAATTTGGGATTAGCTCCCTTTTTGGTAAGGGCAACCACGGGAGCTACCAAAGTTGAGAAGTGGGGAATGAACTGACGGTAGTAATTAATGAACCCCATAAAGCGCTGCACCGCCTTTAGAGAGTGGGGTTCTTGCCAGTCCATCACCGCCTGTAGTTTGGCAGGATCCATAGCCAATCCCTGGGCGGAGATGATATAGCCCAGGAAAGGTAAGGACTCCTGCTCAAACACACATTTCTCCAACTTTGCGTAAAGGGAATTTGCCCGTAGGAGGTCGAAGACCCTGCCAACATCCCTCCGGTGGGAGTCAATATCTGGAGAGAAGATGAGTATATCATCCAGATAGACTACGACCGAGGTGGAGAGCATATCCCGGAAGATGTCATTGACAAAGTCTTGGAAAACGGCTGGAGCATTACAGAGCCCAAAGGGCATCACCAGATATTCGTAATGCCCATCCCTGGTATTAAAAGCCATCTTCCATTCGTCCCCCTCACGGATGCGAATCAGGTTATAAGCACCGCGCAGATCTAGTTTAGTGAATACCCTTGCTCCCCGAAGCCTATCAAATAGCTCAGAGATCAGGGGCAACGGGTACTTGTTTTTAACGGTGATGGCGTTAAGACCCCTGTAATCAATACACGGACGCAATTCTCCGTTTTTCTTCTGCATGAAGAAAAATCCCGCCCCTGCCGGTGACACCGACTTCCTAATAAACCCTCTTGCCAGGTTCTCCTGAATATATTGCGACATGGCCTCTGTCTCAGGAAGAGAGAGGGGATAGACCCTTCCCCGAGGAGGTTCTGCGCCAGGCAAGAGGTCGATAGGACAGTCATAGGGGCGATGAGGCGGAAGAGTTCCGCAGCCTTCTTGGAGAACACGTCTGCATATGACCAGTAGTGCTTGGGAAGTGGAGTAAGATCTGCGGGTAACTCAGTAGTGGTAACCTGAACGCAACTTCTGAAACATCTGCCTGTACATGCATCACTCCAACCCAGTATCCTACCCGAAGTCCACTCTATATGTGGGAGTGGAAACGGAGCCAAGGTATACCTAGTAGGATCTCGTCTATTCCCTCGGGAAGGACGAGTAGGGAAATAAATTCCTGATGGAAGGAGATACAGACAATGCAAGTGGGACAGTCTGGTGAGTAATTTGTGAGGGCAATGACGACCCATTCACTACCCGAACAGTCACTGATTTGTCAAGCGCCACCAGAGGTATTGCATGACGGCGAGCAAAGCTAGAGGACATGAAATTCCCCTCTGCTCCTGAGTCCACGCAAAGGTCGGCGGTGAGAATGGAAGTACCAACAGTGATTGTCCCTTTAAATGTTATCTTGGAGGAAAATGCCGCTGTCTCTAGTGAACCTCCTCCCAGGGCCACTAGACGCGATCGCTTCCCCGATCGCTGTGGACATCTGTTGGCATAGTGTCCTGTCTGCTGACAATGGTTACAAACCACGGATACTCGGACGGACCGAGACTTAGGTCCTGCATGAGGAACTTCTGTGGCCTTTTGAGGTTCGGACGCCAGATCGGGGAATTCGAGAGGTTTGGCAAAGGTAGGAGCCAACCGAAACCTCTGCCTACACTGGGCCCGCTCCAACCTCCGCTCGTGAAAACGGAGGTCAATGCGGTAGATATGGAGATAAGCTTCTCCAGTGTGGCGGGAATCTCCCTGGTAGCCAAAGCGTCTTTAACATGGTCAGCCAGTCCCCGCCAGTAGATAGGAATAAGAACTTTATCAGACCAATCTAGCTCAGCAGCCAGAGTCCGAAACTGGACGGAAAACTGACTGACCAAAGACGAACCCTGTGTCAATGCCAGCAGTTGTAGCGCCGTATCGTGGGTGACCTGGGGTCCTAAAAAGACCTTTTTAAGAGCCTCCAAGAAACGAGGAGCACTCTGCACCACACGATCATCGCGCTCCCACAGCGGCGTTGCCCACTCCAACGCTCTGCCCGAGAGTAGAGAAAGTACAAAACCCACTTGTGCCCGATCCGTGGGAAAACGTGCAGCCAGAAGCTCAAGATGTATAGAGCACTGACTCACAAATCCCCGACATTGCTTGCTATCACCGGCAAACTTGTCAGGAAGCGGGAGGTGGGATAATGTAGGGGCAGAGGTGGCAGAGGACAAACTGGCTGCAGCCACGCTAGCAGCCTGAACAGCGACTGCGGTAACATCCACAGCTGAGGTTGTGCTCTCAAGAGCCTCCAACCTACCCTTCAGCTGCTGGATGTACTGCAATAGACGCTGTTCGTCCGCCATTTTACTAGCCAGACCCTGGCGCTAATATTATGTTAGGGTCTGCGGAACGCACCAAATATATAAAGTGGAGAGGTGCGTTCGCAGCCCGGGGTCCACCGTGCAAGCAAAGCCTGCTGCTAGTAAGATGACGAAAGTAGCGAACTCTGTTATCCCGCAGAGTCGCTAAAATAAACGCCGTAGCGCGTTGTGGCAGTAAGTGCAGACTCTGTTAATTCACAGAGCCGCTAACGGGATGCCACAGTGCTATATGGCGATATGTGCGACCTCACTTAGCTTCAGTGAGCCGTAAAGTAAAACGCTAGGGCGCTGTCTAGCGTCGAGAGCGAACCCTGTTACGTCACAGAGCCGCTGAGAACAAACGCTGTGTCCTGTCAGGCTCTCAGGCACACGGTTAATTGCTAAGCGAGCATAATACGTGGTCATGCGCTAATGTCCTCGCGGGAGTCACCCGCAATCTATGGCGTCTGAACGCCAGACCCTGAATACGGCAATCAAACTCCTCACCGGTTATGCCGGTAATCTAGGGCATCTAGGACACCGACCCTGACCAGCTAGCACACTAAACTCCTCACCGATTAAGTCGGTATTCTAGTGGCTTATTTCAGCCGGGTCCCTAACCACACACACGCATGACCACACTGGCGCATAGCATACAATGGTTGATATTAGCGCATGGCGGCCCAGCCATGCTACCCTTTTATAGCAACAGCCACAGGACCTTCCAGGAACAAGGACCAATGAGAACCTGTTCAGAAGACTAGTAGTAACAGGGCCTTCCTGGCGGGCCAATAGGAGCCGCTGCAGTACCTGAGCATGTGACCCCTGATCTCCAATGAGAGATCTCACTCTGGGCACGCTCAGAAGGGAAAATGCAGGACTTTATCCCAAAGACGTCTGCTCCAGAACTGGCTACAATAGCAGATCCAGGAAAGGCAGCAGCAAGTCACTGCCCAGTAGTGGAGTGGGCAAGACGCCTGGAACGACGTCTCTGCTGAGCAGGCTCCACTGCGGCCGGAGACGAATGGGAGACCGCAGCGGCACTGGTTCGAGACTCCCCTTGTGCAGGAGCGGGAACTCGAACCCTAACATCCGGTGTTTCATGTTTCTCTTTTGAAAAAAGCTGAGGTCTCAGATGGAGACGTCTCGGCCACTGTTCCCCTGGTGGTGGAGGACGGGCAATATGAGATTTCCCGCATCCTAAATTCTAGACGGTATAGAGGGGGTTTGCAGTACCCCGTCGCTTGGAAGGGTTATGGACCCGAGGATAACTCATGGGTGAGGGCGGATGATGTTTCTGCGTCTAGACTTGTCAGAGCGTTTCACAAGAGGTTTCCGGATAAGCCTAAGTCCTAGGGGATCCGGAGGATCCTCTTAGAAGGGAGGGTACTGTTAGAACCCTCTTGTTAGATTTTGTTTCAGTTTGCTGGTCACATGACCTTTTTTCCCTATTTAGTCTGGCTCCGCCCTTCTGGCTTTGCTGGACTTCATTGTATTATCTACTCTTAAGCTAGCCGGGTGCTTAGGTGCCTTACTCTGTCAGTTTTGCTTAATCTTAGGATCTCGTAGTAATTTGTTTTCTGTTTAATTTTCCCTGATACAATTTCTGTTAGGAGGTGTCCACCTTTTCTCCCAGTGCCTAGATCTTGTAGGGATTCCTCCCTCGTAACTATAGGTCTTCGTTCAGACTAGCTGAGGACTTTAGCGGGTCTGGTCGCAGGATCAGGTTCCCCGTTACATCGTAGGGATCAAGCTCAGTCCTATTGTAGGGACAGAGTTCCCATCTTTCCTTAGTGCTTGTAGCAGTTCATAACACATGTCAGATTGGTCTAAGAGATATTTGGTAGCCTCAATGCCATATTCATGTTGAATGGAGGTGTAAAGGCTATTTACATCCATAATAACTAGAATGCTGTTGGAAGGTATTGTATCAAGTCGTCGGATAACGTTCAAAAAATGCCCTGTGTCCAGTAAGAAGGCTCGAGTTGTTTTAATAAGCGGCGTCATTATCTTTTCAAGGAACATAGATAGTGGGGACAGGATAGAATCCGTCGAGGCCACTATAGGTCTACCAGGGGGATTGTTGAGTGATTTGTGTATTTTAGGTAATACATAGAATACCGGAGTGATGGGGTGTGAATTGTTGAGAAAGGTAACGGTTTTTTTGTCAATAACATGGCGTAAAAAATAATGTTCAGTGATATGTTGGATTTTCCTTCTAATATCAAAGACAGGGTCATAGGGAAGGATGCCATATGTATTGACATCTGATAATTGGCGTTTCACCTCATCAACATATTGATAGCGGTTCATAACCACTATTGCTCCCCCTTTGTCCGCTGGTTTAATCAAGATCCCCAAATTGTTCTGTAATGATATCAGTGCCTGCTTCTCATTTGAGGAAAAATTCGAACGTACTGGAAACAGGCCTAGACGTTGTTGGTGTATAATAGCATCCACATCACGGTCTACGAGTGAAATAAAAGTCTCAGCCGCATGGTAGGTATGAGGAGGACAAAAATTGCTACGGTTAAACAGGTTAAAGTCACTGATGGACAGATCAGGTGCTGATGTAGAAGACGGATCATTCGCAGAGCTAGGTGATAGTCCGAAGTGTGCTTTCAATCTGACAGATCGGTAGAAACGTTCCAAGTCCTTTTTCAGTTGGAAAGAGTCCCAGAACGGGGTAGGGCAAAAGGAGAGCCCTTTCTGTAAGACGGAGAGTTCCAATGGAGAAAGGAGGTGGTCAGAAATGTTGACCACTAAGTTTTGTGTCTCACCTGTGACCGGGTGGTCATTCTTTATCCTTGCTCGTCTGATCGGTCTATATCTGGCGGCCCTCTCCTGTGGTCCTTGGACAAAAAACGATTCAGTCCTGAAGCTATGGAGGAATCGCTTCCAGAGCTGAATGACCCATCTCTCCGTGGTGGGCGAGGTCTGCGCCAAGTATTGGAGGGCGTAAAGGAATCCGCCCATCTATATACACGATTATTAGAATAATCTTCAGAGTCCCTCTAGAATTTGCTCCTTTTCCGTTCCTGAAGCGTTTTCAAATGGTCTGCCAGTGATCTCTCTGTTTTCGTCTTAAGTGTTGCCCAATCTGAGGAGGCTAGAGTAGTTGAGAGCTGAGTCTCAATGGCCTGGATATTTTGTTTAATATCCAATATAGCCTTTTGAAGATGTTCTATGGTAAGGATGATTATGTCTAGGGAGCACTTATTAAGTATTCTCTTATATTTCTCGCAGTATTCGGGATTATCCGAAAAAAGAGTAGGGCGAAGGTTGCATCCAAGCCCCCTGGGAATCTTATTCTGTCTATGATATTCCGCCAAAGTAGTACAATGGAGATCATAGGATATGAGTTTTCTTTTCTCCTTCTCAAAATCTCTAGTTCTCAATACCTGTACTGGGGTTTTGAGGAACTCATTCGAGCCATGTCCTTGTGGATTGTTATATGTGGGGGAAACTACGCAGCATATAAAGGACAGGATAGCTAGCCATAAGTCCACGATTAGATGTGGGAAGAACTGGTTACCACTACCGGACCATTTCTCTAATATGAGACACACTGTGGCGCAGCTGAAATATCAGATTATAGAACACGTCCCCCGTCTAAGACGTGGTGGGAATCATGTCGGTTTGCTCAAATCTCGTGAATCCTATTGGATTCATAAACTGGACACTTTGGCCCCTAAAGGCCTCAATAGAGAAATAGATTGGTTGTCATAATGCCTTACTAATTTCTTTTATATTATTCACAGACCCGCTAAATATCATGACTGTAGGTGAGTTGTATACTTACCCCCTGCTATACGACTGCTATTGTTACCATTATACTGTATATCGCCCTTTACTAGTGTTTGACATGTATACCGTAACACTCTGTGTTTCTCGATTTTGGTTTATTTATATAACTTTATGTGACCTATACTCTCGGTCCAGTGCCTTTTTTTCTTCTCCCCTTTTTTTGTTTTCTGTCCTTTTTTTCTTTTCTTTTTAATTGGCTTCTGATCAGATTATATGAAATGACACGGATGCTTTAAATCATATCTGTATAAATAATTCCGCTGCTGCCCACAGCTATATCTCCCATATCATCACTATGCCCATATACCTAATCATTGACGCTTCAGAATACTGTAATATTCAATCCCCCTCATCATGAGCTGAATATAGGTAATAACAGGAACATAGCCATACCATATTTTTTCTATTTTTTGCGCTTGGAATTAATCAAGACAGCTCTAAATCACCAGCATTAGTTCTTATTCATCGCATGACGCCTGCGCAATACACACTGACAGTGACGCGACGTCACTTCCGGTCAGGACCCCTCACTTCCGGTTGGTGAAAACCAGGAAGTATAAACAGGCGCCAATGCTCACAGTTACAGCGCACTATCACAGGGCACAGCGCGGGAGCGCTGCCCAAGAAGGCTTCTCCTCACTGCAGGTATTTACTGGCTACCACCATTTACTGGCCATTTATGCTTGGGGGCCTTTTATTCATTAGCAGTCATTTTTTATAGCGCCAGCCACGATCCCTGACTGGAGCTGCCATCCAATATACTGATGCCCGTATATGTTGTCCTCATTCCAGGTATCTACTATCACTAGTGTTGAGCGATACGATACTGCAAATATCGGGTATCGGCCGATATTAGCTGTATCGGGCTTTCGATTCCGAGTACCGATATTTTCGTCATATCGGATACCGGAATCGGATTTGTCACTGTCACTGTGAGTGTCCGTCGGTCGGGTCTGTCAGAAGTCAGCGGCACTTACCTGGCAGAAGATCTCCGGCGGTCACGTCCTGGACTGCTTGATGGCCGCCATTATCTTCTCCCTGGCGGTCACATGCAGTTTTTCGCGATAACTGCAGTGACTGCAGGGTAATCCCGGCCGTAAACCAGTCCGATGACGTCACCGCCGGGGAAGCAGGTAATCAGCTGTGCTGCGCCGGGATGACAGGCTCTGCTGCCTGCCTGCCTCTGATGTCATTCTGATGTAGCAGAGCTTGATCGTCGTGGGACATTCCTTACTATGGACTGCGTCGGACAGGTGGTATACTGCTGTTTTTTTTTTTTCATTTTTTTACAGGAGATCGATGGCGTCGCAGGATGAGACTGTAATAAAAGTAATGAAAACTGTGTTGTTTTTTTTATTAAATTAAAAAACTTTTTTATGAACATTCACCCGTCCGGGTACATCAACAATTAACTATTTACATACAGGGACCCTGTCCGGGTTATTTATAATTCTTTGGCAGGGGTGTTCCAGGTACCACCTGGTACTCTTCTGATGCTTGCCAAACATCCGAGACACCAAGGACCACCAGGACCTGATGACGTCGTGTGGCCTGTACAGTCAAGTCGTGACCCGCTATCTGTGTCTGTGTGGCCACCTCTTTCATCTCCCTCCGGGTCTGGAGCCCTATGTCCCGGACTGAACGAACCCCAGGGGGCCTAACAGGCGCCGGGTACGGGCCAGCTATCATTATCATGTCCATAGCTGGGGCTGCTGAGGAGACCACTGAGGGAGGCTGGGAGATTTACGGCGTGGGGTGGGCACTTGTGCAGAGGCCTGGATGTGGGAGGCTGAAGGCTCCGAGGGTCTCACAGGCTCCTGACACTCTGGGGACCAGGGGTCGCACCTGGTGACATTTCGGGCATACCATCCATTGTAACCCCAGTGTCGGGTGTAAGTTACCAAGTCTCCTGGCAACAGGTCCCTCCCCGGGTGTCCTTCTGGGAGGTGAGTCTCCACTTCTCGCCGGGTCACAAACACTTCTAAATAAAGTCCAGGCTCCTGATGAAGCCCCAACCAGCTTTCAATTTAAAGCTCCGTACTGCACCCTTACGCCGCGGCTCCCTCACCGTAATTTTATCTTTTCTCATCCGGTCCTTATCTGCCCGGTCCTTCTCGATGTGACGTTGGCGAAGCTTCTGGGATTCGCGCTGCTCCCTTTGTCGCTCGGCTTCTCTCTCTCGACGTCTACACTCTTCCTCCTGACGCCGGTTGTAATTCTCCTCCACCAGCATCTCCATGTCTCCACCATCAAACTGCAGCTTACGATGTCCGTTTGCGGCAGCTCTCCTGGTGCCCGACAGTCCTGACGGCGCTCACCTGCGGAGGAAGCAGCCGGCTCTGGAACAGATGACAGTCGGGGCTCCGGTACAGACAGGTAGACCTCTGGTGCCTGCGCGGCCTCCTCCATGAGGACGGGTGTCGCTTCTTCTGTCTCAGCGACGGGGGCAGACAGCGGGATCTGGGGTGCTGCCGGTGCAGCGTTTTTTGCAGGAACGGCTGCCTCCACTGTGACAACGTCAACCGGATCACATTGCAAGGGCTGGGATGCCCGCACGGACTCCTCTACTAGAACGGGTGCCTCACCTTCCGGTACAGACACTTCAGGTAAGAGGGATTGGCGCCGCTCCAAGTTTAGTTTTAGGGCACGCCAGCTGGCTTCCATCCTGGCGACCTCCTCCCGGTGCCGGGCCAGGCCTCTTAGGGTATCCTCCGCTTCTTGCATTGTAGGAGGGTTTCCAGGCCGGGTGCCCAACGGTGGTTCCGTGGCGATCGGGTCGCTTCCGTGGGGGGAGAGCTCTGACTGCTCCATCCCTTCACACTTCTGCTCGTGTCCATTAGCCATCTCTGCCAAGTCACATGTGTCATTAGCATCTGGAGAGGGCCCCTCTTTTGTAGTGAGGCGGGACCTTCGTGTTAGTTTCCGCACACTGAGGAGGATGAGGAGGCGGAACTCAAGAGCTGTGGGGCACGATCTTACATTGCAGTACCATTTAGAGTGGTCGGCCATCGTTTTCGCGCCACTGAGTGAGTGTACACCCACGAAGAGCACTCCCTTCTTCTTCACCAGTGCCTCGTCGTGACGCAGATATGGCGGAAAAATGGCAAATACATTCTCTGATGATTTTAGCAATTCTCAAGCACAAAACCAGTTCAACTCAGGCACACAGGACTCGCTTATAGCGAGCTACAGAATCCTGTTCGTGACGCCCAAGTTGAGTCGCACAGAGCCAGAGGTTTTGGGGGTACTCGGCACCGAGCCCGTCGACTTCTATGGGGTATGTCACGGCTTTACCCGGCAATTGAATCAGAGTCTATTTTACTATGTAGAAGTGTATAAACTATAAATATATGTATATATATATATATGTCACAATGACATGTATATATATATATATATATATATATAATATATATATGTATTCTATGTGTGTATATTTTGTGTTTACAATGAAGGAAAGTGTTTTTTTAGTTGCGATATTTTGTTCCCATAGACTTACATGGGACTTCCGGTATCGGAATCGGATATCGACGATATTTAGTGATATCGGCGATACCATTCAGATCCGATATTTTTAGATATCGAGCAGTATCGCTCAACACTAACTATGACTTATCCAACCTTTTCACATATCAGTCTTTATATTCATTAGTGATCATTATTTTTATAGCACCAGCGCACGATCCCTGACTGGGACCGCCCACATATTTATGCCTAAGCTGTCCTCATTTCAGGTATTTGCTTCTGCTACCCAGTTTCACATATAAAGGGGTCCCTCTGGTTATTAGTAACCATCACCATTTTCTCTCCACACCGTTATATATAATGTCTGGGCATAAGCATTTTTCCTCCATTAAACTTATCCTGGTACATTTACATTTATGTTTCCATTGATTATACATTTTATCATTATAGTCATACAGAGAAATCATCTTGGTTCCCCTCCTCTAATATTTTCTGTACTCTGGCACTGGACACTTGTGAGGTAATTATTTACTCTATGTGATTTACTCATTCTGTTCCAACTACAAGTGACTTTATTCAACAAAAACTCCTTGTTTTTTATATTAATTGTTGTACATATGCTATCTGTATTTTTTCAGACTATTCACTTGCCTGCATTCTCTACTGGGGAATATATGTATATTCGTATATATTCAACTACTATGTGTATATATTTAACTTTCATTTTCTTGTTCTTATACTATATTTTTGTTTTACAGCGTTATTTTGATAAAGGCTCGGTTGGAGCCGAAACGTTAATCGCTCTTTTCTTTTTGTCCTAACATGTTGCCTAGTTTGTAATAAAACACAAGTTTTTCAAGCATCATATTTTGTCTCTTAGAGTGCGGTGTATTCATCATCTTGATTTACAGGACCACTGGTCCATTACACCAGCACCTAACCATATAGAGCCGAGTGCACGTCATTATTTATTCTTTTGTTGATTCAGGAGCAGCCCTAAACCTGATGGATTTTGATTTTGCCAAACGTTGTGTTTTTCCCATTGTACCCATGCAGAGGTCTATTCCTTTACTGGGCATTGATTCTACCCCTTTGGCGGAGAATAAACCCTAGTTTTCGACCCAGGTGATAATGCGGGTAGACCCGGAACACCAAGAGAATTGTAAATTTCTGGTGTTGCATAATTTTCATGACATTGTTGTACTGCGTTTTCCATGGTTGCAGACCCATAATCCTGTTTTGGTTTGGAAGTCCGTGTCTGTGGTCAGTTGGGGTTGTCAATGTGTTCGTAGTGACACTCCTGTTTTTTCTACCTCTCCCCAGTCTCAGGATGTCTGGACAATTTGGCTAATTTTTCTGATGTGTTTAGTGAGAGTAATCCTTAGCTCCCCACAGGAGTTATGATTTCGCAATTGAGTTAGTACCCGGTTGTTAATTTCCCAAGGGTCGGCTCTTAAATTTGTCTGTACCTGAACATGATGCTATGCGATCTTATATCAAAGAGTCTTTGGAGAAGTGTCATATCAGACCATCCTCTTCACCCTTTTGCGCTTTTTCTTTGTGGCCAAAAAGGATGGTTCATTGAGGCCATGTATTGACTATCGTCTCCTTAATAAAATCACTGTTAAATATCAATATCTGTTCCCCCTGATTTCTGATTTATTTTCCAGTGTGAAAGATGCTAGTTGGTTTACCAAGCTTGACCTCAGGGGATGTATAATCTTATTCGCATCAAGCACGGTGATGAATGGAAGACGGCGTTTAATACCCCTGAGGGGCATTTTGAGTACCTAGTGATGCCTTTTGGGCTCACTAATTCCCCTTCCATCTTCTAATCTTTCATGAACGATATTCTCGGGGATTTTGTGGATAAATTTCTGATTGTTTATTTGGACGATATCTTGATATTTTCCAATGACTGGGATTCTCATGTGGAACATGTTCGGATGGTATTCCGGATTTTGAGAGAAAATGCCTTGTAAGTTAAGGGATCAAAATGTCTCTTTGGCGTACAGAAGGCTTCATTTTTGGGATTCATTTTGTCTCCGTCTGCTATTGAAATGGACCCGGTCAAGGTTCAGGCCATTTGTGATTGGATTCAACCCACTTCATCGAACGCTCTTCAGAGATTTTTGGGTTTTAATTTTTACCTTAAATTTATAAGTAATTTCTCTGGTATTGTGAAACCATTGACTGATTTGACCAAAAAGGGTTCTGATATAGTGAACTGGTCTCCTGAGGCAGTTTCTGCTTTTCAGGAGCTTAAGCTGAGATTCACTTCTGCTCCTTTTCTATGGCAACCTGATGTTTCTCTACCATTTCAGGTGGACATAGATGCTTCTGAGATTGGTGCAGGAGCCGTTTTGTCCCAGAGGGATCCTGAGACCACTAAGAGTAACCCTTGTGCCTTCATCTCTCGAAAATTTTCCCCAGCTGAACGTAATTATGATGTGGGGAATCGGGAGTTATTGGCTATGAAGTGGGCTTTTGAAGAGTGGAGACATTGGCTGGAAGGAGCCAAACATCAAGTGGTGGTCCTCACTGACCATATGAACCTGATCTATCTCGAATATGCCAAGCGACTTAATCCTAGACAGGCCAGGTGGGCCTTGTTTTTCACACGTTTTAATTTTGTGGTGTCCTTTCTCCTGGGCACTAAGAATGTTAAGGCGGATGCCCTCTCTAGGAGTTTTTTGGCAGATTCTCCTGATGTGACTGAACCTACTGTCATTCTGAAGGAGGGTGTGGTTCTTTCCGCTATCTCGCCCTATTTGAGACTGGCTCTGGAGGAATTTCAGGGGATAAACCTGAACGCTGCCCTGTTTGGAAATTGTTTGTCCCGACCAATGGAGGAAGAATGTGATGTCTGAGATTCATTGCACCGCGTTGGCTGGTCATCCCAGGATTTTTGGTACCAGAGATTTAGTGCGTTGGTCCTTTTGGTGGCTCACTTTGTCTCGTGATGTCAGGAATTTTGTGCAGTCTTGTGCGTCTTGTTCTCGGTCCAAACCCTGTTCTCACTCTAGTGGATTGGTAATGCCACTGCCGGTGCTCAGGAGGTCATGGACCCATATCTCTATGGATTTTATCTCTGATCTCCCTGTCTCTCAGAGAATGACTGTTATTTGGGTGATCTGTGATAGATTTTCCAAGATGGTCCATCTTGTGCCACTGCCGAAGTTACAATCACCTTCCGAGTTGGTACCCTTGTTCTTTCAGCAGGTGGTTCGGTTGAACATTGTGTCAGACAGGGGAGTCCAGGTTGTTTCCAGATTTTGGAGAGCCTTTTGTTCTAAACTGGGAACTCAGTTGTCTTTCTCCTCCGCGTTTCACCCTCAGACCAATGGGCAGACTGAGAGAACAAACCAGACTTTGGAAACTTATCTGAGATGTTTTGAGTCTGCTGATCAAGATGACTGGGTCTCTTTTTTTGCCCTTGGCTGAATTCGCTCTAAATAATAGGCCAGTTCTGCCACTTTGATGTCCCCTTTTTTCTGCAATTTCGGGTTACATCCTCGGTTTTCTTCAGGACAGGTGAAGGCTTCTGTCTGTCTGGGTGATGAATTTATGGTAGAGAGAATGCAGCAGATTTGGGAACAAGTAGTGGATAAGTTGTCTCTCTCACAGGAGAGGGTCCAGCAGTTTGCCAACCAGCATAGAACTGATGGTTCTCGGTTTAAAGTGGGTGACTTGGTTGTCCTCAAAAAATATCCCTATGAAGGTTGCGTCTCCAAAGTTTAGACCAAGGTTATAAGATCTTGGAAGTCCTTAATCCAGTTTCTTTCCGTTTGGCTCTTCCAGGGACGTTTAAGATTCACAACGTCTTCCATAAATCTTTATTGAAAAGGTTTATTGAGCCAGTAGTTCCTATGGCTATGCCCCCTGAGCCTGTCTTGGTTGAGGGCAATCTGGAGTATGAAGTGGAGAAGATATTGGATTCTCATCTGTCTATACGGAGACTCCAGTACTTGGTGAAGTGGAAGGGTTATAGTCAGGAGGACAATTCTTGGGTGTTTGCTTCTGACATTCATGCTAAGAGATTGGTGCATGCCTTTCACAGGGCTCATCCTGACCGGCCTGGTGGCGCAATTGAGGGTTCGGTGACCCCTCATCAAGGGAGGGGTACTGTTGTGAACACTTTGGAGATGACTTCTGAGCTGGGGCTCCCTCTGGTGGTTGCTGATGGTATTGAAGCTGTATTGAATGACAGAGGTCCATCACATGGGAGCGAGGAGTGGCAATCAAGGGGGACGGACTGGGCAGATATAAGTGATCTGCATTCCCATGATCCTCGCCGGTGATTAGTTTCTCTTCCTGGTCTAGTTTGGAAGTCAGCTGGTTTTCTGCTGTCTCCTGCGAAAATTCAGATAAGTTATTTTTTGCCTTGCTTCTGTAGTTTTGCGTTTCTTTGTTTTTGCTGCCCTTCTGAGTGAAGTCAGCCGGGTCCCCCAGCTGGGGCCTGCGCTGGTCTCTGTTTCTCATTTATTTCTATTCATTTGCTCTGTTCCTGTTATTTCAGTGGCTGCTGGATAGCTGCATGTTCACACCAGAGTTCTGATTTAGCGGGGGCGAACATCGTGTGGTCTCAGCATTTTTGCAATCAGAAGTGTTGGAATTTTTCGAGGATTTTGCTGGTTGCAGACAGTATTCTTTCCTGTCCTGTCCTATCTAGATAGTTTTTGGCCCCAGCATTTGCTTACTCTATTTTCTACCTGCGTTTGTATTTCATCTTGTCTAACCGCCATTATATGTGTGGGAGCTACCTACTCCTTTGGGGCGCTACTCTGGGGCAGTTAGCTGTCCCCTTTCTATCTTTAGGCGTAGCTGCCTCTCTAGCTATGTCGAGGCATCTAGGTCACCGTAGGTACGTCCCACGGCTGCTTCTAGTTGTGCGGTTAGTTTAGGGGTCTGCAACTCATCAGTTCCCAAAGTCTCTGGGTGTTCGGCTGCCATGGCTGTTTTTGCTCCTGTCCTCCTCGGCTACCAAATCACAACAGCCTGCCTCTATTCCCACAGCCTCTCAACCATGTGCATGGTGGAGTTCCACCTTGTTGCAACGTCTATGATTAGGCGGGGCTTGGGGAGGTGGAGTGATCGCTGCAGCCTCTGTATGCGACTGGAGTCTGCGGGCGAGTGACGGATGTGCGAGCACAGTCTTTCCACCTTATGGAGCAGGGCTGATAACTCCGGATAATTATTTTTGAAGCACTGCACCACCAGGTTCAAGGTGCGAGCCTGGCAAGGTATGTGTCTGAGTTTTGCCAGGGCTATGGCCACCACAAAATTACGGCCGTTATCACTGACTACCTTGCCTGGCTGAAGATGTAGACTGCCCAGCCATGACTCGTTGCAAGTTGTTCGGCCAGTACCTCCGCGGTGTGTCTGATGTCACCCAAAGACATCATCTTTAAAACAGCCTGCTGATGCTTGCCAGTAGCTATTCGATAGTGTGACACCTCGTGTGCAACACTGGCAGCTGCCGGTGGAGTGCTCATGCGACTGCGCTCTATCGACGAGCTTTCGCTTCTGGAGGAGGATCGAACGTCTACAGCTAACTGTTGCCTATACCGTGGGCTAGGCAGCACTGTCCCACCGCCGCTGTCCCCTGTGGACCCTGCATCCACCACATTAACCCACTGCGTAGTGATGGACATGTAACAGCCCTGGCCATGCCTACTGGCCCATGCATCTGTTGTGAGGTGCACCTTTCCACTCACTGATTGTTTTTAGTGCATGGACAATGCGATCTTTCACATGCAGGTGCAGGGCAGGGATGGCTTTTCTAGCAAAGAAGTGCCAGCTGGGTAGGTCATAGCGTGGGATAGCGTAGGCCATGAGCTCTTGGAACGCTGAGCTTTCAATCAAACGGAAGGGCATCATCTCTAATGAGATCAGTTTTGCAATGTAGGCGTTCAAAGCCAATGTAAAAACGGACACCCAAGTGCATGAAAAACAGG
>JARQOD010000001.1:752219488-752300324 GCA_033576555.1 Oophaga sylvatica | reverse complement strand
TGTCAGAGATTGACAGAGTCATTTAGCTAGCTAATAACTGTGGGTGGATCGAGATTCCACCCGTGACTGAAGGGGCTTTTGACTGCTGTTTCAATCAACAGTCATGGGCCGGAAAAGATGTCGGCTCATAGCCGGAGCCCGCATAAAAGGGTGGTACATGACTCATGATATACTGTATATCTATGTCATAGGTCGTGAAGGGGTTGAGCTTTTATACAAGCTATGATAGAGACTACTGCTACATGAAGCCTAAGCAGTCACACCTGATGTCATGTCAGACTTCTGTGACTAATGCCTTCTTCTGAGGCCAGTCTCACATGTCCAGATATTTCCGGTACCGGAAAGATCTGTGTGCGTGTGTCCGTGTAAAAACGTGGTATATCAGTGTGGCACACGTGTGCCACACGTGTGCCGCATCAGGAACACACGGCTAGCACGGACAGCTACAGTAAGCGCTGTCCCACTGCCTGTGGTGCTGAAGCTCACTGACATAATTCTCACTGCTCTGCTGGCAACAGCGAGCAGGTAGAATCAATGAAAAAGCCGACGTTCGGTCCACCTTAGGTTTTCAACCAACCCGGCAAAACTATACAGCTGGGGGCTGCTATTCTCAGGCTGGAAAGGGGCCATGATTATGTGCCCCACCCAGCCTGAAAACAGCAGCACCCAGCTTCCCAGAAACGGCGCACCTATTAGATGCGCCTATTCTGGAGCTTTGTCGGGTTCTTCCCACTTGGCCTGTAGGAGTGGCAAGTGGGAGTTCATAAAGGGTTAATCCCACCTTGCTAATGTAAGGTGGCATTAAGCCAGGCTTAGTAATGCATAGGTGTCAATAAGACACCTCTTCATTACTAATCCTATAGTAAAGAAAGGGTTAAATAAACACACACACACACAGTAACAATAAAGTCTTTTAATGAAAGAATACACTACACAGGTTTTACATCTTTATTACACTGCCATTCCTTAATCGATGCCATCGATCTCCTGTAAAAAATATAAAATAAGAAAACAACAATATACCCATACCTGTCCGGCGATCAGTCAAGTCCCACGGTGTAAATCCATCTCAGGGGTTAAAGGGAATCTGTCACTTCAAAATTGCCATATCAGATAAAGATATGGCTGAATAGTGCGTCCCATAACAAAGCTAATGGTGGGTATCATATATCATGATACCCCCGTTTTCAGATCAAAATACCTTTATAAACTTCGTTTTTTTCCCTGTCAATCATGGCAGTCAGGTCAGGAGGGCGGCGGTTTCCATGTCCTCACCCCCCCGCTCCTCGGCATCCATTGCGTATCGCCGTCTGTGAATCCCACAGACGGCGTTCAGCTTCCCGCAATTGCGCAATTCAAATTCGGGCAGCGCATGCGCAGTGTGCTTTGCCCGACAGTGGGCAAAGCATAAAATCAGCACAGCGCATGCGCTGCTCTTTCCTTGCCCCGGAAATGTCTGCTTGCCTTGGACGACTTCCGGGGCAAGGAAAGAGGTGCCCAGGTGAGATAACATTCTGAAGTCAGGATGCATTATTTTGGGCATCCTCACTTCAGCATGACACCAGGCCTCGGGATTTTAGAAGTTGTATAAACTTTATTATCTATCCAGTCTGCGTTCTTACTCAAGCCACAGTGGTGATCCTACAAAAAATATTTATAGTCACATGGTCAGGTGTCATAAAGAGTGACGGATGCTAGTGCATCCCAAAATCACTATTTTTAACATCAGGCCAGGTGACACAAATATTAGTTGTATTATCTCCACTGTCGCTGTAAATTGAACACAAACTCGAGAGATGATAAAGGTCATGTGTATATGTATAGTCACCTGGTCCGGAGTGCTAGTAAATTCATGATGCACAAAACACAGCATCATGAATTCACTTGTACATCTGAGCAGTTGATTATTGTATTAGAGTGTAGAAAAACAGAGTGCACTCTTTACAGGTATCAAAACAGGTTTTATATTAACATACACAGAAGACATTTTTTTTACACCATTTCATCTTGCCATTCCATCCGTCCTACATCTGAGATAAAGTAGGCCGCAAATTGGTCCCTCATTTGGCCAACTTCAACGGATGACCGGAGAGGGTGCTGAGTGAATTCAGGCAATGGGTTAGGAGCTACATCATCGAGTTCAAAGTTAGGGTGCTCTTTAGCCATCACAAAATTATGAAGAACCACACACGCCTTCACCACCTCATCCATTGTTTCCAGTTTCAGATTAATGGCTGTGGCGAGAATGCCCATCTGGACACAAGTATACCAAAGGCACACTCTACAGTTGTGCAAAATGATGCAAATGTGAAACTAGCCTAAGCGCGCAGCTGTTATCGGAGGTATAAAGTTTACCTCCGGTCATTGTTGTCAGCTGATGGCACTTCTGCTCTCATCAGTCGATGCCTGCTTGTGCTAATAGCAGTAACAGCAGGAGCAGCTGATGGGAGTATTCACCAGCCAGTGCCTGCACTGTAAATAAATAATGTGGGTTCCCCTGTGTTTTTGGTAACCAGCCAGGCAAAACTCTCAGCTAGGGGCTGCAACCCCCATCTGTCAGGTTCAGCAAGGCTGGTTATCAAGAATAGGGGGCTCCCCAATCTGATTTTTTAATTATTTAAATAAATAATTAATAAAAATGGCATGGGGTACCCCCAATTCTCACAGTGCAGTTCACCGAAGTTCAAATTCACCGCAGTGAAATTCTCCCGGTAAACTGGGGTAATCTTGCCTCTGCACCATGAGAATTTTTCTCATTGTGCTAGTGGTGATCTCATCGAGGTCACCACAGTTCATTGGCCCGTCTGTGAATGCAGCCTCAGTGACCTGCAGGAACCTTGACAATGTCACCGCTAGTCACTGATGCTGCACTCACAGCAGTTCATTCACCAGTGGTTTACCAGTCTGGACGGTCGTATCTTGGCACCGTCCATGTTGAAAACTATTAATCCCCAGACATGGACAAAACGATCGACAGGTGATGGATATTGTTGTTTCTTATTTTTCTTTTATTACAGAAGATGAGTATTTTGGTGGAATTAGGCGTTAGGTGAGTATAACTGTGTTTGTTATTTTTAAATAAAAAGTAATAGTGTGTTTTGTTTTATTTCAAATAGAAGACTTTATTCTGGCTGTGTCTTTATTTACCATATAACTGTAGGATTAGTAATGAATAGGTGTCTTATTGATGCCTCTTCATTACTAAGCCGTGGGCTTGATGTCACCCGACAATACAAAGGTGGCATCAACCCCTCAAATATGAACCCCACTTGTCACCACTACAGGGCAAGAAGAAAGAGCTGGGCAAAGCGTCAGAATTGGAGCATCTAATAGATGTGGCTTTTCAGGGTAGCTGCAGGCTGCTATTTTTAGGCTGGGGGCCAATATCCATGGCCCCTTAACAGCCTGAGAATACCAATCCCCAGCTGTCTGCTTTAGCAAGGCTAGTTGTCAAAAAAGGGGGACCCCACGCTGTTTTTATAATTATTTTTTTTAATTATTAAAAATTGGAGTGGTGACCATTCTATTCTTGATAACTAGCCTTGCTGAAGCTGACAGCTGAGGGTTTTGCCTGGCTGAGTATTAAAAATATGGAGGAACTCACGCCGTTTTTTAAAAAAAATTATTTACATCGCAGGCATCGGCTGATGAATAATCCCATCAGCTGCTTCTGCTTTCACTGTTATTATACTAGTAATTAAACTTTATAAGTAAGTAAACTTTATACCTCCGATGACAAATGCGCGCTCATGCTGTCTTTTGACAGCATTGGAACTGCGACTGTCTGACTGGCGGTAATGATTTTACCGCCAATTAGAGGCAGTGTTTGCCGCGCTATCATGCGCATGACAGCATGGCAAACACAGGATGTTCGGCCCCCCATTCAAGTGAATGATGTCATGGTTCAAGTCCGTGTACTGTTCTGGTACCCAAACCTGAACATTTTGTAACTGTTCAGCCTAACCTGCTTGATCCGAACATCCAGGTGTCTGCCCATCTCTAGTAAGATGCTGAAATTTGAATCACCTTTACCCATAGCAATAAATTACCCCAAGCAGTAATAATCCTCTTATAGTAAAATAAAAAAATCAATCTCTCCCCACTTACAATTATAATGTAAATTCTTATGTGCTGGCAATGATTACATTTAATCTAATACTGTTCTACAGCCAAATTGTCTCAGAGATTAAAACAAACAAACAAGATTTCCCGAGATCTTGGAGCCAAGATCTCTATCTGTGCATGCACTGTCCCCTGCAGCCATTTTCACGGAGTCCACCGCATAGGAAACCATGGAACTGTGGGGCTCTAGCCTTTCACAAAATGTCCGCAGAGCCCTCACAGCACCGGACATTCCTGCAGCACCGGACACTCCCGCACCACTGGATACCCGGAGCACCGGAAACTCACAGTGGCGCGCCGCACATCAGAACACCCCCCTCATCCCAGCCTGCCACATGCAGCAACACTCCACTCTTTCATCCTCCAGCCGCAACACTGGGACCCTGATCCACCATGGCTGGTAAGGTATTTCTGCATTATAAGATGCACGCCCATTTTCCTCCCAAATTTGGGGGGAAAAGTGCATCTTATAAACTGAAAAACTCTTTTATATCACATTGCTGATCTGAAGCTCTGCAGTGCAGAGCTTCATATCAGCGATCTGACAGGCAGGGAAGGAGGCATTCCAGCGCCTTCTAAGAGCAGGCGCTCACAAGCCACCTTACCTGCAGAACCCTGAAGGACCCCGCGGCCATCTTGGAGCCAGGGGTCTCCATGGAGACCATCAGTACATCACGATCGCATCGCATTGTCCTGATGGAAGCGTGCAGGGAGCCCCCTCCCTGCACGATGCCCCTCTATGTTGCTGTTATTACTGACAGCGACATTAGGGGGGTTAAATGCTCACGATCGGTGCTAGCACCAATCGTGGCCATTGCTGTGGGTTGTCAGCTGTCACATACAGCTGACACCCGCACCCGATAACAGCGGCACTCAGCATGAGGCCACGCGATCGGTGAGCCATACTAGTACTACTGTTTGCGGGAACGCATCTCCTGCAGAGCAGTACTAGTACAGCGCATGTCGGGAAGGGGTTAATGTTACATACATTAAAATATTGAAATACCAGTATCTAAGTTATATGATAGAAGAAAAACAAAAAGCCTGCTCACCGACAGCTACAGCAGGTACACGAAACTCAATCCTGATCAGAAGTGGTAGGCAATATCCTAATCTTTTTTTGCATTATCTAAGTTATACACTGGAAAGACCTTTAAAAACACTAATATAAGCATGTAACCATATAACTATATATTTCTCTATGAGAAGTAAGTAATAATATAGGGCAAGCATAGTATTACACTAACATATTTCTAGTTAAAAAAGTATCTATCAAATTAAAAAGTTTTCTAGCATGAAGATAGAGATATTTTAGCAAGCACCAACTGTTCATTGGAAAATAAACAGACATTAAATAAGCTGAAAATACCTAAATCTCAGAAATATTAGCCACAGATGGTTATATATTTTTTTTAAGCACCAAAAAGTCTACAATCAAAACATATGATCCATTTTTAGTCACTGATTTTGGACTTCATAGCCGAAATATGAAAGACTGGAAAAACTTTAAAAGAGCAATCATCTGTACCACAGCTCTATTTATTAATAAAGAAGAACATATTGTAGGTGATGACTGCAAAGTTTTGCTCAAATATAAATTTAGATGAAAAATTGCAATAGATTTCATTTCTATAAATATTACATAATCATGTACCATGTGCTGTGTGGTGTATAGGAAAAATTGCTTTTTACATGAAAAATATTTTTTCTTTTTAAAATGTAGTCAAAGCTGGTCAAAATTTTAAAATGAAGACTAAAACTAGAAATATATATTTTTTCAACAATAAATTTTTATTAAGAATTAACATTTATATTTATAATACGAGTCAAACTATTAATACAAAACCTTTGGTTAAGGAAGGTACAATGAAGAAGGATAGGCATATAAGGAAAAGGGGGCAGGGAAGGCAGGAGGGTAAGAGAGGGGAGCCTGAGTGGGGATATCAGTTTGATTTACAATTACTATCATTCACCTAGAGAGTCGGGAACGGTCGTACTTAAGTAAGTCTGTCAATTTTCTATGAGCCCTGACCTAAATCATATTGAGCATCTTTGGAAAGAGCTGAAACATGCCGTCTGGAAAAGGCAACCTTCAAACACAAGACAACTGGAGCAGTTTGCTCTTGAGTTGTGTAACAAAATATTAAGTTAAGGGTACCATCATTTCTATTCAGGCCTACTTCATGAGTTTTATTTTTTTTAAAATTCTGTGGAAGCATGGTAGAAAAGCAATGGCTGACTTTCATTTGTTCATGTTCATAGATTTTTGATTTGTTATTTCTTTTGTCAGATTCATGTTATTTCTGTGACCATTGTGGGTTTTTCTGTCATTAAACGAGAGGTACCAACAATTTTGACCACGTGTGTATGAGAATAGAGCAGCGAGATGGTGCCAGAACCGTGAGGATTCTGACAGCATCTCTATTCAAATGAAGTAAGCGTATAAGGTGGAGTAGAATTCCTTAGAATAGTGTAGATGAAATGTTTGTTGTATATAATGGAATATTTCTACAGAACGGAGGTTAAATTTCTCTTGAAGAACTGGGAATGAGACAACACCATCAACATTAAATAAGTAGTGGAATCTAGAGATCCCTGCAGCAATCCAAGAACCAAAAGGTTAGGGAGACTCATTACCTGGGGGAAACTGTGAAGTACCCCATAGCAGTTTAAGCGATAAAAATAGTGAAACTAGATTTGAAGAATATTTCAAAGAGTCCAAGATATTCAGTGAGTTTATTATAATGGGATTGATGATTTGCGCGCGCTGAGTGGGGGGGAGCCATAGCAAGGCATCAAGAGGCAGTGGGTGACATTAAGGTGCTATGAAGAAGAGCCACAGAGGGGGCTGAGAGTAAGTATAATATAAAGTTTATTTGGCTATTTGTGCTAATTGGTAATGTTTTATAAAATTGGGCTCCCCCAAACACCCATTCAAATGTTGGTGGAATAGTGTGGCTTTACTGACCCTGGGAAACCTCTTCTCCAGATAAAGGTATTAATTGGATGCTGAGTTCATTTAAGGTATTGGGATGGGAGGGAACACTTTAAATACTCAAAATAGATAAAGTAAATTGGGTAGTATGGTCATTTTTAATGCTTTTATGCGGACCAACCATGAGAGGTGTAGATTTTCCCAAGATTGGAACAATGAGCGTAGAGGGATTCTACATTGGCCTTTAGTTTCACATCTATATAGTTCAATGGTTTGTTGACAATTGAAACGGGAAATCTTGTTTAAGCTGTGATATGATGGCGAGAAGGAAAATATTCATAGCGAATGGTATAGTTTGGTTGGTCTGAAGGCCAGAAACTTGTTGGAATATTTGGAGTAATTGAAGCAGGGTAGGCAATGAGGTTTGTGGGGAAGTTAAAAAGTAAAGTATGATGTCATCTGTGAACATAAAAAGTTTGTGGGAAATTGACGCAATTTCCATACCTTGAATGTCTGGATTAAGATGGAGGTGAATTGCTAGTGGTTCAATTGCAAGGAGGAATAATAATGGAGATAGGGGACACCCTTGGCGAGTATCTCAATTAATATGTAAAGGTGCAGAAGTAACACCATTTTCAGCGAACGTAAGCTAAGGGATGGCTATATAGAGCAAAAATCCATGAGAGAAACTTATCAGGAAAGTTCCACTACTGAAAAAACACAAAAAGAGAAAAATAGTAAATAAAATAAAATAAAAAAAATGAAAAATAAAAACAATGGGGAACAGACTCATTAAAGAGAGAGGAAAGACAAATATGTCATGTATCATACATTAGTCTGTTCCCCATCTTTTTTATTTCTTATTTTATTTACTATTTTTCTCTTTTTGTGTTTTTTCAGTAGTTTGTTGTTTTATTTTGTCAAGTGGCCATGGTTTCAGATGCCATACGAGTTTTGATGGATCCATCTTCCTCTACATGGATGTTCTAAGACATAAAGAAGACTTCTTCACATTTTCATTTTTTATATGTATTCCATAATTGCTGTTCTTTGTATAGTTTCATAATATATATTGCACTACCGTCACTTTAAATATTGGTATACTGTAATATATTATATCACAAATGATGTATTCTTGTTTCACAATATATTGCACTACTGTCACTTTAAATATCGTCATATTGTGCTATATTATATCATAATTGATGTTTTTGCTTACGTTTGTCACTTTACAATATCTTTTTGATAATACAGTGATACTCACTGTTGTATCGTTTAAATATGTAATTTTTTTGTGGGGTTTTATGTTTAGGGCAAGATGTGTCTATCATCTATTAATTTCTCTCTAGATATGGCCGCGTCTATGGTCTTCTTAAATATGGCCGCCGATGCCCTTAGTATTTGTCTCCCCTGCAGCTATCAGTAGATGTGGAGTGCGCATGTCACATGATGTCACTCGACGGATTTCCGCCTACATGTGTGCTCCGCTTTGACAGCTGTAGTGGTGACGTGTCTTGGGTGCTGCTTATCGGTTACATTTTCGGTCTTCTCTTTATTTAAACACAAGAGACTGATAGTTTGTTAACTCCTTTCAAAAAAGCTGGACCGCGAAATGCGCGTCAAGGGGCTGCTGGGCGAGGTGGGGTAGCTCCCCTGTTAATCAAATATAAAATGATCGATCCTCAATTTTAGGATAGGAGAAGAAAGGAACAGTGTCCCACCGTTAAGCCATGTAAAGTGTCGAAAATAGTGCAGGTAACTAGAACAAAGTCTTACCCATGTGGGGAGCTTATCACTCTGTGCGCCAGACAGCCCCGACGCGCATTTCGCATTGGGCATGTATATTTGAGTATGTTTCATGTGATTATTCAATAAATGAATTTTGTATTATATATTTCTATTATGTTAATTGGGACATTTTTGCTCCATTTCTTCTTGGGTTCATCTTTTTGGAGTTGTCAACCTGACTCGATATTTTTGAGTGGTTGTGGGAGAGTTTACATTTTTGCTCTCGGCCTCAATGTGTGGTAGTGCTTTATGATTACATTAGAAAATATCAGTGTAACCTCTGTTTCTAACATTATGTCTTCCCACCATCTAAAACTGAATCTGTCAAAAAATTGAAATCCTTGTGATTACTCTATACACTAACCTACCTATGCCCAATATTTCCATTTCCATGTGTGGTTCTACCATAATGCCTAAAAAAAATGACAGTTGTCTTGGGGTTGTATTTGACTCAAATCTTTCCTTCACCCCATATATTTAATTAATCGTTCTCTCATGTCACCTACACCTGAAAAACATCTCTATTATTCAACCTTTTTATACTTTTGACTGTGCAAAAACTATTAATGTTGTTCTCATTCATTTTTGTTTGAACAGTTGCAGCTCTCTACCAATTGGTTTCCCTCTTTCTAAGCCCATCCCTCTCCATTGCAACCTGAATGCAGCAAACAGAATCATATTCCTGTCAAACCGCTACAGTGGTGTCTACACTCTGTTGCAGTTATGGAACTGGTTGACCATCCTCTACAAATTACAATATAAACTTTTCTCTCACCCACAAAGCTTTCCAAAATCCTGCACCACCCTACATCTCTTGCCTCATTTATGTCTAACATCATAGCTGTGCTTTCCGTTCCACTGACGACCGACAGTGCCTTGAAAAAGTTTTCTGTTATGTTTCGGTAGCTGAGGAGTGCAGGTAAAAAAGGCAATACACCAGAGAAGTTGGAATCTATGAGATTGCAGTACCCTGACTAACCACCACAACTAGAGGCAGCCGTGGAGCGTTCCTACGTTGGTCCTAGACGCCTCGTCACAGCCTGAGAAACTAACTACACCTAAAGATAGAAAGAGGAAAGCTATCTGCCCCGGAGCAGATCCCCAAAGAACATAGAAAGCCCCCAAACATGTAATGGCGGTTAGACAAGATGAAATACTGACACAGACAGAAAATAGTATGAGCAAACGTTGGGGCCCAAACTACCTAAATAGAAAAGGATAGGAAGGGCACTTACTGCAATCCCAAAAAACCCTGAAAAGCACCAACTTTACTAATTTCAAAATCACCTGAGATCACACGACCTCTACCACCTAAATTAGTTCTCTGGTGTAACAAAATCAAAACAGCAGCCACTGAAAAAACTGGAAAAAAGCAAAAGTACAAACATCAGTGGCTGAACTAAACTGAGAGGGCAAAGCCCCCGGAGGGGACCCTGAAGGCCCCCACAGAAGTGCAGGACAAAATGCAAAAATCAAGCACAAAAACAAAAAGAAGAAAATGTCTTATCTGTTAGCAGGAGATGCAGACACGACACAGCAGACTACAAAGGAAACAGGACTCAAGGATTGAGACCAGAACAATTGATCACCGGCAACCCTGATGGGAAGGTTACTCCCTTATATAAGACCAGTCAGTAACACCTGATTCCCACTCCTCACAATCTTCACTGGACAGTCCAGTACCGCTTGTAACCACCAGAGGGAGCCTCTGCTCAGAACTCATTTCAAGTCCATTCACAACAGTTTTCATATCCAGTGAAATTTTCAAAAATTTTTCACATTATACCCACAGACTCAAAAAAATGTATTTTATTGGGATTTTTGTGATATACCAACACAAAGTAGCAACTATTTATCAAATGTAAAGGACATGCTACATGGTTTTCTAAATAATTTAAAAATTTTAATCTGAAAATTATGACTTGCTTTTACATTCAGCCCCCCATAGCTATTACTTTGTAGGACCATCTTTCGCTGCAATTACTGCTGCAAGACTTTTGGAGTAAGTCTCTACCAGCTTTGCATATCTAGAGGCTGAAATTTTGTCCATGCTTCTTTGCAGACTTGATGTGATTCAATGGGATTGTATGAAAAGCATCTGTGAAAGTCTTGCCTATACTTCCATGTATACATTTGTTAGAACAAGAGTTCTATATTCTATTATTGATATCCAGCTCATAAGGACAGCTGAGAGGGCCTCCTTGTCTGTCAACTACTTTCTATATCTGAATTGCCAAAGCTTTCTTATTAATGCTAGGTCACTGAAGAAGTTGATAACTATATTGTACAGCATCTCAATATGCTTCCCCTCTAATGTCCCTTCCAGTTGGTTATCAGGCAGAGCATAAAAACCTTTTCTCCCTTCCCAAACTCTGACTTTTGAAGATAAACAATGAGAAATCTCAGTATTTTATTGTTTAACTTTTGAAAACATCTCATACATGCCGTTGTGAGTAGAGACGAGCAGATCAATCCAAAGAGGATCAAGTTCGCATTGAATTTCCTGAGATTGAGACATTTCGAGATTCAATTCACAGTTTGTGAAAAAAAAAAAATCCCACTCTGCTAAAGGATCAGAGAGCAGGCTAACGTCATTTTGCATTGTCACATGGAGCTCCACATAATTCCTGCAGCTATGAAATGCAAAGTATTATCATACCTTGTACAGTGGTGGTCAGTACCTGGGCAATCACAGATCAGCTTTTCCTATAGGAACCAATGTGTAAGGCAGTTATTTTCCAGCTCTTCTGATTCAGAGTCCTCTTTTATCTCTCTTCTAGAGTGTAAGCTCCTACGATCAGCAGGATTCTCTTTCTCTAAGCCGTAAAATGCAAGCTTTTATGGTCGGCTATGTTCTTCTCCTCCGCATGTATTTTGCAAGCAATTATAAGCTTTCCAGTGTTGAGATTCTCCTGAAATATATTCCCCGTAAAAAAACAAATTTTGTGCAAAAATTCAGCGAAAATGCATACTGATCCCTGTAGTAAATGTTCTACATTTAGATCAAGAAGTGTTATTTAATCAGAAAAATGTTTAAAATGTATTACTTCATTTCAAAAACATATATAGATAGATAAAAACAGGATGCCATAAAACCATAAAGCACACAAGAGGTTAGCTGAAGCAGCATGCAAAAATACACAGGAATATATAAACATGTGATCAAATATGATATGTCAATCAATCTGGACACATATAAAACCAATATGTCACTAATAAAATTCAAGATACAATCAGCATTATTTCTTGTGAAAAATACACAATGTAACAAGGGATGAGCGAGTATAATCGTTAGTATTCGGTACTCGGCGAGTAATGAAGTACTCGCAGTACTCGGAACATAGCGAGCATTTCACTACTCACCTCCAATATTCGGATCTCCAGCCCAGTATTTGCCAATCACAGTAATGCCGTAACCTACTTGGTTGTGGCATTACTATGATTGGCTGGCACGCCCAGCATCATACATGAGTCATAGCCTATGACTCATAGGCTCTATAAAAGCCCTGCCGCAACCATTTTCTGCACATTGCATGCAGAACACAGCTAGTGTAGGGAGAGAGTGAGCAGCTGCTAGGAAGAGTTGTGTTTGTTTGTGCAAATCATCCAAAAATTCTCTATTAAACCAAAAAGCTCTTTTCAGAGCTGAAAGTATAAGGTCAGGGACTGAGTAGTGACAGTTTTCACAGCTATTTTTGGGGTCACATTTACCCCTGCAGGGCAATTTTTTATGCAGTTGCGGTGCTGTGTTCACAGCAAATAGGACGCACGGTACTGCACAACTGACACCCAGCCAGCACCACAGTATTGTGTGGTGAGTGCGGTGCGTAATATCACCTTAAACCTCATAGTAATTTTTTAGTGGCAGCATCGCTGTCTTGTGTGGTGACTGGGATGCGTAATCTCACCTTAAACCTCAGGGCAATTTTTTTGTGGCAGCACCGCTGTCTTGTGTGGTGACTGTGGCGCGTAATCTCATCTTAAACCTCAGGACACATTTTTTTGTGGCAGCACCGCTGTCTTGTGTGGTGACTGGGGTGCGTAATCTTGCCTTAAACCTCAGGGCAATTTTTTTGTGGCAGCACCGCTGTCTTGTGTGGTGACTGGGGTGTGTAATCTCACCTTAAACCTCAGGGCAATTTTTTTGTGGCAGCACCGCTGTCTTGTGTGCTGACTGGGGTGCGTAATCTCCCCTTAAACATCAGGGCAATTTTTTAGTGGCAGCCCCGCACCCTAGTCTGTGGGCGGAACAACAAGGTACCAAATCGGTGTCTGCGAGTCAAATCACTGCCATGTCGCCTGTGATCTATCCTTCCCAATCTGCTGGGCAGGAAGCAGGTGATCATCATACCTCTTGCTCACAAGTTGCGGTTGCACGGACACAGGACACAACAAGCTCATCCACTTGTTTGTCCCAGCCAAGTGTCCAGTTGTCCGTGCCCCAGATGAATGAAAGGCGGCGTAAATACCAAACCAAGCACCCACAAGCACAAATACTGAACACGCACATTGCCAAGTTGCTAGCTGTGGAGATGTTGCCATTTAGGCTTGTGGGGACACAGTATTTTTCCTAGTGTGCCGTCCCGCATTACAACAGCACGTCTTGAATGCTCTTACCAACGCCGTAACCGGGAAGGTCCACCTTACAACAGACACATGGACAAGTACTTGTGGCCAGGTACGATACATCTCTGTCACGGCACACTGGCTCAACCTGGTTGAGGGTGGGACAAAGTCTCATACTGGACCATCACATATCCTACCCACGCCACGAATAGCGGGCCCAACCTCAATCAGGGTTTCCGCCTCATCATATACGTCCTTTCTTCTCTCTACCTCCTCTGCCACGTTATCCTATGCTGAATCACTCTCCACTAGTGTTGAGCGATACGATACTGCAAATATCGGGTATCGGCCGATATTAGCTGTATCGGGCTTTCGATTCCGAGTACCGATATTTTCGTCATATCGGATACCGGAATCGGATTTGTCACTGTCACTGTGAGTGTCCGTCGGTCGGGTCTGTCAGGAGTCAGCGGCACTTACCTGGCAGAAGATCTCCGGCGGTCACGTCCTGGACTGCTTGATGGCCGCCATTATCTTCTCCCTGGCGGTCACATGCAGTTTTTCGCGATAACTGCAGTGACTGCAGGGTAATCCCGGCCGTAAACCAGTCCGATGACGTCACCGCCGGGGAAGCAGGTAATCAGCTGTGCTGCGCCGGGATGACAGGCTCTGCCTGTCATTCTGATGTAGCAGAGCTGGATCGTCGTGGGACACTCGTTACTATGGACTGCGTCGGACAGGTGGTATACTGCTGTTTTTTTTTTTTCATTTTTTTACAGGAGATCGATGGCGTCGCAGGATGAGACTGTAATAAAAGTAATGAAAACTGTGTTGTGTTTTTTATTAAATTAAAAAATTTGTTATGAACATTCACCCGTCCGGGTACATCTACAATTTAACTATTTACATACAGGGACCCTGTCCGGGTTATTTATAATTCTTTGGCAGGGGTGTTCCAGGTACCACCTGGTACTGTTCTGATGCTTGCCAAACATCCGAGACACCAAGGACCACCAGGACCTGATGACGTCGTGTGACCTGTACAGTCAAGTCGTGACCCGCTATCTGTGTCTGTGTGGCCACATCTTTCATCTGACTCTGGGTCTGGAACCCTATGTCCCGTACTGAACGAACCCCTGGGGGCCTAACAGGCGCCGGGTACGGGCCACGTAACTGGATCATGTCCATAGGTGGGTCTGCTGAGGAGACCGCTGAGGGAGGCTGGTGAGATGTACGGCGTGGGGTGGGCACTTGTGCAGAGGCCTGGATGTGGGAGGCTGAAGGCTCCGAGGGTCTCACAGGTTCCTGACACTCTGGGGAGAAGGGGTCGCACCTGGTAACATTTAGGGCGTACCATCCATTGTAACCCCAGTGTCGGGTTAAGTCACCAAGTCTCCTGGCAACAGGTCCCTCCCCGGGTGTCCTTCTGGGAGGTGAGTCTCCACGTCCCGCCGGGTCACAAAGACTTCTAAATAAAGTCCAGGCTCCTGGATGAAGCCCCAACCACCTTTCAATTTAAAGCTCCGTACTGCACCCTTACGCTGCGGCTCCCACAGGGTTCCTTTATCTTTTCTCATCCGGTCCTTATCTGCCCGGTCCTTCTCCAGGTTACGTTGCCGAAGCTTTTGGGATTCTCGCTGCTCCCTTTGTCGCTCTGCTTCCCGCTCCCAACGTCTCCACTCTTCCTCCTGACGCCGGTTGTAATTCTCCTCCACCAGCTGCTCCATGTCTCCACCATCAAATGCCAGCTTACGATGCCCGGTTTGCGGCAGCTCTCCTGGCGCCCCCCAGTCCTGGCGGCGCTCACCTGCGGAGGAAGCAGCCGGCTCTGGAACAGATGACAGTCGGGGCTCCGGTACAGGCAGGTAGTGCTCTGGTGCCTGCGCGGCCTCCTCCATGAGGACGGGTGTCGCTTCTTCTGTCTCAGCGACGGGGGCAGACAGCGGGATCTGGTGCTGCCGGTCAGAGTTTTTGCCACGGTGCCCCACTGCGACAACGTCAACCGGATCACATTGCAAGGGCTGGGATGCCCGCACGGACTCCTCTACTAGAACAGGTGCCTCACCTTCCGATACAGACACTTCAGGTAAGAGGGATTGGCGCCGCTCCAAGTTTAGTTTTAGGGCACGCCAGCTGGCTTCCATCCTGGCGACCTCCTCCCGGTGCCGGGCCAGGCCTCTTAGGGTATCCTCCGCTTCTTGCAGCGTAGGAGGGTTTCCAGGCCGGGTGCCCAACGGTGGTTCCGTGGCGATCGGGTGTCTTCCGTGGGGGGAGAGCTCTGATGCTCCATCCCTTCACACTTCTGCTCTGTCCATTAGCCATCTCTGCCAAGTCACATGTGTCATTAGCATCTGAAGAGGGCCCCTCTTTTGTAGGGAGGCGGGACCTTCGTGTTAGTTTCCGCACACTGAGGAGGATGAGGAGGCGGAACTGAAGAGCTGTGGGGCACGATCTTACATTGCAGTACCATTTAGAGTGGTCGGCCATCGTTTTCGCGCCACTGAGTGAGTGTACACCCACGAAGAGCACGCCCTTCTTCTTCACCAGTGCCTCGTCGTGACGCAGATATAGCGGAAAAAATGGCAAATACATTCTCTGATGATTTTAGCAATTCTCAAGCACAAAACCAGTTCAATTCAGGCACACAGGACTCGCTTATAGCGAGCTACAGAATCCTGTTCGTGACGCCCAAGTTGAGTTGCACAGAGCCAGAGGTTTTGGGGGTACTCGGCACCGAGCCCGTCGACTTCTATGGGGTATGTCACGGCTTTACCCGGCAATTGAATCAGAGTCTATTTTACTATGTAGAAGTGTATAAACTATAAATATATGTATATATATATATATATATATATATATGTCACAATGACATGTATATATATATATATATATATGTATTCTATGTGTGTATATTTTGTGTTTACAACGAAAGAAAGGGTTTTTTTTGTTGCGATATTTTGTTCCCATAGACTTACATGGGACTTCCGGTATCGGAATCGGATATCGACGATATTTAGTGATATCGGCGATACCATTCCAATACGATATTTTTAGATATCGAGCAGTATCGCTCAACACTACTCTCCACATCACTCCCAAGTTGGAAGCTGTGCAGCAGCACATCTGCAAAGCGACAAAACGCTCTTCTGAAGCTGATATGCTTAGCTGAAACACTACAAACTGCAGCAGAGCAGTGGAAAAGAATAAAACAGAAGGATTAGTGGCTCTACCCACTGCAACTCCAACCCGGTCTGGTTGTCTGCGATAATGGGCGTAACCTGGTGGCAGCTTTAAAGCTCGGGAAGCTGGTACACGTGCCATGCATGGCTCACGTGCTGAACCTAGTGGTGCAGAAATTTATAAAAACATACCTGACTTGCCACACCTACTTGAGAAGGTGGGCCGTGTATGCACCCATTTCCGCCATTCCTCAAACGCTGCTGTCGGTCTTTCAGTGCTTCAAAAGCATTTCCATTTGCCAAACCACCGACTCATTTGCGACCTGCCAACATGGTGGAACTCAACATACCATATGTTGGCAAGGATAAGTGAGCAGCAGAGGCCACTTGCTGAATACCGTGGTGAAGAAAACCGGGCACACTCAAATTTTTCGTATGTGAGGGGTTATTTATTTGTGCAATACATACAGTACAGTAGTCACTAACAAACGTTTCGGTCTAACAAGACCTTCATCAGTGTGCTAAAGCATAGGTGAAAGCACTGAAAAAATTAGTATCTAATCCCATAAAAAGGGGAAAGCAATATGTTGTGAGTGCCACTTTAGGGTAGAGACCCAAATCAATAGAATCGAGTGAAGAGAAGGCACAGTACAGCATGCCAGGGGTGCGGTATTCACCGCTGGTCGGGCTTTCACCTATGCTTTAGCACACTGATGAAGGTCTTGTTAAACCGAAACATTTGTTAGTGACTACTGTATGTATTGCACAAATAAATAACCCCTCACATCTGCAAAATTTGAGTGTACCTGGTTTTCTTCACTGTATAATATGGTTTGGTAACCTACCGGTGGAACCTTCCTTCACGGGCTGTGCAAGCAGTGTATCCATAAGACTTTTTGAATACCAACTTAAAACATGCCCGTCACACTGAGACTCAGCCAAGACACATAACAACTGTCGATTGGGTGTGGATCGCTGATATTTGTGAGGTGCTTGATAACTTTGAGTACTGCAGCAAGCTTGTGAGCGGTGATCAGGCTTTTATCAGTGTAAGCATCACTATGCTATGTCTGCTGAAAGAATCGCAGCATAATCTAAAAATGGAATCTTTGAGTGCCCAGCAGCTAGGTATGGAGCAATATTTCACACTGGATGATCCTACCCAGCCCAGCCAATATCATGATGAGGCAAGATTGCATGATGAAGATGAGGAGGAAGATGAGGAGGGAGAGGACTTATTTTTATGTGGTACTAAGGGGTCCCATGATGCTACAGAGGGGACTCCCAACCCCAGCTTCATGTCTGTCCAGCATTGGTGGGCTGGAGAGGAGGAGGTGGAGGAGGAGAGTCAGTGCGAGGAGAGGATGGGTATTCTTCCTCTTACTGGGGTCCCAGAAGATTTGCCTCTTTGCAGCTTGGCACACATGGCACACTTCATATCTGACTGTCTGTGCCAAAACCCTCAGGTAATCCACATTTTGAATAGCAACCTATACTGGTTGGCCACCTTTCTAGATCCATGGTACAACAACAAATTTCCTTTGCTACTGTTACAGTCACCAAGGGGTTTCACAATTGAATCCTTAAAGAGGGTCGTTGTCGATCACTTGATGGCAACAGCACCCTGAGACACCGCTGCTTGCAAAGGTACCATCTCTGTGCAACAGCATGCATTAATGGGGAGAGACACTATGTCTATGCCTACACATTGGGCAGTGGCAGTGGTACAACAAGGACAGTAGTCCAAGCTTTATAATTGTGAATCCCTTGTGGTGATGATGATGGTTGGCTTCTTCTGCATTAACCATCACACAACCGATAGGGCAGATCGCTCTCCTTACACCACTTACACACTTAGCTGTCAGAAGATCGCCTCCATCATCACTCGCTCTTACGGCACTTCTGATATATCACTGGCACTGCTTAAATGATGTATGATTCCCGCTCTGCCGGCAAAAAATGACAGGACTTCAAATAGTGTTTATACATTCTAGTAAAGCAGTGGAGTAAAACCACTCATGCAGCCCCTGACCAGGTGCCCCAGGAAGAAGCATCAGCGAAAGCGTGTCAGGCGTCTTACTTGTGGAAGCAGCGCTAATACAGGTAATATGTGTAGGGCATAGGGTATTTTGTCTATAGCCGTAAAAATCATTAATGGAGACACATTGATAGCAGTTGTCACTATAGTGGTCGATGCTTATATATAGTTTTACTCTTACAAAGCACCTTCTCAGTCTCGATACTTTAACAACTTTGGCTATTTCTGTGCCATATGTTGGTTGTTATGTGATACGTTCACACACATAACGTCTCCATGTAATGATATCAAAGATATAATAGATCATTCTTTGTGTACTACAACAAATTAGGCCATTTTGCTGGCCATTTGATTTTTGATATTTGCTGCAATTGTGCATGTAATTTTTCTAGACGGTGATATGCATTGATGTTACATTGTGTATTTTTCACAAGAAATTATGCTGATTATATCTTGAATTTTATTAGTGACATATTGGTATTATATTGTCACGCTGTCTCTGCATAAGGAGGACCGGGGTCTATGCTGACCCTAAGCTGGAGTCCTGACTAATCCCTCTACCTGGAGGTACTGTTGATGGTACAGAGGTCCAGGCCGCCAGCGTAACCCTATCTCCTGTGAATACCTGACAACTGTAATCTAGTCCTGAGAAGGACCCTGATTACCACCACAGGGAACGGGAAGGTAACTGCCTACACACAGTATAAGACGAACGAGACAGTACAAGGGGTAAAATAAAAGACACCTTGCATACAAAACAACAACTACAGAGGGAGCACCAAATGGTAAGGAGATAAATAATAAAGCGAGGAGAGGAGAAAACCACAACAGGTACTCTTAGCTTTAGACTTCTCAATATGATCTGCTCTGCTGGTCTGCATGAATGCTTTCACCGACACTTCCCTAGCAGACAGGCAGGTATATGAAGAAATCCAATTATCGCAACATTAATTGCAGTTGAGCGAGGCTGGTCTTGTCCAGCACAGAGAGAGGGAGAATTAACTCTCTCACTGCCGAAAAACACCCAGCAGCAGAAACTCAGCTGTGAGAAGTCAGGGTGTGTAATCGCGACGATCTTCGCAGCGACACACCCGTGACAGTACCCCCCCCTTCTACGAGGGGCCTCCGGACCCTCAGGGCCGGGTTTATCTGGGTGAGTAGTGTGGAAGGCCCGAACCAATCGGTCTGCGTTAATATCCGACGCAGGAACCCACATCCTCTCCTCAGGACCATACCCCCTCCAATGAACAAGGTACTGAAGGGACCGGCGATTCAGACGTGAATCGATGACTCTCGACACCTGGAACTCCAAGTTACCATTGACCACCACAGGAGGAGGAGGTAAAGGTGAAGGTATCACCGGCGCCACATACCTCTTAAGCAACGATCTGTGGAACACATTATGAATTTTAAATGTGGGAGGGAGGTCAAGACGGAATGCAACCGGATTAATTATAGAACTGATCTTGTATGGCCCTATGAACCTGGGACCCAGTTTCCAGGAGGGAACCTTAAGTTTTATATTCTTGGTAGACAACCATACCAGATCGTTCACACTTAGGTCCGGACCAGACACTCTCCTCCTATCAGCCATTCGTTTGTATCGGTTCCCCATAGTACTCAGATTATTAAGCACTCCTCTCCACACTGAAGCAAGTGACGACGAAAATCGTTCCTCCTCAGGAACCCCAGAAGAGCCCCCCCTATTGAAAGTACAAAACTGGGTGAAAACCATATGCCCCAAAACACGGGGACTTACCAGTGGACTCGCTCCGCCGATTATTTAGAGCAAACTCCGCCAGAGGCAAGAAAGAAGCCCAGTCCTCTTGGTTCTCTGACACAAAACACCGGAGATATGTCTCCAAGCTCTGGTTCAGACGCTCTGTCTGACCATTGGACTGCGGGTGAAAAGCCGATGAAAATGACAACTGCATCCCCCGCCGTGTACAAAATGCTTTCCAGAATTTGGACACAAACTGAGACCCCCGATCCGACACCACATCGGAGGGTACCCCGTGAAGTCTTACAATCTCCCCAATAAACACCTGCGCAAGAGTTTTAGCATTAGGAAGAGCAGGAAGAGCGATAAAATGTGCCATCTTGCTGAACCTGTCAACTACAACGAGTATGACTGTTTCACCCGAAGATGGCGGGAGGTCCGTAATGAAGTAGTCCATAGACAGATGAGTCCACGGACGCTCCAGGATCTTCAAAGGTAAGAGGGTCCCAGACGGACGGGTATGTGGGGTCTTAGAGCGCGCACAAACCTCGCAGGACGCGACAAAAGTTACCATCTCACTATGTAAGTTAGGCCACCTTAACCGGCGCGAGAGGAGATCCTCAGTTGCTTTACTCCCTGGGTGTCCTGCCAAAGCTGAATTATGGTGTGCCTCGATCACCTTTTGTCGCAACTGATTTGGAACAAACAGTCTCCCTGGAGGTCCTACAGGGGCGTCCCCCTGAGCCTCCAATACCTCCTCCTCAAGCTCAGAGCATACTGCCGACACCACCACCCCCTCCTGAAGGACCGGAACCGGGTCCTCTGTATTCCCAGCCCCTGGGAAACAGCGAGATAAGGCATCCGCCTTAACATTTTTTGACCCAGGACGATATGTGACGACAAAATTAAACCTGGTAAAAAACAACGACCACCTAGCTTGTCTGGGATTCAGACGTTTAGCGGACTCTAAATATAGCAGGTTTTTGTGATCAGTAATGACGGTGACTGGGTGGACTGCCCCTCCAAAAAATGCCGCCACTCCTCAAAAGCTAACTTAATGGCCAAGAGTTCCCTATTGCCGACATCATAATTCCTCTCCACGGACGACAATTTTTTAGAGAAGAAGGCGCACGGATGCCATTTACCAGGGGACGAACCTTGTGACAATACTGCTCCCACCCCTACCTCGGAAGCGTCCACCTCAACAATGAACGGCTGTGACGCATCAGGCTGAATAAGTATGGGTGCTGAAGCAAAACATTTTTTCAAGGAAGAAAACGCTTGACAAGCCTTGTCAGACCATTTTGAAAAATCCGTCCCTTTTTTTAGTCATGTCTGTGAGAGGTTTAACTATGGACGAAAAATTACGAATGAATTTCCGGTAGTAGTTAGCAAACCCCAAGAAACGTTGTAATGCCTTAAGATCCTCTGGCAGATCCCACTCAAGAACTGCCCACACTTTCCCAGGGTCCATACGAAAACCGGATGCTGACACCAGGAATCCTAAAAACTGAAGTTCCTGTACGGCGAACACACACTTCTCCCATTTGGCGTACAGTTTATTATCCCGCAAGATCTGTAACACCTGTCTAACATGCTCCTGATGAGACACAAGATCCGGCGAGTAAATTAAGATATCATCCAGATATATGACCACAAACTGTCCCATTAGGTGGCGAAAGATGTCTTTTACAAAGAGTTGAAACACCGCCGGGGCAATACTCAGACCAAATGGCATGACAAGGTTCTCATAATGCCCCTCCGGAGTGTTAAACGCCGTCTTCCACTCATCCCCCTCCTTCATCCTAATCAGATTTTAAGCCCCTCTGAGATCCAACTTAGAGAACCATTTGGCACCCACGATCTGATTGAAGAGGTCGGGAATAAGTGGGAGAGGATACGGATCTCGGACCGTAATCCGATTAAGCTCACAGAAATCCAGGCAAGGGCGTAGGCCTCCATCTTTTTTCTTCACAAAGAAGAACCCCGCGGCCACCGGGGAAGATGAAGGTCTAATATGCCCCTTAGCCAGACTCTCTGAAATATAATCCTTCATGGCCTGTCTCTCAGGACCAGAAAGGTTATACAACCTAGATTTCGGTAATTTGGCCCCAGGGATCAATTTAACAGAACAGTCATATTCGCGATGAGGAGGTAATTCTTGACAACATTTCTCCGAGAATACATCCTCAAAGTCTACCAGAAATGGAGGTAAGGCCCTAGGAGCGACCGTACCAATGACCGTATTCATGCAGTTTTTATTACAGAATTCACTCCATTGACTTATCTCTCTGGATTGCCAATTAATAACCGGGTTATGCTTAGTTAACCAAGGAAGGCCCAGCACAATAGGAGTAGGAAGACCCTCCAATACATAACAAGACAACAGTTCTTTATGTAACGCCCCCACTTGAAGATCTATGTTATGCACTACTTGCAAAAAACTTCCCTGACCGAGAGGTCTGGCGTCGATTGAGAATATGGGGACGGGTTTAGCCAACACACTCAATCGCATACCTTGAACCCGGGCAAAGCGAGCATCCACCAGATTAGCCCCGGCCCCACTATCCAAAAGAACAGATATCCTCTCAGTTCTCGCACCCACCACCACCTCCGCCGGTACGAGAAACTGAGAAGAATTTAGGAACGAAATACTTACTCCCAGATTGCCGTCCACCACACAATCTGGGATCAATAGTTTTCCGGCGACTTCTCACTCTGCAAAGAACGGGATGGACACCCCCCAATAAAATGTCCCTTTTTCCCACAGAAGAAACAACTTCTTGTTTTGTGGCGCCCCACCGATCCCCTCCCCCGGAATGATGTCCCTCCTAATTGCATAGGCTCCTCTGGACTGACTAGGGGAACCTCCGTATAAGGGACCCTTGAGGAAGGTGGAGTCATAACAGGGGGCGAAGTTACCCCGCACCTCTCCCGAAGACGTCTGTCAATACGAATAGCAAGGGCCATAGCGGCCTCCAGTGACGTGGGGGGTCATACTGTGCCAGCACATCCTTTAATTTGTCAGATAAACCTTGACAAAACTGGCTCCTAAGAGCCGGGTCATTCCACTGGGTGTCTGTGGCCCACCTACGGAACTCTGAACAGAATTCCTCCGCCGGACGATCTCCCTGCTGTATCCTACGTAACTTAGATTCAGCAAGGGAGACTGGATCCGGGTCATCATATACAAGACCCAGAGCTGCAAAAAACCCATCCACTGACTGGAGAGCTGGGGAGCCCGGGGGGAGAGCGAACGCCCAGGATTGGGGGTCTCCTTGTAGGAGCGAGATGACAATCCCCACCCTTTGTTCTTCACTCCCAGATGACCGAGGTCGCAGCCGAAAGTACAATTTACATGCCTCCCGGAAAGCAAAAAACTTGTCCCGCCCCCCAGTGAATCTGTCAGGGAGAGACTACTTTAGGTTCAGGTCCGGCCTGCTTCGGGGGGTACAAAACCTTGGACTTAACGTCCGCCAGCTCCATGGACAAACTCTGCAACTGCAGAGCAAGACTGACTACTGGATCCATGGTGACTGGAGAAAATCTTTATTGGTCGGTGAAAATGTCACTCTGTCTCTGCATAAGGAGGACCGGGGTCTATGCTGACCCTAAGCTGGGGTCCTGACTAATCCCTCTACCTGGAGGTACTGTTGATGGTACAGAGGTCCAGGCCGCCAGCGTAACCCTATCTCCTGTGAATCCCTGACAACTGTAATCTAGTCCTGAGAAGGACCCTGATTACCACCACAGGGAACGGGAAGGTAACTGCCTACACACAGTATAAGACGAACGAGACAGTACAAGGGGTAAAATAAAAGACACCTTGCATACAAAACAACAACTACAGAGGGAGCACCAAATGGTAAGGAGATAAATAATAAAGCGAGGAGAGGAGAAAACCACAACAGGTACTCTTAGCTTTAGACTTCTCAATATGATCCGCTCTGCTGATCTGCATGAATGCTTTCACCGACACTTCCCTAGCAGACAGGCAGGTGTATGAAGAAATCCAATTATCGCAACATTAATTGCAGCTGAGCGAGGCTGGTCTTGTCCAGCACAGAGAGAGGGAGAATTAACTCTCTCACTGCCGAAAAACACCCAGCAGCAGAAACTCATCTGTGAGAAGTCAGGGTGTGTAATCGCGACGATCTTCGCAGCGACACACCCGTGACATATATGTGTCCAGATTGAATGACATATCATATTTGATCACATGTTTATATATTCCTGTCTATTTTTGCATGCTGCTTCAGATAACCTCTTGTTTTGTGCTTTATGGTTTGAGGCATCCTGTTTTTATCTATCTATATGTTTTTGAAATAAAGTGATACATTTTAAACATTTTTCTGATTAAATAACACTTCTTGATCTAAATGTAGTACATTTACTACAGGTATCAGTATGCTTACTAGTTATGTGAAGTGTAACCCATTCCTTTCTTAGTGAAAATGGGCTTAGGTAATGTGGTTACCAAAAATTCAGCGAAGTCAGCTAATTCAAATTTCAAAAGATCTTCTCTGCTCATCTCTAGTCGTGTGATGTGATTCTTTATATATTTTAAGTATTTCACGTACATACCAGTCTATTAAGATACATGTCTCGCTTACTGTATATTCTATAAATTGCAATGTTGGATATACATACAATAATACCAATAGTCACAAAAGATTTTCAATAACAGTTCAATGGTCCTCCACTAGGTGTCCATCTTGGTCTACACACCAACTTCTTAACAATCATCTCTAACCTTCTTTTTTCTACAAGGGTTCATTCATCATGTTGAGTTCTTCTGGTCTTTTCACAGACAATGAAGGGAAACCGGCCTTTTCAGAAGAGCCACTTTGTTGTTTACACAAAAGAGTTTGGCTGTTAACACATGTAAGGTAATGGGATCCCCTACAGGCTCCTAACAGGGCCTAACGCATGAATTTGGCTGATGGATTACCCACACCATTCATCTAAATTATGTCACAGGCAATAAGCAACCTGCTTAATCTGCCTACATGAAGAGCTTGGTTTGTTGCTGTTGACACTTTTTAGTACTGTTTTGCTCACAGTATACAGAAGCACATCAAGTGGCATGTTATGTCCAGCAATAGTGCTTTTCAATGAACCTTTAAGTTAACACAATTTATGCATTAAAGTATATGTTTAACCAGACATATAGCATAAAAAATGCAATCAAAACCCATATCAAGATGACCTATTAACATTTAGTCTAGGCTAAACTACTTGCGGGATGTTTGCTTACTGTTTTAACATTAGGATAATCAGAATCCTACATTAAGTTATTAGAACCAAAATGCTAATAGTGATTTTCAAGCAAATTTTATACACCAAAGAGACATTTTAGAAATTAAAGTGGTCATACAGTACTTTTACACTGAGCTATACACTATGTAAACAGTATGCAAAACCAAAAAGCACACTTCTCTGCACTGTTTAATGGCTGCTGGGTATTGCAGATCAGTTCCTATTCTTTTGAAAATGGACTGAACTGCAGTACCTAGCAGCCACTAGACAGTGTAATGAGCTATGATGTTCCTCTTCATAAACTGTTTACATCCATTCGCCTCTGGAGGTGATAGCAGCTAGATCTTCAATATAATATCCCTGCAAAATTAGGAAAATTTATTTGTTTGGTATATTATTGTTTTACAGCTGTGCATGATTTCATTATAAGGTATTACAAGGTTAATGTTTGTTTAAAAATCGTCAAAAATGTAAAGGTACACCTCTAAGGTCCCTGTACACATAGTAATGTAAAGGGTATATGCGGTATAATTTATGTCAAGCTTATACATTGTAAAATGCAAAAGAAGGAAATTTTCTAATTTACCTTGTTACAATTCTTTTACTATTCTCAATATTTTCTGCTGTCCGTAAACAAGTCAATATTTCTCTAATATATCTGACAACTGATGATTTGCAGAATTGCATAGGTACCAAGGCTCAAAAGGTATGGTTTACCATTAAAAAAAAATCACTAAACACTGGTGCAAGAACAGAAGCACACACTACATTATGGTACTGTCTTTTGCAGGTACGACACATGAAATGGGTAATGCACTCAAAAGAGGGATTATTCTTGGTATCTCACAGAAAAGTGGGAAATTAACTTTGTTCTTTCTTGTTCACATGTTTTTCCCTTTTATGGATCCAGGAAAATAGAAACAAACTTTTGTTAAAGGAAAGCTATTATTACAATATTGCCTAAAGTTTAAATAAGGTTTTGGTGTTACATTTAATTTTTTTTTAGCATTTTGTTTTCATATCATGATATCTATTAAAAAAACCAAAATGAATAATCTTGCAATTTTCACAGTGGCAGCCTGGGCTTTTTTTAGACTTATTTTTCCTGTCCCTTTAGGAAGAGCTTTCAACAAGGCTCCTCATAACCAGAGGCAGAATTTTAATGAAAAGTTACACCTCTATACGCAGCAGATATCAAATGATCCACCATTGGCAATAGGTGACATCACAGCTCACCATGATTCTCCTCCTTTCACAATGACCTCCGTACAAACTCAACCAACACAGATGAGGTTAAAATGTGGGGGTTTTACCATCGTGGGTAATGTACATGTGGATTTCCTTGAAGTTAGAGTCTAAAAAAGCCCATTGGCCAGAGAGAAAATTGCAAGATTTAAATGTATTTCTAATACTATTTGTGATAGGTTGATAAAAAAAATGATAGCTTCCCTTTAAGATGGTACAGAAAGCCTGAGCTACTAAACCATTTAATAATTCTGAGAATAACCTTTTCTGGAAGTGTAACACATGCACATATTCCATATTTCACAAATAGTGGACCTGTGATAGCATAAAAGTCTTTTGAAAATAGGTGGAACAGACCCTTATTAAAATTGGGGTACCAAAATTTCACTAAACTTCAGAAACCGTTATTCTGTCTCTTCTTTCTACTACTTACAAACCTTCTAAATCTAATTAATTCAACTCTTGTCCCAGCATCAGATAATTTATTAATTCTACTTTACTGGCTTCAATCAGATCCACAAACTTCAGAGGATGGAACAATAACTCAACAAATATATAGGTTGGTGTAAACCTGTGGCTGAGAAAATTTCTGCAGCTCCACTTTTCAAAAAATGGAGACCATTCTGCTTTCAGTCATAAAGGCATGGCTGGATTGTCTTCAATTATCGATCAGTACATAGTGAGTAGTGGCTGTAACCTTGTCACAACATAAACTGATAGCTAGTTCAGCACTGTTACGCTGAAGATCTGGCTGTCAGTCAGTAAAAGAGTAAAACGTACTTCGGTCTGTTCCTGCAGTATCTTACTGTCAGATTTTACACCCTTTTTTTTGGTGTAAATTATGATTTGTTGGCCACACTTAGTTCCACCCCCTCCTGGTTAAGCTTTAACTGCTTTTCAAACACAAAGTTAGTGGAAATGGCTGGGAAAGGTGTAAAAATGGCAAAAGTCCAAAATATTTTATGCAAATACGAGTTGCACAAAAAAATTTCCATGCAGTTTTCCGCAAGAAAACTGGTAAAATCTGCTCGATTAATTGGGGTCTTAGTGTCACTCTAGATCATAGCTCTCTAATTTCTTCTTTGTAGCAGTGCTCATTGTGCATCAGAGACTACTCCCGGACTTTCAAAGGGGAGGTCTATAGGGGCACTCACTTCAAAAATCATCCTATTACAATCATGATTTGCAGGTACTTCAGCCTCAAAATGTCCACATCACAATTAAGATATTTTCTTCAAATGTACACACTTCAACAACTAAAACAGTCTTTCACTAGACAACAAGTGACAGCTCCTTAAAGGAAATCTAGTCACCATCTTCACCCGCTGGTCAACCAATGATAAGTTTGGCAATTTAATTGCTGTTGGCTGGGCAATTTAATTTATGGGCATCCTTTATCCCTTTTCATATACACTTTATACACACAGATGAAAAGAACATATGAAGCACAACACATATACCATAATGTACATAGTACAAAAATAGTATTTAGTTTTAATTTTTAGAGGGACATTCAATGAAAAGGGATAATTATAAATCTATAGCTTGAAACAGATGGGTAGAGGGCTTTAAAAAGGGTTGTCCAGGTTTGCCACAAAATTCTGCAGTCACTGTACATTGTCAGGATCCTGGCATTCATGTGACCATAATGCATAGTGTAAGGGGGTGAAGGAATATTACAGCTTCGCTCAGCCCCCTCTTTAAGTGCTCTTAATGTATATATGTGCTAATGATTGTGTAGTTGTAAATATTTCCGTGGTAATGCTACATGGAGCATATATTACCATACATAGTAATGGTATTGCCACATTCTCTATTGTGTTACCATTTTATGTGCAATAATTGTATATACATTGTGTTCTTTTTGTATAATGTTTGTGATGTGTTCTAATGCTCGTGTACAGTTTAGGGAAAGTTAGGTGCTGTCTTCTGGGGATGCTAAAGGAGGGCTCCTTAGGATATAGTCCTTATACATTAGGTAAGTGTAGTTCTGTTGTGGGCCACTAGATGGGGCAAATTAGTGGGCACTGTTTGGAATAGTTGATAGGATATTTATAGAGGGTTAAGTGTAGGACGGCTGCCGGACAGTAGTGAGAAGTTTCTAGGTAGTTAGCTCAACAGGGCCAGCGTGCCCAAGTGTCAACATGGGCTATAAGCCCAGACAGCCAGCAGCCACGCAACGTTCAAGTGCTGCAGCCCACGTTACCCACGGCCACTGTTTATCATACTAGTGGGCCTGTACAGAGAAGGAAGTTGTGACGTCTTACCGCCTGGGCCAAGAGCAGAAGTTGGCTGGACTAAGGAGATGAAAGGAGTTGGAACTTCGACAGGATTGTTACAGACGGGCTGGATGATTCACCAGGGGTCACCAAATGTAGTGATGAATGAATTCATGTCTGGGGTGAAACAGGCTGAAGGAAATGTCATTATAGTGAGGTCAGGCCTGGAAGAAACTGGGGAGCAGTCTAAGACAGTCCGGTCTGGGCGTGTACTGTACAGAAGTGACAGCAAAGCAGGGAAAGAAAAGGAAACAAGTGAAACCCATGATGTGCCAACTGTGGATGCAACATGCAAAATGTTAAGTAAAGAGAATGTTAAAGTTATCCTGGACTGTGTCTCCATTATTGGGGGTTACCTGAAAGAGGGACCGTAGTCGCCTGGGAAGTGACCGGTGAAAGCTGAACTTGGAGATGCAGGTACGCTAAAGAGAAGAGTACAGTTTACTGTAGGGGAAGGATTGTACACAGATGTTGCAATAATTCAGGTCATGATTACAGTCCTGTCCCTCCCTTACAATACTTCCAGCAACATTCTGACTGGAAGTGTGTATCCTTTCTCAGCTCCTTATTATTATGGTTACTACCAAACTTGTATATATTTTGTTTTATTACTTAAGTGGCAAAGTAAATTAAAATTTGTAAAAAGAAAAAATCCAATTATGAATTTCTGATGTATAGATTTTTTTTCTCGTTATGTTATTTACCAATCACGTTAATTAATTTTATATTTTGATCCATTATGCCAGATATGTTTATATATATATTGTTTTTATTTCTATAGTTTTAATGGGGTGAAAAGTCAGAAACATGAATCTCCATTTCAGCTGCTTCTGCTTCTGATCTGGTCGTTAACTCTTCCTATAAAACCTGGTCAGACCCTCTCTGTTTTGCCAGTAAAAGCTTTACTTACTTGCGCATAGGAACCACTGTGCTGAATAGAAGTTCATTGTTGCTATTGAAGATTCGCCTTCCAGTGCTGTGTGCTTAAACTAAGTGTTTTGGAGAGCAGTTTCTGCAGAGCTGTTCTGTTGTATAAGTGTGTTTATCTCCTGCTTCCTGTTCCCATTTAGTTTATTCCTCAATGTCCCTATCCTCATTCCTATTGTTGGTTTGTGGTTTTGTATGATAGAAGGTTTCTGTTATCCCTGTTTTGTCTTGTTCACATTACATTTCTGTCCCAGGCTCCATGGGATGATACAGACCAGGGATTAACAGGAGCATAGTGTGGTTGGAGACTAGGGCCTCTCTACTTTCAAGAGTACCCCTGGGACAGCGGTAGTTAGGGTTCCATTTCCATGGACAGTTTGAGCCCCACTCCCTTACCTAAAACCATAACAGCGTGACAGACAGCAGAAAAAATCCACATGTGGAAAAAACAACCACAATCAATATAGAGGCAAAGGGTGACATGGGGAATATATGGATATACCAGACATGTTTCGAATGCAACTGCATTCTTAAACTTGGTTTGAATGGAATGCAGTTGTGATGTTGAGTTCTACTTGAGCTGGTTTTCATTTCTATTACTCAGTCACCCCAACACAAATGCACAGTGCAGAACACAAGAATTGAATCCCAGGCTTACACTGGAAGTGATCAAAGAATGTTATGTACCCAAAAATGTTAGCAATTTCTCTGGAACAATACAGTACATCAAATCACAAATATTTTATTCATCTTACTGTGACCTACATGTTCATATAGACAGGTAAGGAGGGTTGATTCTACTGACAGATTCCCTTAAATCACTCTCCTCCTTCAGGTATCTTTCCATTCTCTTTTAAGCTTGCCATCATACAAAAAAACATTCAATTTCCTTCCCTTCACCATTAAACTCTTGGAAAGCTTGTTTCAAATTTTCTAGCATCTGCAAATTTCCTGAGATTTTACTCATCTTTAAGTAACTCTTTTATTTTTTAAAGCATTCTTAGTTTGCAATATTTTTACATCTGTCTAATTTTGGCTAAGTATGTGAAAAAGTTTATTTAACAGCATTTTACCCTGCAATGGTTAACTTATCTCACAACCAGGGATGAGCGAGTATATTCGTTAGTATTCATTACTCGGCGAGTAATGCTGTACTTGCGGAACTCGGAACATATCGAGTATTTCATTACTCGCCTCGCAATATTTGGATCTCCCCCCAGCATTAGCCAATCACAGTAATTTCGCTGCCTTCTTGGTTGTGGCATTACTATGATTGGCTGGCCATGCAGCGTCATAGATCAGTCATAGCCTATGACTCATAGACTCTATATAAGCCCTGCAACATTGCATCCAGAACACAGCAAGTGCTAGTGTAGGGAGAGTGTGAGTAGCTGCTAGGGAGAGTTGTGCTTTTACAAATCGTCCTTAAATCATCTAGAAAAACACAAAAACTCTTGTAAGAGCTACCTGGAGTATTCCAGTAGTTGTTGACTGTAGTGCAAGGAGATAGGCAGGAAAGTTACAGTACATACATAGTACCTCAATTGTTGTGAATGGGCTTGAGATGAGTTCTGAGCAGAGGCTCCCTCTGGTGGTTACAAGCGGTACTGGTCTGTCCAGTGAAGATTGTGAAGATTGTGAGGATTGGGAATCAGGTGTTACTGACTGGTCTTATATAAGGGAGTCACCTTCCTATCAGGGTTGCTAATGATCAATTGTTCTGGTCTCTATCTTTGATTCCTGTTTCCCTTGTAGCCTGCTGTGTCGTGTCTGCATCTCCTGCTAACAGATAAGACATTTTCTTCTTTTGTTTTTGTGTTTGATTTTTGCATTTTGTCTTGCACTTCTGTGGGGGCCTTCAGGGTCCCCTCTGGGGGCTTTTGCCCTCTCAGCTTAGTTCAGCCACTGATGTTTGTACTTTTGCTTTTTCCAGTTTTTTCAGTGGCTGCTGTTTTGATTTTGTTACACCAGAGAACTAATTTAGGTGGTAGAGGTCGTGTGATCTCAGGTGTTTTTTTTGAAATTAGTAGAGTTGGTGCTTTTCAGGGTTTTCTGGGATTGCAGTAAGTACCCTTCCTATCCTTTTCTATTTAGTTAGTTTGGGCCCCAACGTTTGCTCATACTATTTTCTGTCTGTGTCAGTATTTCTTCTTGTCTAACCGCCATTACATTTTTGGGGGCTTTCTATTATCTTTGGGGTTCTGCTCCGGGGCAGATAGCTTTCCTATATCTATCTTTAGGTGTAGCTAGTTTCTCAGGCTGTGACGAGGCGTCTAGGACCAACGTAGGAACGCTCCACGGCTGCCTCTAGTTGTTGTGGTTAGTCAGGGTACTGCAATCTCATAGATTCCAACTGCTCTGGTGTATTGCCTTTTTTTGCCTGCACTCCTCAGCTACCGAAACATAACAGTATCACCGGCCCAAAATTAAAATTGTATGGTACTCACAGAAGGGAAAAAATTTGTGAAAGAAAAAACGGTTGTCAGAGTTGTCAGAGATATTTTTCTGTTTGTTGCATTTTTTTTTTTTTCCCTCTGTATCTCTGGGTGCTGGGAGGATTTTTTCTCTCAATGGAGTTTGCACAGTTGTCTGGCCGTGTGGATCACCTTGCCACTGAGGTTCAGAGTATTGCTGCATATCTTGCTAGGTTGCCTGTTGTGGAACCTAGGATTCCCATGCCAGATTTGTTTTTAGGGGATCGAGCTAAGTTTCAGAATTTCAAAAATAATTGTAAATTGTTTTTTGCCTTAAAATCTAAGTCCTCAGGGAACGCAGCGCAGCAGGTTCAAATTGTCATCTCTCTCCTGCGCGGCGATCCTCAGGATTGGGCTTTTTCCCTGACACCTGGGGATCCTGTTTTGAGTGATGTTGATGCATTTTTTCGGGCTCTGGGGTTATTGTACGATGAGCCTAATGTCACTGATTAAGCTGAAAAAGCCTTGTTGGCATTAAATCAGGGGCTTGATGACGTTGAGTTATACTGTCAGAGATTCCGTAGGTGGGCAGTCCTGACCAAGTGGAATGACGACGCTTTGGCGGCCCTTTTTCGGAAGGGTCTGTCAGATAATGTAAAGGATGTTATGGTGGGATTCCCTGTCCCCTCTGGTCTCAATGATTCTATGTCATTAGCGATTCAAATTGACAGACGTTTGCGTGAGCGGAGAAGTATGCGTGGTATAGTGTTGCCTTGTGAACCTGCTTCTGAATCCATGCAGTGTGATAGAGTGGTGTCTGGGGCACAGCGTCATGAGTTTCGAAAGCGCAATGGGTTATGTTTCTACTGTGGTGATGCCTCTCATGCTATTTCAGTCTGCCCTAAGCGGGGAAGACGTTTTGCACGCTCAGTTGTCTTGGGTAGTGTTCAGACTAAGTTTTAATAACTGTCACTCTGATATGCTCTCTGTCCTCATTTTCTGCTCAGGCTTTCGTTGATTCTGGAGCAGCTATTAACCTGATGGATTATGAATTTGCTAAACGTTGTGGGTTTCCCTTGATACCCCTACAGAAGTCTATTCCCCTACTGGGGATCGATTCTACCCCTTTGGCTGAGAATAAACCTCAGTTCTCTACTCAGGTGATAATGAGGGTTGAACCTGATCATCAAGAGTGCTGCAAATTTTTGGTTCTGTATAATCTGCATGATATTATCGTACTGGGTTTCCCTTGGTTACAGTCTCATAATCCTGTTTTGGATTGGAAATCTGTGTCTGTAACCAGTTGGGGCTGCCAATGTGTTAATACCAACACTCCTGTTTTTTCTGCCTCCCCCCAGGCTCAGGATGTTCCTGACTTTTTGATTGATTTTTCTGATGTATTTAGCGAAAGTAAATCTGCATCCTTGCCTCCCCATAGGAGCTATGACTGCGCTATTGAATTAGTGCCTGGTAGTAAATTCCCTAAAGGTCGCCTTTTTAACTTGTCTGTACCTGAACATGACTCTATGCGGTCTTATATCAAGGAGTCATTGGAGAAGGGTCATATCAGACCATCCTCTTCACCCTTAGGTGCCGGTTTTTCTTTGTGGCCAAAAAGGATGGTTCATTAAGGCCGTGTATTGATTATCGTCTTTTGAACAATATTACTGTGAAATATCAATATCCGTTACCCTTGATTTCTGACCTGTTTTCCAGGCTGAAAAACACTACTTGGTTTACCAAGCTTGACCTCAGGGGGGCATATAACCTTATTCGCATTAAGCACGGGGATGAATGGAAGACGGCATTCAATACCCCGGAGGGGCATTTTGAGTACCTTGTGATGCCCTTTGGGCTCACTAATGCTCCTTCTGTCTTCCAGTCCTTCATGAATGACATTTTCAGGGATTTTGTGGATAAATTTCTGATTGTTTATTTGGATGATATCTTGATTTTTTCTAATGACTGGGACTCTCATGTGAAACATGTTCGAACTGTATTCCAGATTTTGAGAGAGAATGCTCTGTATGTGAAGGGATCAAAGTGTCTTTTTGGCGTACAGAGGATCTCATTTCTGGGATTCATTTTGTCCCCATCTGTTATTGAAATGGACCCGGTCAAGGTTCAGGCCATCTGTGATTGGGTCCAACCTACTTCATTAAAGGCTCTTCAAAGATTTTTGGGTTTTGCCAATTTTTATCGTAAATTTATTGGTAATTTCTCGGTTATTGTTAAACCATTAACTGATTTGACCAAAAAGGGTTCTGATGTGGTGAATTGGCCTCCTGAGGCAGTCTCTGCATTTCAGGAACTTAAGCAGAGATTCACTTCTGCTCCTGTTCTACGGCAGCCTGATGTTTCTCTGCCATTTCAGGTGGAGGTTGATGCCTCTGAAATTGGGGCAGGTGCCGTTTTGTCCCAAAAAGATCCAGAGACCTCTAAAAGTAACCCTTGTGCCTTTTCTCTTGAAAATTTTCTCCTACTGAACGTAATTATGACGTGGGTAATCGGGAGTTATTGGCCATGAAGTGGGCTTTTGAAGAGTGGAGACATTGGCTGGAGGGAGCCAAACATCAGGTGGTGGTCCTTACTGACCATAAGAATCTGGTTTATCTGGAATCTGCCAAGCGACTCAATCCTAGACAGGCCAGGTGGGCCTTGTTTTTCACACGTTTTAATTTTGTGGTTTCCTTTCTTCCTGGCACTAAGAATGTTAAGGCGGATGCCCTCCGAGGAGCTTCCTTGCGGACTCTCCTGAGTTATCTGATCCTTCTGTTATTTTGAAAGAGGGTGTAGTTCTTTCCGCTATCTCACCTAATTTGAGACTTGCTCTGGAGGGGTGTCAGGAGGATAGGCCCGAGCGCTGCCCTGTTGGAAAATTGTTTGTCCCGGACCAGTGGAAAAAGAGTGTGATGTCTGAGATTCATTGTTCCGCGTTGGCTGGGCATCCCGGAATTTTTGGTACCAGAGACTTGGTTGGTCGGTCCTTTTGGTGGCCTACCTTGTCTCGTGATGTCAGGGAATTTGTGCAGTCCTGCGGGACTTGCTCTCGCTCCAAGCCTTGCTCTCGCTCTAGTGGTTTGTTGATGCCATTGCCTGTGCCCAAGAGACCATGGACCCATATCTCTATGGATTTCATTTCCGACCTTCCTGTTTCTCAGAGAATGACCGCCATCTGGGTGATTTGTGATAGGTTTTCCAAGATGATACATCTTGTGCCATTACCTAAGTTGCCTTCCTCCTCTGAATTGGTGCCATTGTTCCTTCAGCACGTGGTTCGTTTACACGGCATTCCTGAGAACATTGTGTCTGACAGAGGAGTCCAGTTTGTTTCCAGATTTTGGAGGACTTTTTGTTCTAAACTGGGTGTTCAATTGTCTTTCTCCTCGGCATTTCATCCTCAGACCAATGGTCAAACTGAGAGAACAAACCAGACATTGGAGACTTATCTAAGATGCTTTGTGTCTGCTGATCAGGATGACTGGGTCTCTTTTTTTGCCTTTGGCTGAGTTTGCTCTTAATAATAGGGCTAGCTCTGCCACTTTGATGTCTCCGTTTTTCTGTAATTCTGGGTTTCACCCTCGATTTTCTTCAGGACAGACGGAGGCTTCTGTCTGTCCAGGTGTTGACTCTGTTGTGGAGCGTATGCAACAGATTTGGGACCAGGTAGTGGAGAGGTTGTCCCTCTCTCAGGAGAGGGCCCAGCAGTTTGCTAACCGGCATAGGACTGATGGTCCTCGGTTTAAAGTGGGGGACTTGGTCTGGTTGTCCTCAAAAAATATTCCTATGAGAGTAGCATCTCCTAAATTTAAGCCTAGGTTCATTGGACCTTATAAGATCATGGAGATTCTTAATCCTGTTTCTTTTCGTTTGCTTCTTCCAGGGACATTTAAGATCCATAACGTGTTCCACAAGTCCTTGTTGAAGAGGTTTGTTGAGCCAGTGGTTCCTGCTGCTGTGCCTCCTGACCCTGTTTTGGTTGAGGGCAATCTGGAGTATGTGGTTGAGAAAATATTAGATTCTCGTTTTTCTAGACGGAAACTCCAGTATTTGGTTAAGTGGAGAGGTTATGGTCAGGAAGACAATTCTTGGGTGTTTGCTTCAGACATCCATGCTAGGAGACTCATCCGTGCGTACAATAGAACTCATCCTGACCGACCTGGTTGCTCAAATGAGGGTTCGGTGACCCCTCCTCAAGGGGGGGGTACTGTTGTGAATGGGCTTGAGATGAGTTCTGAGCAGAGGCTCCCTCTGGTGGTTACAAGCGGTACTGGTCTGTCCAGTGAAGATTGTGAGGATTGGGAATCAGGTGTTACTGACTGGTCTTATATAAGGGAGTCACCTTCCTATCAGGGTTGCCGGTGATCAATTGTTCTGGTCTCTATCTTTGATTCCTGTTTCCCTTGTAGCCTGCTGTGTCGTGTCTGCATCTCCTGCTAACAGATAAGACATTTTCTTCTTTTTGTTTTTGTGTTTGATTTTTGCATTTTGTCCTGCACTTCTGTGGGGGCCTTCAGGGTCCCCTCTGGGGGCTTTTGCCCTCTCAGTTTAGTTCAGCCACTGATGTTTGTACTTTTGCTTTTTCCAGTTTTTTCAGTGGCTGCTGTTTTGATTTTGTTACACCAGAGAACTAATTTAGGTGGTAGAGGTCGTGTGATCTCAGGTGTTTTTTTGAAATTAGTAGAGTTGGTGCTTTTCAGGGTTTTCTGGGATTGCAGTAAGTACCCTTCCTATCCTTTTCTATTTAGTTAGTTTGGGCCCCAACGTTTGCTCATACTATTTTCTGTCTGTGTCAGTATTTCTTCTTGTCTAACCGCCATTACATGTTTGGGGGCTTTCTATTATCTTTGGGGTTCTGCTCCGGGGCAGATAGCTTTCCTATATCTATCTTTAGGTGTAGTTAGTTTCTCAGGCTGTGACGAGGCGTCTAGGACCAATGTAGGAACGCTCCACGGCTGCCTCTAGTTGTTGTGGTTAGTCAGGGTACTGCAATCTGATAGATTCCAACTGCTCTGGTGTATTGCCTTTTTTTGCCTGCACTCCTCAGCTACCGAAACATAACACTCAATATCTCAGCTCTTCTGAGAGGTGAAAGTAGTGTATAAGGTCAGGGAGTAGTGACAGTTTTCCCAGCTATTTTTTACCCCTGCAGGCCTATTTTTTGCCTTTGTGATGCTGTTTCCACACCGAATAGCAAGCATGGTACTGCACAACTGAGACGCAGCCAGCACCATTGTTTTCTGTGGTGACTGGCGAGCTAAATCTTCGGCTTTAACCTCAGGCCAATTTTGTTGCCCTTGCGGCTATGTTTGTATACTGAATAGCATGCATGGTACTGCACAAAGAGACGCAGCCAGCACCATTGTCTTCTGTGGTGACTGGCGAGTAAAATATTCGGCGTTAACCTCAGGTTAACCACAATTGACCCATTTCAGAAACTAGACCCCCTAAGGAACTTATCTAGATCTGTGGTGAGCACTTTGAACCCCCAAGTGCTTCACACAAGTTTATAACGTAGAGCCGTAAAATGAAAAATTCATATTTTTTCCACAAAAATGATCTTTTAACCCAAATTTTTATCTTCCCAAGGGTAACAAGACCTCAAAAGTTATTGTGCAATTTGTCCTGAGTACGCTGATACACAATATGTGGGGGTAAACCACTGTTTGGGTGCATGGCAAAGCTTGGACGGAAAGGAGCGCAATTTGACTTTTTCAACGCAGAATTGGCTGGATGCCATGTTGTGTTTGGAGAGCACCTGATGTGTCTAAACAGTGGAAACCCCCCACAAGTGACACCATTTTGGAAACTAGACCCCCTAAGGAACTTATCTAGATCTGTTGTGAGCACATTCAACCCCAAGTGTTTCACTAAAGTTTATAATGCCTGGGTGTGAAAAAAAATTTTTTCCACAAAATTGATTTTTTAGTCCCCAATTTTTGATTTTTCCAAAGGAAATTGGACCCCAAAAGTTGTTGTCCAATTTGTCCTGAGTATGCTGATACCCCATATGTGGGGGGAAATACTGTTTGGGAGCACAGCAGGGCTCGGAAAGGAAGTAATGACATTTTGGAATGCAGACTTTGATGGGTGACATGTTAAGTTTGCAGAGCCCCTGATGTGCTTAAGCAGTGTAAACCCCCCATAAATTACCCCATTTTGGAAACTAGACCACCAAAGGAACTTATCTAGGTGTGTGGTGAGCACTTTGAACCCCCAAGTGCTTCACAGAAGTTTATAACGCCCAGGTGTGAAAATAAAAAAAATCATATTTTTTCCACAAACATGATCTTTTAGTCCCCGGTTTTTTATTTTCCCAAGGACTTACAGGAGAAATTGGACCCTAATAGTTGTTGCTCAATGTGTCCTGAGTACGCTGATACCCTATATGTGGGAGAAAACTACTGAATGGGCACACGTCGGGGCTCGGAAGGGAAGTAGTGACGTTTGGCATTGCAGACTTTGATGGAATAGTCTGTGGGCATCATGTCGCGTATGGAGATCCCCTGATGTGCCTAAACAGTGGAAACCCCCCACAAGTGACCCCATTTTGGAAACTAAACCCCCAAAGTAACTTATCTAGATGTGTGGTGAGAACTTTGATCCCCCAAGTGCTTCACAGAAATTTATAACATAGAGCCATAAAAATAAAAATCATATTTCTTTCCACAAAAATGATAATTTTGCCCACAATTTTTTATTTTCCCAAGGTTAACAGAAGAAATTGGACCCCAAAAGTTATTGTGCAATTTTTCTGGAGAATGCTGATACCCCATATGTGGGGGTAAACAACTGTTTGGGCGCATGGCAGAGCTCCAAAGGAAAGGAGCACCGTTTGACTTTTTCAGTGCCGAATTGGCTGGAATTGAGATCAGACACCTTGTCACATTTGGAGAGCACCTGATGTGCCTAAACAGTGTAAACTCCCCAATTCTAACTCCAACCATAACCCCAACACACCCCTAACCCTAATCCTAACTCTAATCGTAACACTAACCACAAACCTAACCCTAACACACCCCTAACTCTAAATCCCAAACCTAACCCTAACTTTACCCCCAACCCTAACCGTAACCCTAATGTGAAAATGGAACTAAATACATTTTTTTAAATTTTATTATTTTTCCCTAACTAAGGGGGTGATAAAAGGGGGTTTGATTTACTATTTATAGCAAGTTTTTATGTTTGGCAGCTGTCACAAGCTAAAAGACTCTTTTTATTGCAAAAAATAGTTTTTGCATCACCACATTTTGAGAGCTATAATTTTTCCATGTTTTGGCCCACAGAGTCATGTGAGGTCTTATTTTTTGCGGGACGAGTTGACATTTTTATTGTTACCATTTTTGGGCACATGACATTTTTTGATCGCTTTTTATTACGATTTTTGGGAGGCAGAATGAACAAAAAACAGCAATTCATGAATTTCTTTTGTGGGGGCGTTTATACCGTTCCACGTGTGGTAAAATTGATAAAGCAGTTTTATTCTTCGGGTTAGTACGATTACAGCGATACCTCATTTATATCACTTTTTTATGTTTAGGCGCTTTTATACAATAAAAACAATAATATCCGTTTTTTGATCGCGTGTTATTCCACTTTTTGTTCGGCAGTATGATGACAAATCATTGTTTTTTTGCCATGTTTTTTTTTTAAGGGGTTCACTAAAGGGGTTATCTAATATAACAGGTTTATAGGGCTGGTCATTACGGACGCGGCGATACTAAATATGTGTACTTTCATTGTTTTATTATTTACATGAATAAATGAATTTATTGGGGAATATATATATTTTTTTCATTATTTAGGATTTTTTTTTTTACACATGTTATTTTTATTTTTTAACTTTTTTACTTTGTCCCAGGGTGGGACATCACTGTATAGGGTCAGATCAGCGATCTCACAGGCAGTGCAGCAGACTTTCTCAGTGCCTGCTCTCAGCAGGCACTGAGGAAGCCGCCTCCCTGCAGGACTCGGAAGGACCCCCCGCGCAATCTTGGATCCGGGATGAAGGTCCCTTGGAACAGCGTGATCACATCGTGCTGTTTTCAGGGTCTCAGGGAAGCACGCAGGGAGCCCCCTCCCTGCGTGATGCTTCCCTGTACCACCAGAACACTACGATCATCTTTGATCGCAGTGTGCCGGGGGTTAATGTTCCGGGAGGGATCCGTGGCCTCTCCTTGCACATAGTGCACGTGTCAGCTGTGATAATCAGCTGACACTCGGCAGCATTCAGCTGCGCTCCTCCCGGGAGCGCAGCTGATCGCATATGATGTACTATTCCGTCCTTGGGAATTAAGTCCCAGGGCACATGGGCGAAATAGTACGTCAGATGGATGAAAGGGGTTAAACCTTTTCTAGGTGTCTTTCTAGATGATTGGGCCCCACATTTTCATGATGTGAGGTAATTTTGGTTTGGCTACCAGTTGGTTTCTCGCTTTCTTCAAATTATATGTTCACTGACAATTATGAAGGAAAAGAAACCTGATATTCACTCTTTTTGGCTACTAAATATTTTTTTGTGAGGCAAATTTTACCTTCTAAAGCTTTTTAAACAGCTGCTTGTTGTTTGTAGCCTCACTCTAAGGTGTACCTCTGGTTTGCCGTTTCTAATCACTTTCTTTAAAATGGGCTCCAAAATGAAATGTATCAGATTTAAAATGCACAGCCATATTGCAGTTAAATACCATTATATACATATGTGGTTGCATTTGTGCTGAACATGATGTCTGTTCAGGAGGAAGGGGTGTTATTTCAGTGTTGTCAATGTGAAGTGATCAGCAAACCCAAACTGTAAAGTCCATGTAGGTGCTGAATTTCGAACACAGACTTCTCTCAGAAGTCTGTTTTAGTGTCCCGAGTTCGGATGCTGAGAAATTCTGTGGAGGTACTGGGGAGGTGGGGGTCTCCATTGACTTTTATGGGGTTTGGATTCAGGTTCAAGTTCTGGTAGAGTTCTGGTATCTGAACCGAACTTTGGACTAAAGTTCGGTCAAACCTGAAAATCCATGGGTCCGCTAATCCCTAGTAGAGAGCATTTACTGCTCATAGACCATCCAGTGCCACCCAATAAATGCATCTAAGTGGCTGCAAAGAGAATATAATGAAATCATAGGAAATTGATAAAGCAAATTAAAAAAAAACACATAATCCCCATTAGATATTTGACAAATTTATACATACTAAAGAAAGTAAGCGCAAGTCAAAAAAAAGAGACCAGTGCATATCCAAGTAATGTACAAAATTAAACAATCTTTATTAGTATGCAATTATACAGACAGTAGAAGACCTGATGAAGTAATGTAAATGACAATGCATGAGGGATTCCTTAGCTTTTCAATCCTATTTGTATTTATTATATTCTTCTGTGTAAGGCTGGTTTCACATTTGCATTCAGGAGGGCTGCGAATGGCTTCTTCTTCCTTTCTTCCTCCCTGAAGCTCCGCCTACACTTCACCTACTTCTTTATGCGTTCTACGTTTCCCTGCATACCTATCTTTAACATTGGGTACGCAGGGACATGCGTTGTATGCGGGTGCGTCCGCATGCGGCGATTTGGCATATGCGGTGGCGGCACGAAAATGCAAAATATTGCGTTTCTGTGCAGTCGCCGCACACTTCAAATCGCCGCATGTGGACGCATATGCATGCAACACATGTCCCTGCGTACCCAATGTTAAAGATAGGTATGCAGGGAAACGCAGGATGCATACAGAAGTAGGCGGAGCTTCAGGGAGGAAGAATGGAGGAAGTAGGCAGCCATTCGCAGACCTCCTGAATGCAAATGTGAAACCAGCCTAATTGCTGGGCTCCTTGGCAGGTTTTGCTGTGTCCCTCACTCACTTATATTGGCACACATTTCTGTGGTTATCAAATTTAAAGGTCTAGGACGGTTTGCTGGAATACAGACCATTTGTCTGTTGTCCTGCATATTCATATCTGTTATTAGATGCTTTTAACTAATATGAATGTTTGCCTTGTTTGTTGTGTATTTCATAAAGATTGTTGTATTTTGTATGTGCACAGCTCTTTTATCATGATTTGTGCTTGCATTTTTTACTATGCTCAGAAGTGATTATTTTCTTTTTTTTTTTTGCCATGGGACACTGTGATTTTTATTTACGTCACTGTTTGTCAGTGTAATAATTTTAGTACAAAATGATTGAAAGAAAGTGAGCACAGCGAAGGAATAATGTGCTTAGAGAGTCATTGATGTATAAACATAGAAGGCCATGCATTGTGGCCTGTACATAGTAATTAATATTATTATTATTTATTATTATAGTGCCATTTATTCCATGGCGCTTTACATGTGAAGAAAGGTATGCATAATAAAAACAAGTACAGTAATCTTAAATAGTACAAGTCACGACTGGTACAGAAGGAGAGAGGACCATGCCCGCGAGGGCTCACAATCTACAAGGGATGGGTGAGGATACAGTAAGCGAGGGTAGAGCTAGTCATGCAGCGGTTTGGTGGATCGGTGGTTACTGCAGGATGTAGGCTTGCCGGAAGAGGTAGGTCTTCAGGTTCTTTTTGAAGGTTTCCACAGTCGGGGAGAGTCTGATATGTTGGAGTACAGAGTTCAGAGTAGGAGTGATGCGCGGGAAAAATCTTGTATGTGATTGCAGGAAGAGGAGATAAGACGGGAATATAGAAGGAGATCTTGTGAAGATCGGAGGTTGCGTACAGGTAAGTACCGGGAGATGATGTCACAGATGTATGGAGGACACAGGTTGTGGATGGCTTTGTATGTCATGGTTAGGGTTTTGAACTGGAGTCTTCGGGAAATGGGGAGCCAGTGCAGGGATTGATAAAGGGGAGAGGCCAGGGAATAGCGGGGGGACAAGTGGATTAGTCAAGCAGCAGAGTTTAGAATAGATTGGAGGGGAGTGAGAGTGTTAGAGGGGTGGCCACAGAGCAGGAGGTTGCAGTAGTCAAGGCAGGAGATGATGAGTACATGGACTAGGGTTTTTGCAAATTCTTGGTCGAGGAATGCTCGGATCCGGGAAATATTTTTGAGTTGAAGTCGGCAGGAAGTAGAAAGGGCTTGGATATGTGGTTTGAAGGAGTGATCAGTGCAAAGGATTACCCCGTGGCAGCGAGCTTGTGGGACTGGGTAGAGTGAGCAGCCATTTACTTTAATGGATAGGTCTGTTGGGGGAGTCGAGTGAGATGGGGAAAAGATGATGAATTCTGTTTTGTCCATATTAAGTTTTAGAAATCTAGCGGAGAAGGATGAAATAACCGACAGACATTGTGGGATTCTTGTTAGTAGGGTGGTGAAATCCGGTCCAGAGAGGTAGATTTATGTGTCATCAGCATAGGGGTGATACTGAAAGCTGTGAGATTCTATGAGTTGTCCAAGGCCAAAGGTGTAGATGGAGAAGAGCAGAGGCCCTTGGACTGAATCTTGCGGGACTCCGATAGATAGGGGGCAGGGTGAGGAGATGGTTTGTGAGTTGGAGATGCTGAATGTCCGGTCTGTTAGGTATGTTGAGATCCAAGATAGGTCCAAGTCAGTGATGCCAAGAGATGAGAGGGTCTGTAATAATAGGGAATCGTCCACTGTGTCAAAGGCAGAGGACAGGTCTAGGAGGAGGAGGACAGAGTAGTGTCGCTTGGCTTTGGCGGTTAATAGGTCATTGGTGATTTTAGTTAGGGGCAGTGTCGGTATAGTGATGCGGCCGGAAGCCAGATTGTAAGCGGACCAAGAGGGAGCAAGAAGAGAGGTGGGAGGACAGTTCAAGAAGGACATGTTTTTCCAGTAGTTTTGAGGCATAGGGGAGAAATGATATGGGGCAATAGCTATATGCAGAGGATGGGTCAAGAGAGGGCTTTTTGAGGATAGGTATGCTTGAGGCATGTTTAGAGCGTGAGGGGAAAACACCAGTTGTGATAGGCTGAAGAGATGGGTTAGGGTTGGGATGAAGACTGTGGTGAGGTTTGGAATGAAGTGGGATGAGTTTGGGTCAAGTGCACAGGTGGTGAGATGTGATCTTGAGAGTAAAGTGGAGAGTCGCTCTTCTGTAATGGTGGAGAAGTTGGATTTGGAGGAGGAGGGCTGATTATGTCCCTACTGAATTGTGTCCCTACTGAAGCCCATTAGTGTCCTTACCAATGATACTCCCTATGTGGGCATTATAGAGTATTATGGTCTCAACAATGCCACCCCACACACGCAATGAATATGGTATACAATACCCCCTCAGCATGATGCACCTAAAATGCCCCCTCATAGTATGATATCCCTAAAGGGACACAGACACACGCATGCCCCCCCACACACACACACATTATCATGGCACCAACAAAGAATGATGAGCTGTCATTATGAAGGCCTCATAGTCCCCTACTAAGTTTGAGGGCCCCCATAGCCTCTTACTCAATATGAGGGTCCCCTACTAATTATGGAGGCTCTCTGCTGACCTGTTATTCCATGTGCCATTGCATTGTCTGTGTGGTAAAAATTAGCAGTCTGCAACATTATGGTCCACCTTACACATATTCCCAATCTAGATCTGACTGGCCCTGTAATTAACCTATAATCACTTGATTATTTTTTGGGACAATCTATTTGTTTATTTGGTTACATTTGTTTATATTCTAAAGAAAGTTTCTTATCTGCATGATATTAATTAAAATTATTGTATAAAGAAAATCAAATACAATCTTGCTAATCTTATGACATCTTGATCATTGCATAGAGTAGTCAGAAAAGTCTTGATAAATGTAAATTTCTTCTCAAAGTTATTTCTACACTGGTTTTAACACCAGCTAGTGAGTAAAATGGATTTGTCATTTTTTTTAAATGTTGCAAATGACAAATCAAGCTAAACCAATCACTCAAAAATAAACACTTGCCCTTTTCATTTATTCAGAAACCTGATTTTTATGTTTGTGTTCTGTGTTCTTCAAGCAAAGAACATGTACTACTAATAGTAGTCTATGATGCTGTTAAAAATTCTGTGTAAGTATATTGGTCCAAGAAAACTCACAGACAACACACAGATACCATTCATGTACATTCTGTGTGCTGTCCATTTTTAACATTGCAATGTAAAAGTGAAGCTTTGTAATTTTGTCTTTTTCAACAATAAAAGCATTCAAGAAACACTGATGGTAAAAAGTCACACGCCCACCAAGCACTGATGAAAATCTGATTCAAAATACTTATGAAAATTGGTCAGTTTTCTTCTTTTATGTGAAAAAAACAGTAACATTTTCATTAGTTGGCTAATTTTTAGACCAACTTATAAACCAAGCTACTAGAGCACATCATTATTAAATTTAGTGAATTTTACAACAGAGTTAGCCATATTCTCTTTTCTGGACACTATTTAAAGATGTCTAGTGAAGTGCAAAAAATATCCAAAACTCTTAAGAAAATATGGCACTTGGCATGTGCACCAGAATTATAGCTGAATTTAATATATTACAGTGCATTTTAGCTAGTAAACCTCCCATATAGCTTGAATTTGGGCTTGAACTTCTAAACCCTGATGAAACTTGAATTTTATATTTAATCTATTGATATATGAAATCATTGTAAGAATTCAAATGTTGCAACAAATCTTAGCAGTGTTAGTATTCAAGACAAATTTTCCTTCCACACCTTGTAAAAATGTGCTATGTATGAAGTATATGCAAAGTGCATATTCCGTTGACAATTGTTGGTGGGAGGCAATCAGTGTACATTACAGAGACATATTGTCCTGGCTGTAATTAAAAAGAACAGAGAACAAGCTGTGTTACAAGTATAGAGGGATCATATGCAGAGGCTGCCATGGATGCTTCAAGACTACACATAATGCTTTGTACTTATTATGCAGACAGCATAGATTAGAGCCACTAATGCAATGCTGATGGAACTCATGTCAAAGAAAGATGACTCACTGACAAAAATGGTGCTGGTTGCTTGTAAATATATGAACCAAATGGTTACAACTTGTATAGGACTTGCAGACACGCGTCAAAAGGTAACAATCAAAAACATAAACCATTTCATTAAAATACAGGACAGCTTGCTTGAAAATGTATATCACTCTGCTAATGCCACAGCTTCACGGCATACATGAATAGAGTTTAAAAGCAAATTAGATATAGTCTGCTTTGTGTTCAGAACTGTGCATAATACAGACTTTACAATTTAAATCTGGATACATCTTGGAACATAATTAGAGTTAATCCATCATTTTATTACATTTTATTATTCAAGAGCAAAATATTGTGAGCACTGTATGGCAATAGAACATCAATTAATATTTGCCGGATTGGAGTTTGAGCTGAAAATGACATATATCTGAAGCATTAATGTCAAAGCGAAATCTTGGTTTCTTGCTTATGGATATAGATTGTGGATATACAGTATAGTGTAGAGACAAGACTAGAGCGATGTCCAGTACCCCACCATTAGAGATGAGTGACTTTACCAAAAGTCGAGTCGAACGAAATCGGCCGACTATCAGTAAAAGTCGGAGTTCTGACCGAAACCGACCCAACCCCAATGCAAGTCAATGGGGAATAAAAGTCTTCAGTGAGTGGAGGACAGTAAACACACCTACAATGCCCATTTCAATGCCAATGACATCAATTCTTATTACTTAAGCTTGTCAACCTTAATTTACTTTATAATAATAGTAAAGCATTGAAAACTGGGGTTATTTGGCTAAATTTGTGGGGGTACAGCCTAGTTAGGGAAGTGGAAAAACTGGCATATGTTGAGGTGTAGGCTGGACGTTCAGCAGCTGCAAATGGAGGAATTGGAGAAGTCGTAGGAAGAGGAGGACAAAGCGAGCCATTTTGCTGGCAACCTATGTGTCATCAGGGGAAGGAGGTACAAAATGCTTTGAAACCCAGGCATGGTTCATTTTAATGAAGGTGAGATCACCTACATTTTGGGTTGACAGCCAGGTCCCTCTTTCTGTCAGGATTGATCCAGCAGCACTGAAGACTCTTTCTGATAGCACACTACCAGCAGGGCAAGCGAGCTCCTGTAAGGCATATTGTGCCAATTCAGGCCAGGTGTCCAGTTTACAGGCCCAGTAAAAAGGGGAATTAACTGTGAGGGAGAACATCGATAGGGGAGGAGAGGTAATTTTGAACCATAGTTGACAACTATTGTCTCCTGTCTGTTGCAATCGATTCAGTATTACCAGTCGTGTGAGAGGTACTCGAGAAATCAGTCCACAACATGGTCATGAAACCCCTGTCTCCAATGCCACTTCGGCTGTGTGCACCACGAACACGTCTTCCATGTTGCCCAGTACGGCTCGTGGTAGAACCTGCACCACTGCTGTGTGCTGGGAATGCTTCTAACAAACGGTTTACCAGAGTTGCTTGCTTGTTCAGCAATATTAGCTCTAGGTTCTCCTGTGGCATGATGTTCTGTAATTTGCCTTTATAGCGTGGATCGAGGATGCTGGCCAACCAGTAGTCGTCATCCTTCATAATTTTGGCACTGCGGGGGTCCCTTTTTAGGATCCACAAGAGATAATCACACATGTGGGCCAATGTTCCAGTTGTCAATGATGCACTGCCATTGGTGGGAGGAGGAGCACTTTATGCCAAATCCACATTCCTCCAGTCACGCACAAACCCTGTACCTGACCAACATTTTCTCTTGCCCCCTGAGAAGCATCCTCCTCCCCAAAATAATCATCTCCCTAGAGGGACACGCTTGTACATATATAGGTATAGGTATATGGAGTACGTGTTGTATAAGGAATCCATCTGATTCCGAAACGCGTAGGATTGACCCCTCTAGTACACCGTACTTGCTCTCCAGAGCTCCCTGGGCACCACGTGACTAGCTCGAGTCAAGTGACCCGAACACACGAGCTCCACTGACTCCCATCAACTTGCAGCGCCCAGTATCCGGGTTCACTGGGAGCGTGCCACCGGCCGGGGCAGCTCTCTGTGACCCACTTTCAACTGCGAAGACCCCCAGGATCCGGACTACCACCACAACCATCTTTTATTAAGATAAGTACTGTCGGACATTTTTTTTCTATCTCTCTCCCAGTAAAGGCCACTGTGACTGACTTGGATCACTGGAAAAACGCCACTTTGAGCCTTGTAAAATCTATGCAAGTGTCATGGACTAAACTTTGATTGCCTATTGCACATACAGTGGAGCTTATACAACACATACTCCATATACCTATACCTATATATGTACAAGCGTGCCCCTCTAGTTACCTCTCTAGCTCACCTGGCTTGATAATTACCTCCAACGGCCGATTTATATACGTTTATTGTGGCCACTATTATACAGCACTGCTGCACTTTACACCCACTGTGGGCATTTAATACTACTTATATTTCCTTTGCTAAGGATTACAACGCATGAATGTCACTCCTTCTCTGCATAGTAGCACTTTATAGACTCCCCTGTTAGTTTTTTTTGTTTGTTTTTTTCCTTTCAACAATCTGAGAGGTTGTCTTGTCCTATTTTAACGGATTTTTACCTATTTTTAGTGTGAGACCTCAGAATCATTTTATATATGTTGGTACATATCATAGCGCAAGTATACTCCCTCTTTAACATTTGGACTTGGGAGCTGCATATGGTGGAATTAGCGGTGGACATGGCGGACTGAGAGGGGGTTGGTGATGGTGGTGGTAATGGTGATGATGGCCTAGATGCAGTCTTTTGTTGGAAAAACATTGTGATTCCCTGACTGCTTTGGCCTTGCGACGACACCTCAACATTTCTTGCTGGTGGTGTGCTAACCGGTGGGGTTACAGTGGGGAAAGCGATGTATCGTTGCTGGCTACCTTCAGGCTAAGTGGACACGTTCAGGATTATTTGCGTTTTTTTCTCGTTTTTTCGCAGCAAAAAAAGCGTAAAAAAACGCATGAATAAAGCATCCTATTATTTAGAATGAATTCCGCAATTTTTGTGCACATGGTGCGTTTTTTCCACAAAAAAAATGTATCACGGAAAAAGAAGCAACATGTTTATTAATTTTGCGTAATTCTAGCATTTTTCCTGCTATATTATTGACCTAGAAAGTTCAGGGAAAACTCGCGGTAAAAACACGCAAAATCTGTGCAAAAACCGCACATTTTTACAGCGAAAAAAGTCCGGTTTTGCTCAGGAAAATTCTGCACACATTCCTGAACGTGTGCACTTAACCTCAGTTGGAGCTGGTGCACGTGTGCTACCTGAGGTTTTGTAGTCCGTCGATGCTTGCAAGTGCATACTTTTTACATGACTAAGCATGCAACTGATATTCAAATTTCTGAGATTTTTCCCTCGGCTAAAGGTCCTTCCGCATTTCTTACAGATAATCTTTGCCTCATCAATAGGATTTTGGTCCAAAAAGTGTCACACTGCACTCTTCCTATTATGGGAAAAATTTTCAGGGCTTGCATGCTGTGCTAACTTGACCATCTGGCCAAGCTGTCCTGCAACTCTTTTTGTTTTTTAACACCTTTTTGGACTGCTACTGCCAGATAACCGCAGCTGCGAAGTCGATGCCTGCTGCGGATCCTCCTCCTCTTGTGAGCTATTGCCAGTGGCACCCTCTTCCCCCATTGGATGCCAATCCGGGTCAACAACTGGGTCATCCATCACCTCCTCTTCAATTTCATCTGCACCTTCCTCTGTGTTACCGTGTAAGGTGGTATAGTATGCGGGAATGGGCACTTGAGTTTCATCAGGGTCAGAATCTTGCTCAGTAGACTGCGAGGGCAATGCAGTGTTCTGTGTGAATGTACCAGCAGAATCATATAGCAGTGCCTGTGCATCAGTGCACTCCATGTCATATTCACTTGGACTGGGGAATTCAGGATTTCACTTGATAAATTAGGTATGGTATGTGAAAAGAGCTCCAGGGAGTAATATGAAGTGTGGCCGGCCGCATCTTTCACTTTTGGTGGGGTAAAGGACACAAGGAAAGGTGTTGTTCCTGACCAAAGCCTGCACTGATGACTCAGTGATTGCAGTTTTTGAAACTTCAGAAGAGGAGGCGATAGAGATGGAGGCTGTTTCGGCAATGTAAGCCAAAACATGTTCCTGATGCTCCGGATTTAAAAGCGGTTTACCTACTCCCAGAAAAGGGAGCCTTCCAGGCCTTCTGGAGCCAGACGATGACCCTGGCTCAACACCTCCTGCCTTAGGTGCTATTGTGCTTTTGACACTACCAGCAGATGCAGCACCACCACCATCAGTACCAGCTGGCCCCACCGCCTACGTCCGCGGACTCTTCCACCATACTTCCTCATGTTTGGGAAAAAGTACCAAAAATACCTGCAGATATATGGCACTGTATGAGGAGCGTACAGCAGTATACGGTGTAGGGAAAAATTTAAATCTCCGCATTCATTTCCGGAGTCACACACAGACGCTCTCTCAGTATGGATTTGACCGTAATACCAGCAGATATACGGTACTGTATGAGAAGAGTACAGCTGTATACGGTGAAATGAAAAATTTAAATCTCCGTATATATTTCCAGATTCACACACAGATGTTCACTCAGTATGGATTGGACCGTAATACAAACAGCAGATATTCGGTACTGTATCAGAAGAGTACAACTGTATACGGTGTAGATAAAAATTTAAATCTCCGCATGTATTTCCGGAGTCACACACAGACACTCACTCAGTATGTATTTGACCGTAATAGAAACAGCAGATATACGGTACTGTATCAGATGGGTACAGCTGTATATGGTGTAGTGAAAAATTTAAATCTCCGCATTTATTTCTGGAGTCACACACAGACGCTCTCTCAGTATGGATTTGACCGTAATACAAACAGCAGATATATGGTACTGTATGAGGAGCGTACAGCTGTATATGGTATAGGGGAAAAATTTAAATCTCCGTATATATTTCTGGATTCACACACAGACGCTCACTCAGTATGGATTTGACCGTAATACAAACAGCAGATATTCGGTACTGTATCAGAAGCGTACAGCTGTTTACGGTGTAGGTAAAAATGTAAATCTCTGTATATATTTCCGGAGTCACACACAGACGCTCACTCAGTATGTATTTGACTGTAATACAAACAGCTGATATATGGTACTGTATCAGTAGCGTACAGCTGTTTACGGTGTAGGGAAAAATTTAAATCTCCATACATATTTCCGGAGTCATACACAGACGCTCACTCAGTATGTATTTGACCGTAATACAAACAGCAGATATACGGTACTGTATTAGTAGCGTACAGCTGTATACGGTGTAGGGAAAAATTTAAATCTCCGTATATATTTCCGGAGTCACACACAGACGCTCACTCAGTATGTATTTGACCGTAATACAAACAGCAGATATACGGTACTGTATCAGTAGCGTACAGCTGTATACGGTGTAGGGAAAAATTTAAATCTCCGTATATATTTCCGGAGTCACACACAGACGCTCACTCAGTATGGATTTGACCGTAATACCAGCAGATATACGGTACTATATGAGGAGCGTACAGCTGTATACGGTGTAGGGGAAAATTTAAATCTCCGTTTTTATTTCCGGAGTTACACACAGATAGTCAGCATGTATTTGTCCGTGATACCAGCCGGTACACGGTAGTGTGTGAGGAGCGTACAGCTCTATACAATGTGGGAAAAAATGAATGGTCATTAACTGTGCAGAAAAAAAGAATAAAAGTATTACTGCTGTGCAATAAGCAGTCTGCACATCAGTGTACACACAGCAATACAGCTATCAAGGCAGCTTAATAACCAGCTCTGCTGCACACAAGAAAATCCTCCCCTGTCACTGCACATTAACTGTACAGCACAATTACTATCAGCACAAGCACATAAGAATTTCTTATCTTTACAGCCCTAACTCTCTCCCTACTGATAAACAGCAACCTCTCACTACTGTTCAGATCGGCAGAAGTAAAATGGAGGTCAGGGCTTTCATAGACATTATGACGCCCCCCAAAGCAAGACAATCACTGCATTGCCATTCTCTACGATGGTGGTGGACTGTTGTGAATACCTTGGAGGCGACTTCTGAGCTGGGGCTCCCTCCGGTGGTTGCTGAGGGTAATGAACTAATTACTGAATGGCCTTCAGCTGGCTCTGAATGGTATGATATAAGTGACCTGAGTTCCCATCAGCCTTGCCGGTAATCAATTGTTCCTCCTGCTCTTGCTTGGAGCACAAGCTTGTTTTCCTGCTCTCATTCAGAAAAGTGTTTTGCTTTTTTTTGCCTCTGTTGGATTTTCTCTGCTGGTTTGCTGCTAGCAGTGGACTGCAGCCTGATCTCCTTTTGGGGTCTTGCGCTACAATTGTGCTCATTTTGTGTTTGCAGTTTTGCTCTGTTCCTTTGTCACTTTTTATTTGCTGTGCTGCTGTGTGTTACACCAGAGATCTGATTTAGGTGGTCGAGATCGTGTGATCTCAGGTTTTTTGTTAATCAGAAGTGTTGGTATTTTTGTCAGGTTTTTTTTGGGTTGCAGTCAGAATTCTTTCCTATACTTTTCTTTCTAGACAGATTGGGCCCCAGCGTTTGCTCATTCTATTTTCTGTCTGTGTCCGTGTTTTCTTCTTGTCTAACTGCCTTTACATGTTCGGGGGCTTCCTATTTCTTTGGTGATTCTGCTCCGGGGCAGATAGCTTTCATCTTTCTGCCTTTAGGTGTAGTTATCTCTCCGGGCGTGACGAGGCTTCTAGGATCACTATAGCTGCGCTCCACGGCTACTTCTAGTGTGGCGGTTAGTTTAGGTTACTGCAATCCAATAGTTTCCAGCCTCTCTGGTGTTTTGCTACTTTGGCTATTTTTTGCAGTTTCTCCTCAGCTACCGAAACATAACAGTATTACCGGCCAAACTGAAAATTATATGGTACTCACAGAAGGGAAAAATAGTAAAGAGGAAAAAGTTTGTTACATTTTTTTTCCCTCTTTTTCTCTGGGAGGAATTTGTTTTTCTCTCAATGGAGTTTGCACAGTTGTCTGGCCGTGTGGAGCAGCTTGCCACTGAGGTTCAGAGTATTGCTACCTATCTTGCTAGGTTGCCAGTTGTGGAACCTAGGATCCCCATTCCAGATTTATTTTTGGGGGATCCATTTAAATTTCTGAATTTCAAAAATAACTGTAAGTTGCTTTTTGCCTTAAAGCCTAAGTCCTCAAGGAACGCAGCACAGCAGGTTCAAATTGTCATCTCTCTGCTGCACGGCGACCCACAGGATTGGGCTTTTTCTCTGACACCTGGGAATCCTGTTTTGAATGATGTTGATGTATTTTTTCAGGCTCTGGGGTTATTGTACGATGAACCTAATATCACTGATCAAGCTGAAAAGACCTTGTTGGCATTAAATCAGGGTCGTGAAGACACTGAGCTGTACTGTCAGAAATTTCGAAAATGGGCAGTACAGACAAAATGGAATGATGATGCTTTGGCAACCCTTTTTTCGGAAGGGTCTGTCAGAAAATGTAAAGGATGTTATGGTGGGATTCCCTGTTTCCTCTGGTCTGAATGATTCTATGTCTTTGGCTATTCAAATTGACAGACATTTGCATGAGCGCAGAGGTATGCGTGAAATAGTTTTGCCTTGTCAGCCAGTTCCTGAGTCCATGCAGTGTGATGGAGTGACTTCTGGGCTCAGCGTCATGAGTTTCGTAAGCGCAATGGGTTATGTTTCTACTGTGGTGACGCTTCCCATGCTATTTCTGTCTGCCCTAAGCGGGGAAGACTTGTTACGCGCTCAGTTGTCTTGGGTAGTGTTCAGACTAAATTTCTGTTGACTGTAACCCTGATTTGCTCCCTGTCCACATTTTCCGCTCAGGCTTTGGTTGATTCAGGAGCAGCTATTAACCTGATGGATATTGACTTTGCCAAATGTTATGGGTTTCCCATGATACCTCTGCGGAAGTTCATTCCTTTACTGGGCATTGATTTTACCCCTTTGGCGGAAAATAAACCCCAGTTTTCTACTCAGGTGATAATGAGGGTTGAACCAGATCATCAAGAGAGTTGCAAATTTCTGGTGTTGCATAATCTTCATGACATTATTGTACTGGGTTTCCCTTGGTTACAGACTCATAATCCTGTTTTGGATTGGAAATCTGAGTCTGTGACCAGTTGGGGCTGCCAATGTGTTAATACTGACACTCCTGTTTTTTCTGCCTCTCCACAGTCTCAGGATGTCCCTGACTTTTTGACTGATTTTTCTGATGTGTTTAGTGAAAGTAAATCTGCATCCTTATCTCCTCACCAGAGCTATGATTGCGCTATTGAGTTAGTGCCTGGTGGTAAATTTCCTAAAGGTCGCCTTTTTAATTTTTCTGTACCTAAACACGATGCTATGCGATCTTATATCAAGGAGTCATTGGAGAAGGGTCATATCAGACCATCCTCCTCACCCTTGGGCGCCGTTTTTTTCTTTGTGGCCAAAAAGGATGGTTCATTGAGGCCGTGTATTGATTATCGCCTCCTGAATAAGATCACTGTTAAATATCAATATCCGTTACCTTTGATTTCTGACCTATTTTCCAGAGTGAAAAGTGCTAATTGGTTTGCCAAGCTTGACCTCAAGGGGGCATATAACCTTATTCGCATTAAGCATGGGGATGAATGGAAGACGGCGTTTAATACCCCAGAGGGGCAATTTGAGTACCTAGTGATGCCTTTTGGGCTTACTAATGCCCCTTCCGTCTTCCAATCCTTCATGAATTATATTTTCAGGGATTTTGTGGATAAATTTCTGATTGTTTATTTGGATGATATCTTGATTTTTTCCAACGACTAGGACTCTCATGTGAAACATGTTCGGACTGTGTTCCAGATTTTGAGAGAGAATGCACTGTATGTGAAGGGATCAAAGTGTCTTTTTGGCGTACAGAAGGTCTCATTTCTGGGATTCATTTTGTCTCCGTCTGTTATTGAAATGGACCCGGTCAAGGTTCAGGCCATCTGTGATTGGTTCAACCTACTTCATTAAAGGCTCTTCAAGATTTTTTGGGTTTTGCCAATTTTTATCGCAAATTTATTGGTAATTTCTCCGGTATTGTTAAACGATTGACTGATTTGACCAAAAAGGGTTCCGATGTGGTGAATTGGCCTCCTAAGGCAGTTTCTGCATTTCAGGAAATTAAGCAGAGATACATTTCTGCTACTGTTCTACAGCAGCCTGATGTTTCTCTGCCGTTTCAGGTGGAGGTTGATGCCTCTGAGATTGGGGCAGCTGCCATTTTGTCCCAAAGGGATCCAGAGACCTCTAAGAGTAACCCTTGTGCTTTTTTCTCTTGAAAATTGTCTCCAACTGAACGTAATAATGACGTGGGTAATCGGGAGATATTGGCCATGAAGTGGGCCTTTGAAGAGTGGAGACATTGGCTAGAAGGAGCCAAACATCAGGTGGTGGTCCTCACGGACCATAAGAACCTGGTTTATCTCGAGTCAGCCAAGCGACTTAATCCAAGACAGGCCGGGTGGGCCTTGTTTTTCACACGTTTTAATTTTGTGGTTTCTTTTCTTCCGGGCACTAAGAATGTTAAGGCGGATGCTGTTATGATCTGGTAGCTGAGGAGAGCAGGCTAAAACGGCAATACACCAGAGAGGTTGGACTCTACTGGATTGCAGTACCCTGACTAACCACCACAACTAAAGGCAGCCGTGGAGCGTTCCTACGTTGGTCCTAGACGCCTCGTCACAGCCTGAGAGGTTAACTACACCTAAAGATAGAAAGAGGAAAGCTATCTGCCCCGGAGCAGATCCCCAAAGAACATAGGAAGCCCCCAAACATGTAATGGCGGTTAGACAAGAGGAAATACAGACACAGACAGAAAATAGTATGAGCAAACTTGGGGCCCAATCTACCTGGACAGAAAAGGATAGGAAGGACACTTACTGCAATCCAAAAAACCCTAAAAAATACCAACTCTACTAATTGCAAAAACACCTGAGATCACACAACCTCTACCACCTAAATTAGTTCTCTGGTGTCACAAAACTAAGCCGCAGCCACTGAAAAAACTGGAAAAGGCAAATGAACAGATAACAGTGGCTCAGATAAACTGAGAGTAGCACAAGCCCCCGGAGAGGACCTGGCAGACCTCCACAGAAGTGCAGGGAGCAATGCAAAAAGCAAGCACAAAAATAAAAGCAGAAAATATCTTATCTGATAGCAGAAGATGCAGGCAAGACTCAGCAAGCTTCCAAGTGAACCAGGAACCACAGTTGAGACGAGAACAATTGATCACCGGCAACCATGATAGGAGGGAACCTCCCTTATATAAGACCAGTCTGTAACTCCTGATTGCCAATCCTCATTGAATGGTTCAGTACTGTTTGTAACCACCAGAGGGAGCTTCTGCTCAGAATTCATTTCTAACACATTCACAACAGGATGCCCTCTCGAGGAGTTTCTTTTCGGTTTCTCCTGAGTTATCTGATCCTGCTGTTATTTTGAAAGAGGGTGTAGTTCTTTCCGCCATCTCGCCCAATTTGAGACTGGCTCTGGAGGGGTGTCAGGAAGATAAATCTGTGCGCTGCCCTGTTGGGAAATTGTTTGTCCCAGACCAGTGGAAGAAGAGTGTGATGTCTGAGATTCATTGTTCCGCGTTGGCTGGTCATCCCGGGATTTTTGGTACCAGAGACTTGGTGAGTCGGTCCTTCTGGTGGCCTACTTTGTCTCATGACGTCAGGGACTTTGTGCAGTCTTGTGGGACTTGCTCTCATTCCAAGCCTTGCTCTCGTTCTAGTGGTTTGTTAATGCCATTACCTGTACCCAAGAGGCCATGGACCCATATTTCTATGGATTTTATTTCCGACCTTCATGTCTCTCAAAGAATGACCGTTATCTGGGTAATCTGTGATAGGTTTTCCAAGATGATACATTTTGTGAAATTACCTAAGTTGACTTCCTCCTCCGAATTGTTGCTTTTTTTCTTTCAGCACGTGGTTCGGTTACATGGCATTCCGGAGAATATTGTGTCTGACAGAGGAGTCCAGTTTGTTTCCAGATTTTGGAGGACATTTTGTTCTAAACTTAGTGTTCAGTTATCTTTCTCCTCTGCATTTCACCCTCAGAACAATGGACAAACCGAGAGAACAAACCAGACCTTGGAGACTTATTTGAGATGTTTTGTGTCTGCTGATCAAGATGACTGGGTCTCTTTTTTGCCTTGGGCTGAGTTTGCTCTTAATAATAGGGCTAGCTCTGCCACCTTGATGTCTCCATTTTTCTGCAATTCTGGGTTTCACCCTCGATTTTCTTCAGGACAGGCGGAGGCTTCTGTCTGTCCGGGGGTTGACTCTATTGTGCAGCGTATGCAGCCGATTTGGGACCAGGTAGTGGAGAGGTTGTCTCTCTCCCAAGAGAAGGCCCAGCGGTTTGCCAACCATCATAGGACTGATGGTCCTCGGTTTAAAGTGGGGGACTTGGTTTGGTTGTCCTCAAGAAATATCCCTATGAGGGTTGCATCTCCAAAAGTTAAGCCAAGGTTCATTGGACCTTATAAGATCATGGAAATTATTAATCCGGTTTCCTTCCGTTTGCTTCTTCCAGGCACATTTAAGATCCATAACGTGTTCCACAAGTCCTTATTGAAGAGGTTTGTCGAGCCAGTGGTTCCTATGGCTGCGCCTCCCGATCCTGTTTTGGTTTTGGTTGAGGGCAAATTGGAGTATGTGGTTGAAAAAATATTGGATTCTCGTTTTGCTAGACGGAAACTCCAGTATTTGGTTAAGTGGAGAGGTTATGGTCAGGAGGACAATTCTTGGGTGTTTGCTTCGGACATCCATGCTGGGAGACTTTTCCGTGCCTATCATCGAGCTCATCCTGATCAGCCTGGTTGCACAGGTGAGGGTTCGGTGACCCCTCCTCAAGGGGGGTACTGTTGTGAATACCTTGGAGGCGACTTCTGAGCTGGGGCTCCCTCCGGTGGTTGCTGAGGGTAATGAACTAATTACTGAATGGCCTTCAGCTGTGTGATATAAGTGACCTGAGTTCCCAGCAGCCTTGCCGGTAATCAATTGTTCCTCCTGCTCTTGCTTGGAGCACAAGCTTGTTTTCCTGCTCTCATTCAGATAAGTGTTTTGCTTTTTTTCCTATGTTGGATTTTCTCTGCTGGTTTGCTGCTTGCAGTGGACTGCAGCCTGGTCCCCTTTTGGGGTCTTGCGCTGCAATTGTGCTCATTTTGTGTTTGCAGTTTTGCTCTGTTCCTTTGTCACTTTTTATTTGCTGTGTTACTGTGTGTTACACCAGAGATCTGATTTAGGTGGTAGAGATCGTGTGATCTCAGGTTTTTTTGTTAATCAGAAGTGTTGGTATTTTTGTCAGGGTTTTTTTGGGTTGCAGTCAGAATTCTTTCCTTTACTTTTCTTTCTAGACAGATTGGGCCCCAGCGTTTGCTCATTCTATTTTCTGTCTGTGTCCGTGTTTTCTTCTTGTCTAACCGTCATTACATGTTCGGGGGCTTCCTATTTCTTTGGGGATTCTGCTCCAAGGCAGATAGCTTTCATCTTTCTGCCTTTAGGTGTAGTTATCTCTCCGGCTGTGACGAGGCGTCTAGGATCACCGTAGGTACGCTCCACGGCTACTTCTGGTGTGGCGGTTAGTTTAGGTTACTGCAATCCAATAGTTTCCAGCCTCTCTGGTGTTTTGCTACTTTGGCTATTTTTTGCAGTTTCTCCTCAGCTACTGAAACATAACAGTGGACGCTGCACATGTCATCTCGTTGCCCACAGTGCATGTCCTTGCTCATTGGCTGAAAAAAAGGAACCTGCAAGCATTCTGGGAAATCCGACTTTTGCGCTCGTTTTGCCGACTGTATGGCCGACTCCACGCTATGGTCGGGTTTCGGTCGGCGAAACCCGACTTTGGCAAAAGTCGGCGACTTATGAATCTGGCCGACCTGTTTTCTCAACTCTACTCACCATGAATAAGGCTTAGTTCCGAAACGCGTTGGACAGTGGTTACATTTGTGTGCTGCACATTGCTCTTTACTAGTGTTGAGCGATACGATACCGCAAGTATCGGGTATCGGCCGATATTAGCTGTATCGGACTTTCGATACTTAGTTCCGATATTTTCGTCTTATCGGATACCGGAATCGGATTTGTCACTGTCACTGTCAGTGTCCGTCGGTCGGGTCTGTCAGGAGTCAGCGGCACTTACCTGGCAGAAGATCTCCGGCGGTCACGGGCTGGACTGCTTGATGGCCGCCATCATCTTTCCCCGGCGGTCACATGCAGTTTCTCGCGATAACTGCAGTGACTGCTGGGTAATCCCGGCCGTAAAGCAGTCAGTCCGATGACGTCACCGCCGGGGAAGCAGGTAATCAGCTGTGCTGCGTCGAGATGACCCTCGTTACTATGGACTGCGTCGGACAGGTGGTATACTGTTGGTTTGTTTTTTTTCTTTTTTTTACAGGAGATCGATGGCGTCGCAGGAATGAGAGTATAATAAAAGAAATGAAAACTGTGTTGTCTCTTTTATTTCATTAAAATACTTTTTTCTTGCTGTGTCTTTTTTTTATGCATTTAAAAACTTTGGGATTAATAATGGATTGGTGTCTTATTGACACCTCTCCATTATTAACCGGGCTTATTCTCACCGTGCAATCAACGGTGACATTAACCCCTTATTACCCCACTTGCCACCGCTACAGGGCAGTGGGAAGAGCCGGGTAAAGTGCCACAATTGGCACATCTTTTGATGCGCCAAATGTGGGGCTGCTGTAGCCTGGTATTATCAGGCTGTTGAGGGCCAAAATCCATGGGCCTTGACAGTCTTTTAATACCAGGCCGCAGCAGTCTGCATTTTACTTGGCTAGTTAACAAAAATAGGGGGACCCCTACGCCGTTTTTTTTTCGAGGGGATCCCCTATTTTTGTTAACCAGCCAAGCTAAGCAGACTGCTGTGGCCTGGTATTATCAGGCTGGCAAGGTCCATGTATGTTGGCTCCTTAACAGCCTTAAATACCATGCCTCAGCAGCAGGGGCATACATATAAATCATGGGGCCCCATAGCAAAAGTCTGAATGTTCCCCATCCCCCCCCAAAAAAAACCCAGAGGCATTGTAAATGTAAAGTCCAGCACAGTGAGGGAAGTTGAGTCGCACAGAGACAGGGGTTTTGGGGGTACTCGGCACCGATCACGTCGACTTCTATGGGGGATGTCACGAGTAGCACATCTCGGTCCGTGACCTGGGCGATCACTGGAGTGTGGGATATTTCCAGGGATGATAGAATGTTCGTGTAGTTTGTCGTGACGCCACCTGTAGTACCTGGTCAGGGTGTCCAGCGCTGCTGTGCAGGTCCTCTGGAAGGGGTGGTGTAGTGCAGGTAGGTGAAAAGTCTTCTACAGGTAACACGCTATCCTTCCAGGGCAGATAGATGTGAGATAGAGCAATGGTGCAAAGTGATGTAGCAGAGTGGACTATGCGACGTAGTAAGAAAGCAGGAAACACTTCAAGTTAAACGTTGCATAATAAAATTTTTAATAATAACATTACAAAAGTGCAAATGGCTTATATTATGTGACATGTTTTGTTACTGTTCATACCCTTGATATGTGTTATACATGTGTGTTAATAAATACATATTCAACAAAAGTGCAAATAGCATTAGTGCCGAAGTTCGTGGAGACTTCTTAGGACTACCCCCACCGGGGTAACTTCACAGTGTCCTTTATTTGTGCTTGTGGAGGACCCGCTCCAAACCTCCAACTGTGGTCTTGGGTGGGCTGCAAGACTTTCCTTGAGCAGACCTCACTTTCGGCCACACCAAACGGGTTTTTAGTTTCTGAGGTAGTTGAAAATAGTGCACAGTAAAGTTTTTTGTAAAACCAAGATGGAGCACCGAAGTGCCAACTATTTACAGAAAAGTTTGTGAGCCAGTACAGTTCATGGCTTCAAAGTTCAACATTTTCATTACAGTGAAACACCATTACCCAACCTGGGTATATTAAGGCAACAATAAACTTGTTCTTCTGAACATTCACCCGTCCGGATACATCAAACCATTACCCAACCTGGGTATATTAAGGCAATAAACTTCTTTTTATGAACATTCACCCGTCCGGGTACATCAATAATTTAACTATTTACATACAGAGACCCTGTCCGGGTTATTTAGACTTCTTTGGCTGGCCTCTTCCAGGTACCACCTGGTACTCTTCTGGAGCTTGCCAAACATCCGTGACAGGAGGGTCCACCCAGACCTGATGACGTCGTGTGGCCAGTACAGTGACGTCGTGACCCGCTATATGGGTCTGTGTGGCCACCTCTTTCATCTCCCTCCGCGTCTGGACCCCTATGTCCCGGACTGAACGAACCCCAGGGGGCCTAACAGGCACCGGGTACGGGCCAGCTATCATTATCATGTCCATAGCTGGGGCCTCTGAGGAGACCACTGAGGGAGGCTGGGGAGATTTACGGCGTGGGGTGGGCACTTGTGCAGAGGCCTGGTTGGGGGAGACTGAAGGCTCGTAGGGTCTGTCAGTTTCCTGACACTCTGGGGAGTAGGGGTCACACCTGGTAACATTTAGGGCGTACCATACATTGTAACCCCAGTGTCGGGTGTAAGTCACCAAGTCTCCTGGCAACAGGTCCCTCCCCGGGTGTCCTTCTGGGAGGTAAGCCTCCACGTCCCGCCGGGTTACAAAAACTTCTAAATAAAGTCCAGGCTCCTGGATGAAGCCCCAACCACCTTTTAACTTAAAGTTCCGTACTGCACCCTTACGCCGCGGCTCCCTCACCGTACTTTTATCCTTTCTCATACGTGCCTTCTCTGCCAGGTCCTTCTCCAGGTGACGTTGCCGAAGCTTTTGGGATTCTCGCTGCTCCCTTTGTCGCTCTGCTTCCCGCTCCCGACGTCTCCACTCTTCCTCCTGACGCCGGTTGTAATTCTCCTCCACCAGCATCTCCATGTCTCCACCATCAAACGCCAGCTTACGATGTACGGTTTGCGGCAGCTCTCCTGGCGCCCGCCAGTCCTGGCGGCGCTCACCTGCGGCGGAAGCAGCCGGCTCTGGAACAGATGACGGTCGGGGCTCCGGTACAGGCAGGTAGAGCTCTGGTGCCTGCGCGGCCTCCTCCATGAGGACGGGTGTCGCTTCTTCTGCCTCAGCGACGGGGGCAGACAGCGGGATCTGGGGTGCTGGTGCTGGCGTTTTCTGCAGGAACGGGTGCCTCCACTGTGATACTGGCAACCGGTTCAGATTGCAAGGGCTGGGATGCCCGCACAGCCTCCTGTACTGGAACGGGTGCCTCCACTGAGATACTGGCAACCGGTTCAGATTGCAAGGGCTGGGATGCCCGCATGGCCTCCTGTACTGGAACGGGTGCCTCCACTGAGATACTGGCAACCGGTTCAGATTTCAAGGGCTGGGATGCCCGCACGGCCTCCTCTACTGGAACGGGTGCCTCACCTTCCGGTACAGACACTTCAGGGGGTAAGAGGGATTGGCGCCGCTCCAATTGTAGTTTTAGGGCCCGCCAGCTCGCTTCCATCCTGGCGACCTCCTCCCGGTGCTGGGCCAGGTCTCTCAGGGTATCCTCCGCTTCTTCCAGCGTAGGAGGGTTTCCAGGCCGGGTGCCAAACGGTGGCTCCGTGGCAATCGGGTCGCTTCCGTGGGGGGAGAGCTCTGACTCCTCCATCCCTTCCCACTTCTGCTCACGTCCATTCGCCATCTCAGCAAAGTCACATGTGTCATTAGCATCAGGAGAGGCGACATCTTTTGTAGGGAGGCGGGACCTTCGCGTTCGTTTACGCCCACTTAGGAGGATGAGGAGGCAGAACTCCAGAGCTGTGGGGCACGATCTTACATTGCAGTAACATTTAGAGTGTGTGGAATCGTTTTCGCGCCACGGAGTGAGTGTACGCCCACGAGAGCACGCCCTTATTCTTCACCTGTGCCTCGTGGCGTAGATATGACGGAAAAATGGCAAATACAGTCTATGATGATTTTTGCAATTCTCAAGCAAAAAAACAGTTCAATTAAGGCACACAGGACTCGCTTATAGCGAGCTTCTGAATCCTGTTCGCTGGGTGCGAGGCAACATCTCTGTGGCGACTGGACCCTCGGGTGTTTCTGTCTTTTCACAAATGCCGACTTTACCCGGCAATTGAATCAGAGGCTATTTTACTATGTAGAAGTGAATAAACTATAAATATATGTATATATATATGTCACAATGACATGTATATATATATATATATATATATGTATTCTAAGTGTGTATATTTTGTGTTTACAAGGAAAGAAAGTGTTTTTTTAGTTGCGATATTTTGTTCCCATAGACTTACATGGGACTTCCGGTATCGGAATCGGATATCGCCGATAGTGATATCGACGATACCATTCCGATCCGATATTTTTAGATATAGAGCAGTATCGCTCAACACTACTCTTTACTATTGGATCGTTTGAGTGGTTCTTACACGTCCTTACGTGGATTGACAATCAATGGTGGTCTACGGGAGATAAGCTTACTCCTTTTCTTTATATGGCAGAGTAAGGTTTTATTTTGTTCTGATATTCTAACACTACGTATAAGCACCTTTTATGCATATGCAGTGGAGATGATGAGACACCTCTATAAGGCTTTCTCCCTACAAACGCCTGGCGAGACATTACTAAGTAAGTACCGTATATACTCGTGTATAAGCTGAGATTTTCAGCACTTTTTTTGTGCTGAAAATACCCCCCTCGGTTTATACACGAGTCATTGTCCCTGTGTCCCAGAAGCCAGCGGGGGAGGGGGAGAGGGTGGGGGAGCGGTAGGAGCCAGCAGCTGTCACATTACACTCTCCCCCTCCTGGCACGGTGGCTGCACATCCTCCCTGCATCTTTCTGTTCTCCCGGCAAGGCAGCTTTTTCTGTATTCAGCAGTCACGTGGTACCGCTCATTAAAGTAATGAATATGCACGTGTCTCCACTCCCATAGACGTGAAGTGCATATTCATTTCTTTAATGAGCGGTATCACGTGACCGCTGAATACAGGAAGTAGCTGCCTTGCCGGGAGAACAGAGAGATGCAGGGAAGTGCAGAGACCGCGCCAGGAGGGGCTGAGTATGACGGGTATGACGGGGGGAGCCAAGCGAGTGGAGCCATGCATACAAGTGGACAGGGGGAGCAAGTCATGCATACTAGGGGACCGGGGAAGCAAGCCATGAACAGCAGGACAGGGACTGGGGAGCCAAGCACAGCAGGACAGGGATCAGGAAGCCATGCACTGCAGGACAGTAACTGAGGAGTCATGCACAGCAGGACAGGGACCGAGGAGCCATGTACAGCAGTACAGGGACCGGGGAGCCATGCACAGCAGGACAGGGATTGGGGAGCCATGCACAGAAGGACAGGGACCGTGGAGCCATGCTCAGCAGGACAGCAACTGAGGAGCCATGCACAGCAGTACAGGTACCGGGGAGCCATGCACAGAAGGACAGGGACCGTGGAGCCATGCACAGCAGGACAGGGACTGGGGACAATCCATACCCGGCTTACACTCGAGTCAATAAGCTTACCCAGTTTTCCGTGGCAAAATTAGGTGCCTCGGCTTATACTCAGGTCGGCTTATACTCGAGTATATACGATAAGTAAAAATAAATGCAAAAACATTTCATAATTAATTAAAATGAGTGAAGCATTTGTTTTTTAAGAATGATAAGTGATTATACACTTTGCATATTTTATTTTTGTACAGTATGAACGCACTTTAAATCATGTATTGCATTGGAGGAATGTGAATGTTTTAGAGCCCTAACATTTTTTAATACATATTTGTATTGTTGATGAGTAAGAACACGGGTGGGCACCACCAAATATATCGTATGAAATTTCTAACTGCTGGGTGCAGCACTGTGCCAATAAAAATAGTAAATGGAAAGAAGAAAAAGAAGCACAGAACATGAGCGCACTCACAGCATCATGTGATTATACAGAAAAGCCTTTATTAAAGATACAAAATGCCAGACAGACCAAATACATGTTAAAAACAATTAAAACACATGATGAAAAAATCTGTAATAGGCAGGTGAGAAAAATACATGCACATATAAGACATATATTTAAAGTCGTACAGCCTCTCCCAAATGGATGATGAAGAATATGTGACTCACAAAAGATGGTGATCCCTTAAAAACATTACATGGAAAAGAGTTTAAGAATAAAAACTTTGGGCAGTGTGACTCTCCCTGGGTAGTTATGCAACTTGACACCATATTCCTTGTATTGTTTCATTTACATGCAGGGCCGGCGTCAGCACCCGGCATACCCGGCCAAGTGCCGGGGCCCTGAGCAGGCGGGGGGCCCACTTGCCGTCGGGCACCCCGGCGCCCGTTAGCGGTGCCAGCGCCGCCTCTGGGCCCCCCCGCTTGCTCAGGGCCCCGGCAGAAGCTGACGCAATACTCACTTCTCCCAGTGCCTCCGCTGCCGCAGCTCCGGGCTCCAGGGGGCGCCTGCAGGGCACCGTCGCTTCCTCTCTCACAGCAGTGCCGCTGAATGACATCATCATTCAGCGGCCGGCTGTGGCAGAGAGGGCGCGGACGCAGGACAGGTGAGAGGGGTGTGTGTGTGTGTGTGCTGCATGTGTGATGTGGTGAGGGGAGGCAGTGATGGTGGTGATGATGATGGGGAGGCAATGATGATGTTATTAATGGGGAGGCAATGATGATGATGGGGAGACAATGATAATGGGGAGGCAATGATGATGATATTAATGAGGTGGCAATGATGATGATGATGGGGAGGCAATGATGATGGGGAGATGATGATGATCTTAATGGGGAGGCAATGAAGATGATGATGGGGAGACAATGATGATGAGGAGACAATGATGATGATGGGGAGGCAATGATGATGATGATGATGGGGAGGCAATGATGATAATGATGATGGGCAGGCAATGATGATGATGGGGAGTTTTCCACAGCGCCCTTTCCTGAGCCGTAACAGTGCAGAATGCAGCACACTGCAGAGGAGAGCTCCATATTTTGTATGGAGCATTATATGTGGTCCAGTATTCTGTATGGAGCATTATATTGGGTCCAGTATTCTGTATGGAGCATTATATGGGGGATGGTGGGTGACATCCTGCATGGAGTATTATATGGGTGATGAGGGGGAGACTATGTGGTGCCCATAATATTGTATGGAGGACTGTACTGTCCAGTCTGTACTGTGCGCTGTGAGGATTTGGCGGTTTTTGAGCTATTGCACATTTTACAATAGATATCACTCATGTAATGGAAGAAGTGAAGTATTTAGCATTGTACTATACCTATATTTCTCTGCAGTATCTGTGCACCATGAATCGTGGTCTGTGTTAAGGGGGCCCACTGAGACTCTTTCGCCCGTGGCCCATAAAAACCTGGAGCCGGCCCTGCTTACATGGAAAATAAATTTGAAGGGTTGCATTTTTTGGCTTGCTTTATTTACATTTATTATTTATTTATTGCAATGCTTGCATATTTTTTCTTCTTAAACTCTTTTCCATGTAATGTTTTTAAGGGATCACTATATTTTGTGAGTCACATATTCTTTATCATCCATTTGGGAGAGACTGTACGGCTTTAAATATATGTCTTATATGTGCATGTATTTTTTTTCACCTGCCTATTACAGATTTTTTCATCATGCGTTTTAAATGTTTTTAACATGTATTTGGTCTGTCTGGCATTTTGTTATCTTTAATAAAGGCTTTTCTGTATAATCACATGATGCTGTGAGTGCGCTCATGTTCTGTGCTTCTTTTTCTACATATTTGTAATGTTAACATTAAGATAGCAATACTACCTGCTTTGTTCATATACAGTGGGTACGGAAAGTATTCAGACCCCTTTAAATGAAGGAGTAGAACCATATCAAGAAGGATCACAAGAAAATGGACGGCATGTGACTTAAATATGAGTTTCTGAGCAAAGGGTCTGAATACTTATGACCATGAGATATTTCAGTTTTCTCTTATTTAATAAATTTGCAAAAATTTCTACATTTCTGTTTTTTTCAGTCAAGGCGGGGTGCAGAGTGTACATTAATGAGAAAAAAAAGAACTTTTTTGAATTTATCAAATGTCTGCAATGAAACAAAGTGAAAAATTTAAAGGGGTCTGAATAGTTTTCGTACCCACTGTAGGAGACATTAAGACAATAAACCTACAGGAGCTTTTATTGCATACCATTCTAAATCCCTAGGTATTAATATGGAGTTGGTCTCACATTTTGTTGGTCTCACATTTTGCAGCTAAAACAACTTACAGTTGTCTGGAAAGGCTTTCTACAAGATATTGTAATTTGAGGGAATTTTTGACCAGAGAAACATTTGTGAGCTCAGACATTGATTTTACATGAGAGAGTTGGCCTCCCAATTTCTGTTTTAGTTCATCCCAATGTGTTTGAAGGATCCATGCTCAAGGTTCTGTGTGGCCATGCAAGTACTTCTTCATCAACCTTATTCTACTTTGCTTTGTGTACCAGAGTACAATCATGCTAGAAAAGAAAAAGGAAAAAATACCCTTTGTCAAACTGTTCCCACGAATGCATACAATTCTTTAAAATGTTTTGGTGTGTTGCAGCATTAATATTTCCTTCTATGGAACTTAGGGGTAGTGTTGAGCGATACGATAATGCAAATATCGGCTATCGGCCGATATTAGCTCTATCGGCCTTTCGATAATTCGTTTCGATATTTTCGTCTTATCGAATACCGGAATCGGATTTGTCACTGTCACTGTGAGTGTCCGTCGGTCGGGTCTGTCAGGAGTCAGCGGCACTTACCTGGCAGAAGATCTCCGGCGGTCACGTCCTGGACTGCTTGATGGCCGCCATTATCTTCTCCCTGGCGGTCACATGCAGTTTTTCGCGATAACTGCAGTGACTGCAGGGTAGTCCCGGCCGTAAAGCAGTCAGTCCGATGACGTCACCGCCGGGGAAGCAGGTAATCAGCTGTGCTGCGCCGGGATGACAGGCTCTGCCTGTCATTCTGATGTAGCAGAGCTGGATCGTCGTGGGACACTCGTTACTATGGACTGCGTCGGTCAGGTGGTATACTTTTTTTTTTTTTCATTTTTTTACAGGAGATCGATGGCATCGCAGCAGGATGAGACAGTAATAAAAGAAATGAAAACTGTGTTTTTTTTTTTTTTATTAAATTAAAAAAAATTTTTTGGAACATTCACCCATCCGGGTACATAAACAATTTAACTATTTATTTACATACAGGGACCCTGTCAGGGTTATTTAGACTTCTTTGGCTGGCCTCTTCCAGGTACCACCTGGTACTCTTCTGGTGCTTGCCAAACATCCGAGGTACCAAGGACCACCAGGACCTGATGACGTCGTGTGGCCTGTACAGTCAAGTCGTGACCCGCTATCTGGGTCTGTGTGGCCACCTCTTTCATCTCTCTCCGGGTCTGGAGCCCTATGTCACGGACTGTACGAACCCCAGGGGGCCTAACAGGCGCCGGGTACGGGCCACGTATCGATATCATGTCGATGGGTGGGTCTGCTGAGGAGACCACTGAGGGAGGCTGGGGAGATTTACGGCGTGGGGTGGGCACTTTTGCAGAGGCCTGGATGTGGGAGGCTGAAGGCTTCGAGGGTCTCACAGGTTCCTGACACACTGGGGAGTAGGGGTCGCACCTGGTAACATTTAGGGCGTACCACCCATTGTAACCCCAGTGTCGGGTGTAAGTCACCAAGTCTCCTGGCAACAGGTCCCTCCCCGGGTGTCCTTCTGGGAGGTGAGCCTCCACGTCCCGCCGGGTCACAAAGACTTCTAAATAAAGTCCAGGTTCCTTGATGAAGCCCCACCCACCTTTCAATTTAAAGTTCCGTACTGCACCCTTACGCCGCGGCTCACTCAGGGTTCCTTTGTCCTTTCTCATCCGGTCCTTATCTGCCCGGTCCTTCTCCAGGTGACGTTGGCGAAGTTTTAGGGTTTCTCGCTGCTCCCTTTGTCGCTCTGCTTCCTTCTCCCAACGTCTCCACTCTTCCTCCTGACGCCGATTGTAATTCTCCTCCACCAGTTGCTCCATGTCTCCACCATCAAACTGCAGCTTACAGTGTCCGGTTTGCGGCAGCTCTCCTGTCGCCCCCCAGTCCTGGCGGCGCTCCCCTGCGGAGGAAGCAGACGGCTCTAAATCAGATGACAGTCGGGGCTCCGGTACAGGCAGGTAGTGCTCTGGTGCCTGCGCGGCCTCCTCCATGAGGATGGGTGTTGCTTCTTCTGTCTCAGCGACCGGGGCAGACAGCGGGATTTGGGGTGCTGCTGACGGTGCTGCGGTTTTTGCAGGAACGGGTGCCTCCACTGCGACAACGTCAACCGGATCACATTGCAAGGGCTCCTCTACTATAACGGGTGCCTCACCTTCCGGTACAGACACTTCAGGTAAGAGGGATTGGCGCCGCTCCAAGTTTATTTTTAGGGCATGCCAGCCGGCTTCCATCCTGGTGACCTCCTCCGGGCCAGGCCTCTCAGGGTATCCTCCGCTTCTTGCAGCGTAGGAGGGTTTACAGGCCGGGTGCCCAACGGTGATTCCGTGGCGATCGGGTCGCTTCCGTGGGGGGAGAGCTCTGACTGCTCCATCCCTTCCCACTTCTGCTCGTCGTGTCCATTAGCCATCTCTGCCAAGTCACATGTGTCATATCTGGAGAGGGCCCCTCTTTTGTAGGGAGGCGGGACCTTATCACACTGAGGAGGATGAGGAGGCGGAACTCCAGAGCTGTGGGGCACGATGTTACATTGCAGTACCATTTACAGTGGGCGGCCATCGTTTTCACGCCACTGAGTGAGTGACACCCACGAAGAGCACGCCCTTCTTCTTCACCAGTGCCTCGTCGTGACGCAGATATGGCGGAAAAATGGCAAATACATTCTCTGATGATTTTAGCAATTCTCAAGCACAAAACCAGTGCAATTCAGGCACACAGGACTCGCTTATAGCGAGCTACAGAATCCTGTTCGTGACGCCCAAGTTGAGTCGACACAGAGCCAGAGGTTTTCGGGGTACTCGGCACCGAGCCCGTCGACTTCTATGGGGTATGTCACGTCTTTACCCGGCAATTGAATTAGAGTCGATTTTACTATGTAGAAGTGTATAAACTATAAATATATGTATATATATATGTCACAATGACATGTAATATATATATATATATTATATATATGTATTCTATGTGTGTATATTTTGTGTTTACAACGAAAGAAAGGGTTTTTTTTGTTGCGATATTTTGTTCCCATAGACTTACATGGGACTTCCGGTATCGAAATCGGATATCGACAATATTTAGTGCTATCGGCGATACAATTTCGATACGATATTTTTAGATATCGAGCAATATCGCTCAACACTACTTAGGGGTCGACTCTTGAAAATTGCCCTTATAGCAACATCCTTCCTCCATCAAATACCAATTGGCACAGCTTGCATGTATCTGCTTGGCCATGAATATCCACATCATGAAGCTCCTAATGCACACTTTTTGTGCTGATTAGTGATGAGTGAGTATGCTCATTGCTCGTGTTTTCCCGAGCATGCTCGGGTGGTCTACGAGTATTTGGAAGTGCTCGGAGATTTAGTTTCTGTCACCACAACTGCATGATTTATGATTGCTAGACAGACTGAATACATGTGGGGATTGGCTGTTTGTTAGGGAATCCCCACATGTTTTCAGGCTGTCTAGCAATCGCAAATCATGCAGCTGCGGTGACAAACTAAATCTCCGAACACTTCCAAATACTCGGAGACCACCCAAGCATGCTAGGGAAAACCCGAGCAATGAGCATACTCGCTCATCACTAGTACTGATATTAAAGTCAGAGGAGGTTTGGAACTTTGCAAGGACCGAGGCGCTGGCAACTTTCATGCACTTTGCTCCACAGCACTCCGCAACCCCTCTCTCTAACTTATATGATTTGCCACTTTGCAGTTTTGTAGCTGTTGTTCCTAAAAGCTTACATTTTCCACATTCTAAAGAACTTAAATTTAGTAAGCTCTTTCAAGTGACATTTTTTCACAAATATTTGTTCAATGGTTGCTTACATAGTTAAGTGCAAGAATTTATACACTTGTGGCAATAGAACTGGCAATGAAAAACTTGATTTCAATGATTAAGAGTTGTTAGGGTTGCGGAACGCACTGAATAGAATGTTTAATAAAGAGTGTTCGCAACCCGGGGTCCACCGTGCAAAGATGGGAAACCTCAGCTAATCTGCACAATGGCGAACTAAGGTAGCGATCCCCTAGTACACACGGGGTTAAACGTCACCTTGTGGAGTAAGCACAGGACACCCTGTTCTGATTACTTCTCAGACAAGTGAGCACCGGCCAGGGGACCCAACTTGGCATACTGCTGAGTGGTAGCAAAACAAAGACTAGCTAAAGCACAACATGGGTGGCGCAAAACAAGAGCACAAGCTCAACTGACCTTAGAGAGGTAACAAAAGGTGTGCGCCAGAGCACATGGGTTGACTGTGCCCTGCAAACAGCCCGTGCTAAGCAGCACATGTGGCCGAGTCAGGCGCTAGGTCAAGCTGGGTAAAAACCTGCCTCTCTAGTTAAAACTAGACGATCATACACGCCGATAGTGCAGCAGGTTCTTGGCCCAAACACACGTGCATACACAGAGTGGTAGCGTATCCACCCGCTCATACATAACACAAATGATCTTAGCGCACCGACTGGTGCGCCAAACATCCTTTAATAGTTTCTGTCAATCAGACAGGACCTTGCTCACTGGCCAATCTGGAGCCAGAACAGGACCTGAGCATGTGAAAGGTGACCACCAATGAGAAATTGACCCACAGGCATGCTCAGTAGAGCGAAACTTGGACTTAGTCTAAGATGTGACTGCTTGCTGCTGAGAATAGCCAGTTACTGTAGCTGAACCCTGAACGGCAGCAGTAACCAATCGTACAGCCCGTCTCTGAGCAAGACGTTGAGACCGACGTCTTTTCTCAGCAGCGTTCACTGCAGTAGGGACCGAATGGGAGACAGAAGGAGAAGACTAGGCTTGGAATCCCTCCTGTGCAGAGGGAGAATCCCGGCGTCTAACAAGAGGTGTGTGTTAATACTTTTGAACAGATAGTGTATATATTCACATATTGTTATGGCAAAAGCAAAATACACCCTAAATTTAAAATATAAAAAACAGGCCAATCCTTTATAAAGACACTTGCCAGTCAAGCCTACAGATCTCAGTCATGACCCAAACTAAATATTTATAGATCACATAAAAGTACAGTGCTAATCTTCCCCACTACTGTGCTTCTCTAAGTTATGAGGCAGTGCTATAGACAATATTGGTATCTGTGGCACAATCTGGATGAGAAAGAAAACTCTCTTTTCACTTAGGCTTGATACATACTGTATGTTGTAAATCTGTTAGAAGTAGTGATGCAGTCAGGAAAGTAACATTGAAATCATGTTTACCTGCCCTACTGGAACAATCGCTACACAGAGAAAATGAACTTATATCCTGCCTGTGGCTGCATGCTTCTAGTTTTTGGGGCGATGCAGGAAGCGGTCACAGTCACCACTCACTACACAGTGAGTTTGGTTGTAAACATCTCCCATCACTTGGATTGACAGCTAATTTTACACGCACACTCATACTGTCAATCAGATAGGAGGGGAGTGATTGTAGCCACACTTACTGTATAGGGAGCTGTGACTGCAATCGCCACCTGCACTTCCCCTGTAACTAGAAGTGAGCGGCCACAGGAAAGACATGACTTCATTTTCTCCCTGTAACCGTGTTTCAGAAAGGCAGGCAAGCAGGCATGCTTTTAAAGCTACTTACCTAGAGATTAAATCTATATCTGACGGTAAACAGATTTTCTTGACATGACACGTTTCATTTACGCATTCTCAGAATGATTTGTATTTGCGGGCACAAAGTTCTTAAATAAGCACTACTTCAAAGATTTTTTTTTTACTAAATTTGTGCATATGTTCATGCAGTGTTGTGTGTACTTGTTGATATACTGTATTCACTTATTGCTGATTTCTACTAGATCCTGCACCGTTCTTCTCCTCTTCTCAGTGAAGACATCACACTTGAGACTCAATGTAAATATCTAAAGCCTCATTCTAACGCTCCATAGACTTGCAACGTAAAAGTCACTTCCGGGTCATGGAGAGCTCAGCATGACCCCGACAGTCTGTAGAGCGGTAGCGCCACTGAGATGAGAAGGATTGTACTGGATCCTGGAGTAAGCAGCAGTGTTACATGCATATGTGCACAGATTTATTTAAAAAAATAATTTTGCTTGTGATTCTTTAAAAGAAGACCTGTCATCACATCAAAAGAAGACAGTTTTTGCTTTTATTAAAATTGTGCTGCTTCACTGAGTATAATTTTTTGTTACTTTTTTAAATTGACCATACATCTAAATAGTTATGTGCATTTTTAGTTAATGCTGATTTTTATGGTCTGTAAAAGTTGGTGGTACTCACTGGTTAAGGGCGCATTCACACGTCTGTGCTTAAACATGTGCATGAAACAAAATGACAGTGGTGTCTTCCATGTTTTGGTTCAGGTTGTCATCAGTATATGGTCCATGTGTTTTTTTTTACCATCAGTGTCATCAGTGTTTTTCTGGGATGGATACATAAATTACAAAGCTTCTCCTATACTTTGCAATGTTAAATACGGATGGCATAAGTGTGCTGCATGTGTTTTCACTGAACCATAGTCTTGTATAGATACTTTTCATCCATGATACTGGAAAAACATGGATATGTCTCCTCAAGTATAGCGCAGCCACATGATCCATGAAAAAGCAAGGACATGTATATAGTCCCACAGATTGTAATGGGAATGTGCTCTATCCGTGAACAAGACTGACAGATTACGTATGAGCAACACAGACGTCTAAATGAGACCTAAAAAAGCAGAAAAACCTGCACCCCATAGAATCATGTGAGCCATGCCCGTTTAACATGAATACTTGCACTGAGTAAAAAAGCCCATATTTACGAAACTGTATGACGGATTTAAAAAAAAACAGTTAAAAATTTTGCCCTGGTAATAGGTTCTCTTAAAATAAATGCTCCCCATTTATTTTTTTTTCTGCTGACACATTCTTTGTTAACATGGCTGCAGCAGAGACATTATAGCTAGTGATGAGCGAACGTGCTCGCCACTACTCGTCACTCGCCCGATTATCACAGTACTCGGTGTACTCGGCGAGCATCGAGCATTTCCGGTATTATTCGGCGGGAGCTCTGGTCTCCGCCCTGCAATTTTGGCACTCTTTAGATCACCAATGAATATGCAGGGATTGTCAGCCACGTACTGTAATGCTGCAGCCATCTTTGTTGTGGTATTATAGTGATTGGCTGGCCGTACAGTGTCATCAGGTCTATAAGAGACCGGACGCCGCCCTGCTTGCGCATTCAGCTCCGGATTCAGACAGTGTAGGGAGAGCTGCTGCTGAGATAGGAAGAGATTTGTGCTAATACTAGTTAGTGTGGGTCTACCATTGTTCAATCCACAAATCCAGCTAAATCAACCGTCCTTTTAAGGGCTAATTAGGGGGTATATAGATTGCAGTGCTAGATAGGCAGGGAAATCTATGTGCACATATCCACATCAGTGCAAGTCATGCAGGCACTGTATGTGAGTGTATAGATCTAACAGAATGGCAGTGGCAAAAGAGTACAGTGAACTTGGTTTTCCTGTGTACATCCACTAGGTCGCTTCTAAGCCTTTTTGGGGTGAGTTTCAATTTGATACAGGCTTGGCCTTGTATTCAATGCAAAAGCTAACAGTATGGCAGTGGCAAAAGTGTAATCTGAAAGTGGTTTTCCTATGTATATCCACTAGGTCCCGTCTAAGCCTTTTTGGATTGCGTTTGAATTTGATGCTGGCCGGGCCTTGCAGTCAAAGAAGAAGCTAACAGTATGGCAGTAGCAAAAGAGTAACGTGAATGTGGTTTTCCTGTGTTCCTTCACTATGTCGCTTCTAAGCCTTTTTGGATTGCGTTTGAATATGATGCAGGCATGGCCTTGCAGTCAATGAAGAAGCTAACAGTATAGCAACGGCAAAAGAGTAATGTGAACGTTGTTTTCTTGTGTACATCTTGTAGGTCCTCCTAAGCCTTTTTGGGGTGCGTTTCAATTTGATGCAGGCCTCAATGAAGAATCTAACATTATGGCAGTGGCAGAAGAGTAATGTAAATGTGGTTTTCCCATGTACATCCACTAGGTCGCTTCTAAGCCTTTTTGGGGTGAGTTTCAATTTGATGCAGGCCGGGCCTTGCAGTCAATGAAGAAGCTAACATTGTGGCAGAGGCAAAAGAGTAACATGAGCGTGGTTTTCCTGTGTATGTCCACTAGGTCGCTTCTTAGCCTGTTTGGGATGTGTTTCAATTTGATACAGGCAGGGCCTTGAATTCAATGCATAAGCTAACTGTATGGCAAGTGGCAAAAGAGTAATGTGAATTTGGTTTTCCTATGTACTTCCACTAGGTCGCTTCAAAGCCTTTTTGGGGTGCATTTCAATTTGATGCAGGCAGTGCCTTGAAGTCAATGAAGAAGCTAACAGTATGGCAGTAGCAAAAGAGTAATTTGAATATGGTTTTACTGGGTACATCCACTAGGTCGCTTCTAAGCCTATTTGGGTTGAATTTCAATTTGATGCAGGCATGGCCTTGTATTCAATGCATAAGCTAACTGTATGGCAGTGGCAAAAGAGTAACGTGAACGTGGTTTTCCAGTGTACATCCACTAGTTTGTTTCTTAGCCTTTTTTGGATGCGTTTCACTTTGATGCAGGCAGGGCCTTGTATTCATTGTATAAGCTAACAGTATGGCAGTGGCAAAAGAGTAATGTGAACGTGGTTATCCTGTGTATATCCACTAGGTCACTTCTAAGCCAGTTTTGGAGTGCGTATTAATTTGATGTTGGCAGGTCCTTGAATTCAATGAAGAAGCTAACAGTATGGCAGTGGCAAAAGAGTAATGTGAACGTGGTTTTCCTGTGTACATCCACTAGGTCGATTCTAAGCCATTTTGGGGTGTTTTTTCCATTTGATGCAGGCAGGGCCTTGTATTCAATGCATAATCTAACAGTATGGCAGTGGCAAAAGAGTAATCTGAAAGTGGTTTTCCTATGTATATCCACTAGGTCCCATCTAAGCTTTTTTGGATTGCGTTTGAATTTGATGCTGTCCGGGCCTTGCAGTCAAAGAAGAAGCTAACAGTATGGCAGTAGCAAAATAGTAACGTGAACGTAGATTTCCTGTGTTCCTTCACTATGTCGCTTCTAAGTCTTTTTGGGGTGCGTTTCAATTTGATGCAGGCAGGGCCTTGTATTCAATGCATAATCTAACAGGATGGCAGTGGCAAAAGAGTAATCTGAAAGTGGTTTTCCTATGTATATCCACTAGGTCCCGTCTAAGCTTTTTTGGATTGCGTTTGAATATGATGCAGGCATGGCCTTGCAGTCAATGAAGAAGCTAACAGTATAGCAGTGGCAAAAGAGTAATGTGAACATTGTTTTCTTGTGTACATCTTGTAGGTCACTCCTAAGCCTTTTTGGGTGCGTTTCAATTTGATGCAGGTCTCAATGAAGAAGCTAACATTATGGCAGTGGCAAAAGAGTAATGTGAACGTGGTTTTCCAGTGTACATCCACTAGTTTGCTTCGTAACCTTTTTGGGGTGCGTTTCAATTTGATGCAGGCGTGGCCTTGTATTGAATGCATAAGATAACACTGTGGCAGTGGAAAAAGAGTAATGTAAACGTGGTTTTCCTGTGTACATCCACTAGGTCGCTGCTTAGCCTTTTTGGGGTGTGTTTCAATTTGATGCATGCAGGTCCTTGCATTCAATGAAGTAGCTAACAGTATGGCAGTGGCAAAAGAGTAATGTGAAGGTGGTTTTCCTGTGTACCTCCACTAGGTTGCTTCTAAGCCTTTTTAGGATGTGTTTCAAGTTGATGCAGGCAGGACCTTGTATTCAATGCATAAAAAAACAGTATGGCAATGGCAAAAGAGTAATGTGAACTTGGTTTTCCTGTGTATATCCACTAGGTTGCTTCTAAGCCTTTTTGGGGTGTGTTTCAATTTGATGCAGGCAGAGCCTTGCATTCAATGAAGAAACTAACAGTATGGCAGTGGCAAAAGAGTATTGTGAACGTCGTTTTCCTGTGTACATCCACTAGGTCACTTCTAAGCCTTTTTGGGGTGCGTTTCAATTTGATGCAGGCCTCAATGAAGAAGTTAACATTATGGTAGTGGTAAAAGAGTAATGTGAACGTGGGTTTCCTCTGTACATCCAGTAGTTCGCTCATAAGCCTTTTTGGGGTGCCTTTCAATTTGATGCAGGCACTGCCTTGTATTCAATGCATAAGCTAACAGTACGGCAGTGGCAAAAGAGTAATGTGAATTTGGTTTTCCTGTGTACATGCACTAGGTCGATTCTAAGCCTTTTTGGGTTGCATTTCATTTATATGCAGGCATGGCCTTGTATTCAATGAATAAGCTAACAGTATCGCAGTGGCAAAAGAGTAATGTGAATGTGGTTTTCCTGTGTACCTCCACTTGGTCGCTTCTAAGCCTTTTTGGGGTGCATTTCAATTTGATGCAGGCAAGGTCTTGTATTCAATGCATAAGCTAACAGTGTGGCAGTGGCAAAAGAGTAATGTGAACTTGGTTTTCCTGTGGCCATCCATTACCTGGGTTCAAACGCTTATTGGGGTGTGTTTTACAGGTGTGTTGCAGGCCTTGCATTTACTGCATAGGCTAACACTATGGGAGACCTATTTTCTTATAATTGGAGCACTTTTTTATGAGGCCCTCCTATATGTCTCATCACAGGGGTATTGGGGTGCGTCCTAATTTTTGGCAGTCCAGTCTTTCAGTGCCTAGGCAATTACAGCATAGGAGAACCACTGTTTAATATTGGTCCTTTAAGAAGATTAATGCTGCCTGATGCCCCTATAAAAATAGGCTTTGTGACTTTAAGAGTCCCTCCTTCATAAATAAAACAATATGTGTCTGATGATGTGTCACACACCACATGGCCAGCTAAGGTTGTTAAATGTTACAATGACATTTCACAGTAAATGCATTTGTATTGGTTGAAAGCAATGGTAACGTTGAAAAACGCATCAAAACCTCTACGTGTGAACATAGACAAATTGGTGGAGGAAGTTTTTTACTTTGGCTTAATTATTTTACCTTATATAAAAGTCATTAGTTTGGAAAGGATGGTCCTTGACATATTTCCCATGAAAATCCATTTTGGTTTCATTTTTGCATGTTTTTTGGTGTGCCTGTAAAAATGGCCTAAGACAACATTGCTCATAGCTGTGACCTGGATGTCAGAAATGCTTCCAGGGGCATTCCCCATGATGTTCCCGTGTCATTTGAGCTGTGTGTCCATCATTTACAGGCGTTTTTAGACTTTAAAGGACCCCCGAGGGGATAGCGGCAAAAATGGTTGGTTTTACCTAGACTTACATTGGGCTCGTTGCTCGAGTCGAGTACTAGAGTATTCCAATTTTCTCGACCCGAACAACCAGCACCCGAGCATTTTAGTGCTCGCCCCTCACTAATTATAACAATTATAACTACATTACATGACCACTGCAGCCAATTGCTGAGTTCAGTAGTCATGCCAAGGTAGACAACACAAGACTCCCTAAGCCCAGTAGTTGGGGAATAATGTGGTTGTGACATGACCACTGTCGTAATGTCAACAAAGACTGAGTCCAGCCCTAAGATAACATTGGAGCTAAAGGAGGTATATAAGGCTCTTTTTATTATTTTAAGGTAGAAAAACAAATATTGAATAAAAAAGAAATAATACAATTTTTAATTCAGGTATCTTTAATGGACCTAACCAGTCACTTACATACCTGAACATCTGCTGCTTATAATCAGACAATAATTATATTTACATCGGATCAAGCTGTAGATCAACATGTTCATTTGATCCCAGATGCTGAGCAATACTCTGCAGCAAGTGTACAAAAGCGTTGTAGTTATCTCTTACTTAATATGTATTATTTGGGGTGACTAACATTTGCTATTTAACACTAGAACTACTGATGGAGTCATTTTGACTCCTTTCGTTTTTTATTTCTCTTCTGTGACTACATTTTTCAGAATTCCGGCTTGAAACTCGGTGACTTTTCCTCAAATATGATGTGAAAAAAGATTTTGTGAGAATAAATAATTTTGGTGAAAAATTTGCGCGTTTTTTTCAAAATTTACCAAGAACTACTGAAGGGAGTCATTTTGACTCCCTACTATATTTTGAGGTCCTTTTGTCACTAAATGTTGCTATAAAGTTTTGTGCATAATTTTTTCACTCTGTCTTATTTACCCTGATGTTCATATAGATGTAGTTCAATTTACATGTCAACTTTTCACATTTTCCTTGTGTTTTACCTGCTTGTATTACTGTGTAATGCTGAACAAAATAGCTTGTTTACTCTAGGCTCTTATCTTATGCTAATTTTTGATTCATATATATTGACACATATAAAGAACTGTACGCTTGCAGAAGCATGCAGGAATAATAATTTACAGTTTACTCTATCTGATGAGGAGCTAGATGCATTCATTGCGATATTCTATGCTCGTGGAATATCTGGCACGAACCGTCACTCGATTAGCAGTATTTGGTGTAATGACTGGGGAATACCGTTTTGCAAAGCGACAATGTCTAGGGACCACTTTGTTGAAATTATGAGGTTTCTCAGATTTGATGAGAAATCTACTCGATCGGAGAGACTGCAAACGGACAAGTTTGCTCTATTTTCTACTGTGTGGGACAGGTTTATTGAAAATTGTATTGCGTGTTACAAACCTGGCCCATACATAACGGTGGATGAGCAACTTTTTCCCAAGCAAAACTAGGTGTCCATTCACGCAGTACATGCCTTCCAAACCAGATAAATATGGCCACAAATTTTGGCTAGCTGTTGATAAGGAGAGCAAATATCTGGCAAATGGCTTCCCTTATCTAGGCAAAGATGACACACGCCGTGCTGAGGACCGTTTAGCTGACCATGTAGTAATGAAGTTATTGGACCCGTTTTTGAAAAAAGGTCGCAATGTTACAACCGATAATTATTTTACTTCAGTAAAATTAGCTAAACAGCTAAAAAGCAAAGGAACAACCATCGTGGGAACACTGAACAAGATAAGGCGAGAAGTGCCTAAAGAAATAAAATCCATGAAAGAGGAATTGTACAACACTAAAGTGTTTAGAAATGAAGACAATTTTACACTTACAGTATATCAAGGAAAGCCCAACAAAAATGTTGTCATTTTGAGTTCCGTCCATCCAGATGTTGTTGTTGCGTCTGATTCTGCTAAAAAAACTCCAGAAACGGTAAAGTTTTACAATGAAACAAAATATGGAGTAGATGTAGTGGATCAGATGGCACGAAAATATACCACACGAACATGCACAAGGAGATGGCCTGTTCAT
>JARQOD010000001.1:752080798-752219388 GCA_033576555.1 Oophaga sylvatica | reverse complement strand
GGGAAAAAAGGGGGGGAAAAAAAAACCCCAAACCCCCCCTTTTTTTTGGGGGCCTTTCCCGGCCCCCAACAGGGCCCCCCCCCCCGGGGGGGTTTTAAATTTTAAAAAAATTTTCCCCCAACGGGGCCCCCGGGGCCCCCCCCCCAAACCAAAAAAAAAAAGCCCCCCGGGGGAAAAGGGCCCAACCCCCCCCGGCCCGGGGGGGCCAAAAAAACCCTGCCCTTTTTTTGGGGGGCCCCAAAAACCCCCCCAAAAAATTTTTTCCCATTCCCCAAAAAGGGGTTTTTTTTTTTTTTTGGGGGAAGGGGGGCGGGAAAAGGTTTGGGGAAAAAAAAAAGGGTTTTGGGGGCCCCAAAAAAAACCAAATTAAAAAAGGGGGGTTTTTTCCCCCAAACCGGGGAAAGGGGGTTTTTTTTTTTGGGGGGGAAAAGGGGGGCCCCGGAAAAAAGGGGGGGGGAAAACCCCCTTTTGGGGTTTGGGGGGTTTTGGTGGGGCCTTTTCCCCCCCCTTTTTTTGGGGTTTTTTTAAAACCCCCTTTTTTTCCGGGTTTTTTTAAAAATTTTTTTGGGGGGGGGAAGGAAAGGGGGTTTTTTTCCCCCCCCGGGGGGGGTTTTTTTTTCCCCCCCCGGGGGGGGTTTTTTAAAAAAAAAAATTTTTTTAAAATTTTAAACCCTTTTTTTAAACTTTTTTTTTTAAAAAAATTTTTCAAAAAAGCCCCCCCCCAAAAAATTTTTTTTGGGGGGGCCCAGGGCCCTTTTCCCGGGGGGGGTTTTCCCCTTTTTTTTAAAATTTTTTAAAACCCCCGGGGTTCCAAATTCCCCTTGGGGAAGGGTTTTGGGGGGGCCCCCGGTTTTTTTTGGGCCCCCCCCCCTTTTTTTCCCCTTTAAACCCCCCCTTTAAATTTCCCCCCCCCCTTTTTTGGGGTAAAAAATTTGGGGGGGAAATTTTTTGGGGGTTTTTTTAAAAAAAAAGGGGGAAAAAAAGGGGGGTTTTTTAAAGGGAATTAAAAAACCCCCCCCCCCCAAAAAATTTTTTGGGGGTTTTTTTTTAAAAAAGGGAGGGGGGGGGGGTTTTCCCCCGGGGGCCCCCCCAAATTTTGGGGGGGGGGGGGGGAAAAAAAATTTTTCCCCCGGGGGGGGGTTTTTTTTCGGGGGTTTTTTTTGGGGGGGGCCGGAAAAACCGTTTCCCCCCCTTTTTTTCCCCTTTTTTTTTAAAAATTTTTCCCCCCCCCCCAAAAAAAATTTCCCCCCCAAAAAATTTTTTTGGTTTGGGAAAAAAAAACCCCTTTCCCCGGGGCCCCCCCCCCCCCCCCCCCCCCAAAAAAAAAGGGGGGGAAAATTCCCAAAAAAAAGGGGGGAAAAAAAAAAATTTTTTTAAAAAGGGGGGGAATTTCCGTATTGGCACGCTCCCAAAAGGGGTCCGTAAAAGTCCCGCTATTTGGGGGACTTTCCCCAGCATGGCCAATTGCGCTTTTTCCCAGCTCTGCAAGGGCAAAATTTCCCCTTCCTAACATCGCAAAATGTGACGCCCCCAAACAGGTGGAATTCCACTTACAAAATGTTGGAGGGGTTTTTGTGTGAGAGCACCCAGCAGTAAGGGGTATCAGTGCATCGGGCGAAATCACCTCGAAATTTTGGGCCCGTTCACCTTTTCCCCAATAGGGAGTGGGCCTTATGAAGGCCCTCTGCCACGTTTTGCAGCGTTTGATGGGGTCAACGCGGAGGGCGAGTGCCAAAATGTGCATTTGTCACCTGACTGCCCCCTTATTCCCGGTTTTCAAAAAAAATGCAAGCAAAAAGGGGATGGGGTTTTTGGAAGAGGTGGAGGATGAGGAGTCAAAAATTCCATCACCTTCTGGAAAATTTAGGAAACGTGGTTCCTCACAAAGGGTGGGCAGGGTTTACTTTGTGAGGGGGATGAGGAGGAGCCCAAAGGAGGGGGGAAATCGTCCAGGGGGGTACACAACGCTTAAAATCAGTATGTAGGGGCGGGGTGGGGTTTATGCAGAGCAGGCAGAGATGACGCCCTTTTTCAGGGGACAGGGGTTTCTTGGCCCGTTGGGAGTCTGCAGCACCATTGGGTTTATTTCATGGGTGCCCGTGCCTGAGAAACGGGGAAGCCGCCCTCGCCCACCTTTCTCCCACGTTGAATTTTTTGGGTGTCCCCCCCCTAGACCCCCGCTCCGGGGGGCAACTTCAAAAACCCCATCCACCGTTGAAACCGGGGGGGCGTTAAAAATGGGGGGGAGTACCAAGACTTATGGTGCAATCCTAATGTTTTTTCCCTTCCAGCCAGAGACCCGCTGCTGCTACTGCTTTACAAAAACCGCTTTTTTTGCTTTGAAAGGGAGGGGGGACAGGGTCTTTTAAAAAAGGGGAGCCAAAACAGCGCCCCCCCTGCCCCGGGAAAACCAGTAGTTTTCCAAAAAGTGGCCCAAGTTTTGTGGCAGCGCCACCAAAGGGTTTCCCTTCCCAGACGGCTCCAGTCAGAAAGGGGGCAAAGTTTTCCCTAAGATGGGACAGACTTCATGTCTTTCCCCCTCGTGATCCCCGTTTTCTCTTTTCCCCTTTCCCTTTTTGGGTCTTAAAGCTGGATACATGGCCCAAGGCTTAGCAGTATCCCATTGGAGGTGTGGTTTTGGCCCTGCTCCCCGGGTCTTATCGGGGGGGGGCGCGCCCTTTAGTTGGCAGGTGGTGTACTAACGACCTTTCGCAGGGACTTTTCCTCCGAAATGTAAAACCGGCTTTTTTTTGGGAAAATGAAAAAGGAGGGAAATCTCGCCAAAATTTTTGTCTGTCCGTTTTCAGATTAAATAATGGTTGGAAACGTTATCCATGTCTCTTTTTTCCCTAAACCTCCCCAGGGAAAAAACCATTGTGAAAAAGGGGGGCCCTCCGCAAATTTGGGGGGGAAAAAGCCCTTTTCCCCCCCCCTGTGCTTAAATCCCCCCTTTTAAAAACGGGAAAATTGGAAGTTTCCCAAAGGGCCTGGAATGATAAATTTTTATGAAAAAAATTATGGACAAAAAATAATTTGAAATCAAGCGCATTTCTCACTTTTTCTATTAAAAATGGTAAAAAAAAACTAAAACTTTCTTCACTTTTTAAAATTAATGCAAAAAAAAGTACATTTCTTTATTATAAATTTAAATTGTTTTTAAGGAACTTTAAACTTTTCCTGAAATTTTTTGCAGAAATTTTTTTGGTTTGTAAAAATTTTTTTCCCCTCATCTATATTCCACGATTTTTATTTTCCCCTTTTTCTTAAAAATAAAACATTTTAAAATCCAACCGGGTTAACCCTTACACCCTTTTATGGGGGCCGACCCCAAACCTTTTGGTAAAATTTGAAAATTAAATTTAATTCATTTATAAATCCATTTCATGATTATGAACAATAGGTTTTGTTATACCTGCAAGTGCTGTTGAAAAACCAAAACCCATATAAATTTTTAAAAATGGTTTATAGGTAATTTTACAGTGCATAGGGTTTCTCATGGACAAGTCGATTTTAATACTGTACCTCAATAAATCAGCTTAACCATTTGCTTTTTGTCTTGTAGATTTTTTAAAGAGGGCAAAAGGGGCTTTTTTTGTTGGTCATTTGGGGGGAGTATTAGACAGTAAAAAGGGTTATTTTTGTTGTTTTTTTTGGGTTCCCCGGGCGCAATAACGTGCGTAAAAGTACATTTTTTTAGAGTTTCTTTTTGAAAACAAAGCTACCCTACCCTAGCGTTTTCAGTGGAAGGGAGGTTTTCGGAAAAAGGGCCCTTTCGCAACCAGACATGCTTTTTTCCCTCTTCAACACTTCCCCCCAAAAAAAAAGCATGATTGCAGCCGCAGACTTTATTGGTACAGTTTTTAAAAAAAATTCCCCTTTTCCCATCAGAGGGTTTCCCCCTGTCGATCAGAATGAATACCCTTTGCTATCCGAAGCCTTTTTTCCCTACACTTGCAGGCCCACATTTAAAATTTGTGACAATGAATTATTTTTTTTTAAAAATGGTTTTTTTTTATGTCCCATTATTGTGTCATCAAAATTGGGGATGAGTCCTTGCGGGCCCTGTCAAAACATGTTTAAAAAGTAACGTTTTTTTTAAATTTAAATAATTGAAATGTCTGTGACTGTCACATCAAAATTTGGGCAATGATGATGTGATGAGTGACATTACAAAATAAATTTTTCACTATGTTAGGGTTTTAACATAGCGTTCCTTAAGATTTTTTCAAAATACAAAAATGGACTTTTTTTCTTTAAAATTTTCAAAACTATATTTTGTAACCAAAATTTTTTTGGGGGGTTTTTTTGTTCATTTTTGTTGGCATGTTTCATATATGCGTTTTTATTTGCAGTTTTTATTTTTTTTCTTGGGGTTAGGGGAAAAATGTGTATTTCGTACCCCTGGTTTTCCATTTGATAGAAAAATATTTTTGGGCTTGAGAATTTTTCCCCGTGGTTGTACCTTTTAATGGGATAACTAAAAGGGGGTAACAAATTTCAAACTTTCGAGGGTACTCAGTCTCTTAAAGGCAAAGGGCCCCAAAAAAAAAAAAATGAAGCCATCACTTATTTCTTACACAACAGGGCACAGGAATAGTTTCAATTGGTAAGACAAGTAAGGGGGGGTTTTTTGGGGGGGGTTTTTTTAAAAACCCGAATGTCATTATCCAGAGGGGATGGGAAAAAAAAATATTGGAACAGTTTCCCAGGAAAAGGGTAGAAAGTTTTATTGCCCTAAATTGGGGGCTGGTTTTGGTTTTTTTAAAGCCCCTTGGGGAAGGGCAGAGACGCCGATTTCCCTTTAAATTTTTATAGAATTTAATAAATCCGTTTTGATTATTTATTCCAAAAACTAACCGTGTCAAAGGTCATGATGAGATTATATTTTTGAAAAACCCTTTTTTTTCCCTTTTCCCTATTTGAAGTTATAAATTTTAAAACCAAATAATTCCATATTTTCCCTCATGCTAAAGACCCGGGGATCAAAAGTGTTTTTTCCACAGGTAAAAAACCCTTATTTTTTTTTTATTTTGTGGGGCTGATTTAAATTCCCCTCCTTTTCTCTTTTTTTTGGGGGGTCTCCCCCAATTTTCCCCTCCCCCCACTTGTCTTACCCCATTCCTGTGTCCCCCGTTGTGGTTAAAATATGTGATTTTTTTCCCTTTTTTTTTTAAATCTTAGGGCCCGAGAAGAGAAAAATGAGTAGTTTTGAAAGCTTTGGGAAATTTTTTTTCCCTATTTTTTAGTTAAACCCTTTTTTAAAGGTTTTCAACCAAGAGGGCTCCCCAAGTGGGGGGGAGAAAAAAAAAAGGAAAAAAAAAGGGGAAGAAAGAGGGGGGGGGTTTTTTTTGGGAAAGGGGAAGGGAGAGAGGAAAAAAATTGAAAAAAAGAAAAACCGGGAAAAATTAAAAAAAGGAAAAGGGAGAAAATTTTAAAAAAACCCCCAAAAAAGAAGAAAAAAAGAATTTCCATAAAATAGAAAAAAAAAAAAGGGAAGGAAAAAAAAAAAAGGGGCCAAAAAAAATTTTTTTTTTTTGGGGGGGGGGAAAAATTGAACCCGGCCCTTTTTTTAAAAAGGACCAAAAAAGAGGGGAAAGAAAAAAAAGGGGGAAAAAGGGGAAAAAGAAATTTTAGAAAGAAAAAGGACAAAAAGAGAAAAATAAAAAAATTTTTAAAAGGAAAAACAAAAAAAAAAAAAAAAATTTTTTTTTTTAAAAAAAAAAAAAGGCCCCGAAAAAGGAAAAACAAAAAAAAATTTAAAAGGGAAACCCCCCAAAGGGCCAGAAAAGTGGGGACGGGGAAAAAAAAAGTGAGGGGGGGAAAGGGCCCCCGGGGTTTTAAAAAAATTTAGGAATAAAAAAAAAAAAAAAGGGGGCGGGACAAAAAAAGGGAACCCCGGGGGTTTGAAAAAAGGAAGAAGAGAAAAAAAGCGAGGGGGGGAGAACGTGGGGGGGGAAAAAAATTGGGGAAAAAAACTAAAAAAAAAAAACAAACAAAGGGGCAAAAAAAAAAGGGAAAAGGGGGGTTTTGTAAAAAAAGGGAAATTTTAAAAAAAAACGCTTTTTTTTGAAAAAACCCCTTTTTCCCAAATTTTAAAAAACCCCCTTCTAGGGCCCTTTCCCCTTTCCCTTTCCCCTTTCCCAAATTTTTTTTAAAAAATTCCTTTTTTTGGGGGTCAGAAAACCCTTTCTTTTTCTTGTTTAAAGAAAAATTTTAAGGGCCTGAAAACAACAATTAATTTTCCAAATTTTTTCCCTACACCCCCCTTAAACCCTGGGTTTTAAACACCGCCGTTGCTGTCAGAAGTGTTAGTGACAATGAAAAAAAACGCTGTTTGTGTTTGGGGGTTCAGTAACCCCTTTGCTTTCCCCCTGCTGTGTTTTCGGGCCCAAAAATTATGCTGCTAACTACAACTTCACTTCAAACTTTTCCCTGGCCTCTGCCTCCCACCCCCCTTTGGGACCCTGGGCTTAAACCCCGCCAGTTGCTGCTCAGAAGTGTTGGGATGCACAGATGAAAACAAAGCTGATGGTTTTTGTGGGGTTCAGTAACGCCTGCTTTTCCCCCTGCTGTGTGCCCGGCAAAAATTCCCTGCTAGTTTCCTAATAAATGGTAAAAAAAAAAACCTGCCATTAAAAGTGTTAGTGCTACCCCATAGATATGAGGCAAACACCTGTTTTCTAAGCTGTAAACATTTAAAAGTAATTAAAAAACCCCCAAAAAATGATTAGTCTTTTTTCAAAATCTGAAAACAAAAAAATTGTGCCTTTTTTCCGATTTGCCTGTCGAAACAAATGCAACAAAAAACCCCAAATTTTTGCTATAGGATACGGATGGTAAACCTTTGGGTCACTCCAATAGCTTAGACAAATCCAACTCACATAAGGGACTCAAAAGCTGCAATGGGTTGGAAGTGCAAATGTGGTTGATTTTACAACTGCTGCTGTGCGAAGGTTATATTCAGTGTTCTTGCCTTTTAAATAAAGGATACAAGTTAAAAATTTAAATCCAATGTTGATTAAGGAGGGGTGTACACTGTAATATTGTGGGAAACAAGCATGTTGGATAGGGTTTCCCTTCAACATTAAATTAAATTTGTGTCATTTTAAAAAAAATATTTAATTTGAAAGTTAAAAGGGCCCCTATCATAAGGGGCCTTAAAGTAAACATTATAATCGTAAAAAAATCATGCATTACCTTGGTTTAAAGTCAATTTGTGCTTTGTTAAAAATAGCAAAAAAATATACCTGTAAAATGGTGCTAAAAAACGACCAAAAGAAAAATACGTTATATTTTTATAAGGGTGAAAAGCGACACTGTACAATGTCGATATTTAAAACTGTACCCCCTTTAAAAAAAACCCGCTGTGTCACAAAAACCCCCACCGGTTTTTTTTTGTAGCTTTTTATGTAATAGGGCACATGGTTTTATGTTTCATCAAAAGGGCATGTTTACTTGAGTTAAAACAGTCATGACACGCCCCTTTTTGTTGTCGGTACGTTGCGTTTATGAACGATGCGCACCGGTGAAGTTAATTTTGCGGCATTTGGGCGTACAGACGCTCCAAAACCCAAAGCGTCACAGCGGAAGCCAGTCTGTGCGTCCAAACAAAGGGCCAAAACCTTTCATGCACGTAAACCCTTTTTTAAAGTAATTTAAAAAAAAAGGGTGTAGTAGTAAAGCACACTTTATTTAGGTACCCGTATTTCTTTGGGCCCTTCCCCATCTGTGGGTTTTGCAAAATTCTCTATTATACCTTAAACTAATTTCCCTTGTCATGCTTGCAAGTCCACGTCAGGCATAAATATCGTTTTCACTCTGCCTATGCCCCCTTTTTAAAAATTTTTTTTTGTTAATATAAATATTGGAATTTATCGGGGTTTCTAGGAAATTTTAGATTTTTTTAAAAAATTTTTTGTGTATTATTACCAAAGAAATTTTATGAATGTCAAAAAAAATTGTTTTGCGGGGTTTTGTTTTAAGTACCCATTCATTGTCTCACAAAAAAAAATTTGGTTTTTCTACTTTTTTTTTTCCTCATTTTTGGATTCTGATTTGTATTGTTGCTTTTATTTAACCTTTTTTAAATTTGGTTTTCCCTTGTTTTCAAAATGTTAATGTATGGTTTTGTTTTTAAAATTTTTTTAAATTTCCCCAAAATTTTTTTTAATTAAATCACATCTTTTTGGTAATAAAATTTTTTTTTCTCTTTTTGGAGTATGAATTTTTAAGGGGGTAACAAGGAAAAAAATTTTTTATAGTAAAATTTAAAAATCTCCCCTTACCCCCGGGGTCAACCCCCAAATTTGCCCCCGGAAATGCTGTTAGACAGTCAACCTTGTCCTGTGTTTTTTGGGGTTAGTAAAGTTTTGCTGTTTTCCCCCGTGTGTAACGGGAAAAAAAACCCGCTGCCCCCCCCATGTTCTCTTTATCCCCGGGCTAAAACCCCCCCGTGGTTTGGGCGGAAGTGCGTTAGCACGTCTACACTTGCTTGTGTTATGGGGGGTTCAGTAAAATGTCAGCTGTTTCCCCCCGCTGTGTTAACGGCAAAAATCTGCTTTGCCCTCCACCCCTGTTTCTTTATCCCTGGGTACAACCGCAGTTTTGTCGGAAAAATGCTGTTAGCACGTTTTACACTTGTCCTGTGTTACTGGGGTTGTATGTAGCTGTTCCCCTGTGTGATAAAGGGGAAAAAATCCCGCTGCCCCACATGTTGTTTCTATCCTGGGCTCAACACGCCGTTTTTGCTGAAGTGCGTTAGCCCGTCTACACTTGCTCCTGTGTTACTGGGGTTCAGTAATGTCAGCTGTTCCCTGCTGTGTGAACGGCAAAAAGTCCTGCTGCCTCACCATGTTCTTCTCATCCCTGGGCTACAACACCGCCAGTTGTTGCTCGGAAGTGCTGTTAGCACAGTCTACACTTGCTCCTGTGTTACTGGGGTTCAGTAATGTCAGCTGTTCCCTGCTGTGTGAACGGCAAAAAGTCCTGCTGCCTCCACCCTGTTCTCTTCTCATCCCTGGGCTACAACACCGCCAGTTGTTGCTCGGAAGTGCTGTTAGCACAGTCTACACTTGCTCCTGTGTTACTGGGGTTCAGTAATGTCAGCTGTTCCCTGCTGTGTGAACGGCAAAAAGTCCTGCTGCCTCCACCATGTTCTCTTCTCATCCCTGGGCTACAACACCGCCAGTTGTTTGCTCGGAAGTGCTGTTAGCACAGTCTACACTTGCTCCTGTGTTACTGGGGTTCAGTAATGTCAGCTGTTCCCCTGCTGTGATAACGCAAAAAGTCCTGCTGCCTCCACCATGTTCTCTTCTCATCCCTGGGCTACAACACCGCCAGTTGTTGCTCGGAAGTGCTGTTAGCACAGTCTACACTTGCTCCTGTGTTACTGGGGTTCAGTAATGTCAGCTGTTCCCCTGCTGTGATAACGGCAAAAAGTCCTGCTGCCTCCACCATGTTCTCTTCTCATCCCTGGGCTACAACACCGCCAGTTGTTGCTCGGAAGTGCTGTTAGCACAGTCACACTTGCTCCTGTGTTACTGGGGTTCAGTAATGTCAGCTGTTCCCTGCTGTGTGAACGGCAAAAAGTCCTGCTGCCTCCACCCTGTTCTCTTCTCATCCCTGGGCTACAACACCGCCAGTTGTTGCTCGGAAGTGCTGTTAGCACAGTCTACACTTGCTCCTGTGTTACTGGGGTTCAGTAATGTCAGCTGTTCCCTGCTGTGTGAACGGCAAAAAGTCCTGCTGCCTCCACCCTTTCTCTTCTCATCCCTGGGCTACAACACCGCCAGTTGTTGCTCGGAAGTGCTGTTAGCACAGTCTACACTTGCTCCTGTGTTACTGGGGTTCAGTAATGTCAGCTGTTCCCCTGCTGTGATAACGGCAAAAAGTCCTGCTGCCTCCACCTGTTGTCTTCTCATCCTGGGCTACAACACCGCCAGTTGTTGCTGGAAGTGTGTTAGCACAGTCTACACTTGCTCCTGTGTTACTGGGGTTCAGTAATGTCAGCTGTTCCCCTGCTGTGTAACGCAAAAAGTCCTGCTGCCTCACTGTTCTCTTCTCATCCCTGGGCTACAACACCGCCAGTTGTTGCTCGGAAGTGCTGTTAGCACAGTCAACACTTGCTCCTGTGTTACTGGGGTTCAGTAATGTCAGCTGTTCCCCTGCTGTGTAACGGCAAAAAGTCCTGCTGCCTCCACCTGTTCTTTCTCATCCCTGGCTACAACACCGCCAGTTGTTGCTCGGAAGTGCGTTAGCACAGTCAACACTTGCTCCTGTGTTACTGGGGTTCAGTAATGTCAGCTGTTCCCCTGCTGTGTGAACGGCAAAAAGTCCTGCTGCCTCCACCTGTTCTTTCTCATCCCTGGGCTACAACACCGCCAGTTGTTGCTCGGAAGTGCTGTTAGCACAGTCTACACTTGCTCCTGTGTTACTGGGTTCATAATGTCACTGTTCCCCTGCTGTGTAACGGCAAAAAGTCCTGCTGCCTCCACCCTTTCTCTTCTCATCCTGGGTACAACACCGCCAGTTGTTGCTCGGAAGTGTGTTAGCACAGTCTACACTTGCTCCTGTTTACTGGGGTTCAGTAATGTCAGCTGTTCCCCTGCTGTGAACGGCAAAAAGTCCTGCTGCCTCCACCTGTCTCTTCTCATCCCTGGGCTACAACACCGCCAGTTGTTGCTCGGAGTGCTGTTAGCACAGTCACACTTGCTCTGTGTTACTGGGGTTCAGTAATGTCAGCTGTTCCCTGCTGTGAACGGCAAAAAGTCCTGCTGCCTCCACCCTGTTCTCTTCTCATCCTGGGCTACAACACGCCATTGTTGCCGGAAGTGCTGTTAGCACAGTCACACTTGCTCCTGTGTTACTGGGGTCAGTATGTCAGCTGTTCCCCTGTGTGATACGGCAAAAGTCTGCTGCTCCAATGTTTCTTCTCATCCCTGGGCTACAACACCGCCAGTGTTGCTCGGAAGTGCTGTTAGCACGTCAACACTTGTCCTGTGTTACTGGGTTCATAATGTCAGCTGTTCCCCTGCTGTGATAACGCAAAAAGTCCTGCTGCCTCCACAGTTTTCTTCTCATCTGGGCTACAACACCGCAGTGTTGTCGGAAGTGCTGTAGCCAGTCACACTTGCTCCTGTGTTACTGGGGTTCAGTAATGTCAGCTGTTCCCCTGCTGTGTAACGGCAAAAGTCCTGCTGCCTCCACATGTTCTCTTCTATCCCTGGGTACAACACGCCAGTTGTTGCTCGGAAGTGCTTTAGCACAGTCACACTTGCTCCTGTGTTACTGGGTTCAGTAATGTCAGCTGTTCCCTGCTGTGTGAACGGCAAAAGTCCTGCTGCCTCCACCCTGTTCTCTTCTCATCCTGGGCTACAACACCGCCAGTTGTTGCTCGGAAGTGCTGTTAGCACAGTCAACACTTGCTCCTGTGTTACTGGGGTTCAGTAATGTCAGCTGTTCCCCTGCTGTGTGAACGGCAAAAAGTCCTGCTGCCTCCACCCTGTTCTCTTCTCATCCCTGGGCTACAACACCGCCAGTTGTTGCTCGGAAGTGCTGTTAGCACAGTCTACACTTGCTCCTGTGTTACTGGGGTTCAGTAATGTCAGCTGTTCCCCTGCTGTGTGAACGGCAAAAAGTCCTGCTGCCTCCACCCTGTTCTCTTCTCATCCCTCGGCTACAACACCGCCAGTTGTTGCTCGGAAGTGCTGTTAGCACAGTCTACACTTGCTCCTGTGTTACTGGGGTTCAGTAATGTCAGTTGTTCCCCTGCTGTGATAACGGCAAAAAGTCCTGCTGCCTCCACCATGTTCTCTTCTCATCCCTGGGCTACAACACCGCCAGTTGTTGCTCGGAAGTGCTGTTAGCACAGTCAACACTTGCTCCTGTGTTACTGGGGTTCAGTAATGTCAGCTGTTCCCCTGCTGTGATAACGGCAAAAAGTCCTGCTGCCTCCACCATGTTCTCTTCTCATCCCTGGGCTACAACACCGCCAGTTGTTGCTCGGAAGTGCTGTTAGCACAGTCAACACTTGCTCCTGTGTTACTGGGGTTCAGTAATGTCAGCTGTTCCCCTGCTGTGTGAACGGCAAAAAGTCCTGCTGCCTCCACCCTGTTCTCTTCTCATCCCTGGGCTAAACACCGCCAGTTGTTGCTCGGAAGTGCTGTTAGCACAGTCTACACTTGCTCCTGTGTTACTAGGATTCAGTAATGTAAGCTGTTCCCCTGCTGTGTGAACGGCAAAAAGTCCTGCTGCCTCCACCCTGTTCTCTTCTCATCCCTGGGCTACAACACCGCCAGTTGTTGCTCGGAAGTGCTGTTACACAGTCTACAGTTGCTCCTGTGTTACTGGGGTTCAGTAATGTCAGCTGTTCCCCTGCTGTGATAACGGCAAAAAGTCCTGCTGCCTCCACCATGTTCTCATCTCATCCCTGGGCTACAACACCGCCAGTTGTTGCTCGGAAGTGCTGTTAGCACAGTCAACACTTGCTCCTGTGTTACTGGGGTTCAGTAATGTCAGCTGTTCCCCTGCTGTGATAACGGCAAAAAGTCCTGCTGCCTCCACCATGTTTCTTCTCATCCCTGGGCTACAACACCGCCAGTTGTTGCTCGGAAGTGTTGTTAGCACAGTCAACACTTGCTCCTGTGTTACTGGGGTTCAGTAATGTCAGCTGTTCCCCTGCTGTGATAACTGCAAAAAGTCCTGCTGCCTCCACCATGTTCTCTTCTCATCCCTGGGCTACAACACCGCCAGTTGTTGCTCGGAAGTGCTGTTAGCACAGTCAACACTTGCTCCTGTGTTACTGGGGTTCAGTAATGTCAGATGTTCCCCTGCTGTGATAACGGCAAAAAGTCCTGCTGCCTCCACCATGTTCTCTTCTCATCCCTGGGCTACAACACCGCCAGTTGTTGCTCGGAAGTGCTGTTAGCACAGTCAACACTTGCTCCTGTGTTACTGGGGTTCAGTAATGTCAGCTGTTCCCCTGCTGTGATAACGGCAAAAAGTCCTGCTGCCTCCACCATGTTCTCTTCTCATCCCTGGGCTACAACACCGCCAGTTGTTGCACGGAAGTGCTGTTAGCACAGTCAACACTTGCTCCTGTGTTACTGGGGTTCAGTAATGTCAGCTGTTCCCCTGCTGTGATAACGGCAAAAAGTCCTGCTGCCTCCACCATGTTCTCTTCTCATCCCTGGGCTACAACACGCCAGTTGTTGCTCGGAAGTGCTGTTAGCACAGTCAACACTTGCTCCTGTGTTACTGGGGTTCAGTAATGTCAGCTGTTCCCCTGCTGTGATAACGGCAAAAAGTCCTGCTGCCTCCACCATGTTCTCTTCTCATCCCTGGGCTACAACACCGCCAGTTGTTGCTCGGAAGTGCTGTTAGCACAGTCAACACTTGCTCCTGTGTTACTGGGGTTCAGTAATGTCAGCTGTTCCCCTGCTGTGATAACGGCAAAAAGTCCTGCTGCCTCCACCATGTTCTCTTTCTCATCCCTGGGCTACAACACCGCCAGTTGTTGGTCCGAAGTGCTGTTAGCACAGTCAACACTTGCTCCTGTGTTACTGGGGTTCAGTAATGTCAGCTGTTCCCCTGCTGTGATAACGGCAAAAAGTCCTGCTGCCTCCACCATGTTCTCTTCTCATCCCTGGGCTACAACACAGCCAGTTGTTGCTCGGAAGTGCTGTTAGCACAGTCTACACTTGCTCCTGTGTTACTGGGGTTCAGTAATGTCAGCTGTTCCCTGCTGTGATAACGGCAAAAAGTCCTGCTGCCTCCACCATGTTCTCTTCTCATCCCTGGGCTACAACACTGCCAGTTGTTGCTCGGAAGTGTCATTGGCACGGGTACTCACTCCTGCCCAGACTGGTTACAGCACGCCATCTGTTTCCTGTCAGTGTAAACGTCACTTAGCCTCCAATAAGTTGTCCTGTCGTGTTGCGGTCGGGTTAGCCGACTCTATGGTGCTTGGAGTTTAGGTGCTTCCTATGTGTGCTGCGGGATATGCAAATAAAGGCTGTTTCCGTTGTGACAATAGGACAATCACCCACTGTAGTACTGTGGGATTCGGTAACTGCGGCCGGCTCGCGGCCTGTCATCTTAAATTTCCATGGGTACCTTCTGCTACCCGTCCGGGTTCCAGTACCATCAGCTGGTTCTCCGCAGTGCCTTTGGCCTAGGTGCCTCCATCTCGGTATCCGAGTTCCAGCAACGTCTGCTGGTCCTTGGTAGTGCTTTGGAGCACAGGTACCTCCTGCTTAGTAACCGTGTCCCAGTAACGTCAGCTGGTCCTCGGTTGTGCCATTGGCTCTTTTCCTTCTGCTGCCCCTCCGGGTTCCAGCACAGTCAGCTGGTCCTCGTTACTTGGATTGGCTCTTGTACCTTCTGCTACCCGTCCGGGTTCCAGTACCGTCAGCTGGTTCTCCGCAGTGCCTTTGGCCTAGGTGCCTCCATCTCGGTATCCGAGTTCCAGCAACGTCTGCTGGTCCTTGGTAGTGCTTTGGAGCACAGGTACCTCCTGCTTAGTAACCGTGTCCCAGTAACGTCAGCTGGTCCTCGGTTGTGCCATTGGCTCTTTTCCTTCTGCTGCCCCTCCGGGTTCCAGCACAGTCAGCTGGTCCTCGTTACTTGCATTGGCTCTTGTACCTTCTGCTACCCGTCCGGGTTCCAGTACCGTCAGCTGGTTCTCCGCAGTGCCTTTGGCCTAGGTGCCTCCATCTCGGTATCCGAGTTCCAGCAACGTCTGCTGGTCCTTGGTAGTGCTTTGGAGCACAGGTACCTCCTGCTTAGTAACCGTGTCCCAGTAACGTCAGCTGGTCCTCGGTTGTGCCATTGGCTCTTTTCCTTCTGCTGCCCCTCCGGGTTCCAGCACAGTCAGCTGGTCCTCGTTACTTACATTGACTCTTGTACCTTCTGCTACATTTACAAATTGAAGATTTTTTCAATGCTTTTTTGGGTAATCACTCTGGATCTCCAACAATGAAGACGAATACCCTGATGACCACCCCGAAGAAGATTACGACCACAAGGACGACGAGCATCAAGCCAACCAGCCTAAACACCATCACAAAGAAGAAATAAAAGATTACCAAACAGGACTAAGAAGGTTAAGACAAACTACAAGATACAGAACAAGAGACTTAAGAACAATAAGCAGAAGATCAAAAAGCAGAAGAACATGAAGTATAAGACCAAAATGAAGAGCAAAATATATGCTCTAAATTCTAAGCAGAAGAAGACTAAGCAGTGTATGGGGGTGAGTCCGTTCCTCCTCGTGGTGCCCCTGGAAAATGCCTGCTGCTGCAGGCTAAACTGAACACGGACAAATACTGTTGTAATTTAAATCTTTTGTGACAGCAAGAACGGAAGGATGAAAAATTCATACTTTGACAGATTACAAGTACAGGATTCTCTGTCACAAATCAGAATATGATGAAGAAGATGAAGTACAATATGAATAAGAATAATAGTTTAATAAGAAGAATCTGAGTAATGTTAACAAAAAGATGAATAGCAAGAAGTTTAAGAAGAAGATAAAGAAGGTGAAGATGAAGAATAATTTGATGAAAAAGATGATGCTGCTGAAGATTATGAAGGAGAAAGTGTGTGAAAAGTTAAAAAGGTGAAGAGCATGGAAGTTGTGAAATATACATATTTGCCAAAATAGAAAAAACGTTAACAACATTGTCAATTTCTTCGTCAATCCGAACATCTTTAAAAAAAAAAATATTTATGCTATTCCATTAGATTGGGTTAAACATCTATGCCTTTAATGTCTCCTCAACCTTCCACAATACATTGTACATTACTCTTTGTTGTTTTCCTTCATGTACAATTAACCAACAAGGCAAGAATGGGTTTTTTTTAATTCCGATATTTTGTTCCCATAGACTTACATGGGACTTCCGGTATCGGTATCGGGTATCGCCGATATTTTCATGGTATCGGCGATACCATCCGATTCCGATACTTTTGGATATCGGAAAGTATCGCTCAACCCTACCGTTCACCTGTCTTGCTGTCTCCCCAGCCCAGCGTCTGGTCCACCATACCTCTTCCTTTTCCGTTCTCCCTTCACGCACGATCTCTTTAGCCTCTTCACTGAAAGCCATGGCTTCCTATTCGACTAGTCCTCAGACTTCAAGGTGCTAGTCATGACGTCTCAATGTTACGATGTGCATCACCCAAATGATGGATAAGTCCTCTATTTGACTATGTGGTTGGTTTAAGTATTTTTTTTAAGGTGATAGACTCCGTCCAGACTAGACCGCTTTAGCTGATCTTAGGTTAATATGAAATTTGTTCTTTTGGTGAGAAAGCTCTTTAATATTGCACAATCTGCTTTACATTGAGTAAGACTATAGACTAATAGATTTAGCTTGGGTCTGGGTCTTGGTGGTCAACAACCATATATTTACAGTTTTGTAAGTATTGCATTTCTTTATTTTGCTTCATCTACAGAGGTTAGAAACTCTCCTTGGATTCATCACTTGGCCATATTCAAATATTTTGAGGAGACTATTTTATCATGTATTTTCAGAATGGCAATAAATTGCAGGGGTTAAATAAAAGCATAGCAACTATTAAATGTTAACTTTGTTGTCCTCTGTAATGATATAAAATTGCAGTGGGGTCAGAAGGGGAATGGTTTGGCAAGGATAAAGCAATCATAGTAATTGACTGATTATCTTTACACTGTAAAAGCAATGATTATAATTATGCATTTATAATGTAATCTAGCAAGCATGCTAAGATTAAACCTTTCTAAAGTCCATAAGGTACATTATTTTTCTCTTTTGGAAAGATTTAATAAGCAGACATTCTACCTCAATCTGTTATTTTCATGTTGCATATACTAGGGGAAATTAGTATTTAAATGTAGATTAAGTGAAAGATGTATAAGTTCTACTTAGTACTTTATTTCTGTAACAGTTCAGTATGTGTTAACAATAGAATCAAAATAGTAAACTGGACACTAATGATGCCTTTTCTAAAATTCTTTATCTTTTTAGAATTTCAGATATGTTATTGATACATTTGAGACAGTATTATTTGTAGGGGGTCATGTGCTTGTACATCTAAAATGAACTCGCACGCATCACGCTACGAACTACTGTGCTACATTGGTTTTTAACTGGAAGATCTTTGAACCCTTATAGGTGTCAACTTTGACATATCTTGACGTATCTCAAAGACATGTAGGAAAACTTGTAAAGATGAACCTTCACTTTAGAAATCAATGCTCTTTCTAGTAAGCAAAAATGAGACATATATTATTCACAAAAAAATCTAAGCTTTTTTATTATTATTATCATTATTTTTTTTGTTTAATATAACAATTTTCATCTGGTATAACGTTATTAGAGTTGAACGAATCTGTTTGCTGCTTATTGAATTTTCTGAACTGTACTAAAAATTTGGATTCTCTTGAATTCAAGTTGTTTTGTGATTTACTTTATGCAAATTCAGAAAAAAGGCAGCTAGCTGGATTCCTTTCTGTTGAATTGTAGAAGGCTTGAAAAATATACTCAACTCTTCACTCCCCTGGTCCACCGCCACAGCTCCCTGTATTCGGCATGTCGGGTTTTTTGAGCATTCTCTTGACTGTTCCATCATCACATGAATAAGAGGCTTATGAGGCCTACTTGCAGCCAAAAGTCCTGGTGTCCAGTGGACCCCAGATGTCACCTATTCTTGTTAAAATCTCTGGTCTGGTATTTGGTGAGTGAAGATGATGTAAGTGCCGAAGAGGACAAACAAAGAACTGGACAAATGGAGAACTGGAGCTGAGGCATTAAGACAGTTGAACATCTAGGTGAGTAACCTTTTTGTTTCTTATGCTCTTGGGTCTGGAGAGACTCCCAAAGTGTAATAATAAGGAATATTTAGTTTTTATCAAAGAACTTTGATGCAAATCAAATTACCTGTCTAATTTTAAGAAAACTGCCAATTTTAATTTCAGTAAATGCAGTCTTTTCTATTACATCATAGCTTTAAGATTTGTAATAATATCCTTTAAGATCTAACATAGTTTTGAGAACAAAAGAAGAAATATGTCAGTTTTTTTCAACGGCAGGTAACAAGGGAGTTACTCATTTCTCCGGGCTCAAAAGCTGTTCCACATGTCTTCCTTCTGCCAAGGTCAGGTCTCTCTGCTGTTTTAATCAAGTTACTATAGCAACTGAGCTTACACTTCTGAAGTAACATCTTAAGGCCTGCTCAGTGACTGCTAGCTGCTTGAGTATTCAGGTAATAAGCATGTTTTGCTACCTACTGCATCTTGAAGAAGTTTATCATGTAGCTAACCAACATCTGCTATAGTGGAATTTGATGCAACTACTGAAAGAAATTTCTATTACATCAAATTGTCCTTCTGATACAGTTTCTACAAGACTCAGCTCTACTGTTTACAAGTGTTCTTTGAACATCCATCTCTGCTACAAACAAATGCATAATTTTTGTCTCAGCTCTACAGCTGCAAGATCGTATCTACACATCTGTTTTACTACAACCATATAGCTGACAGCTGCCTCAGGTTTGTTATTTCAAAGTGCTATCATCATTAGGGATGAGAAAGATTGAACTGTAAAGTGATTGACTGGTTCAGCACGTGTCCCATTCTGACGTGAAAGAAATAATTATTTAAAAAAAAAACAACATACCATCCCCCTATTTTTATAACCAGCTGAGGGAAAACAGATAGCTGTGATCTGGTCTCATGCTGGGAAGGGGTTAATATCCATAGACCTTCCCAGCTTATTAATGTCAGCTGCTGTGCTAGTTTTTTTGTTTTTCACTGCCCTATCCTTTTCTATTTTGCTTATTTTTGCTTTTATTGCACATTTTTACTGCTAGATTTTTATGAACTGGGCAACTGCCTGAAGTAGCTCACCTTCCCATTTCAAGGGCTTGTGCACACAACTGAATTTTCTGTCCAAGTGCTATCCATTAAAATAAGGATAGCACTTGGACCAATGTTATTCAATGGGGCAGTGCAGATTAACTATTTCTTTAACTTACTGAATTTGCAAGTGAAAAAAAAATTGCAGCACACTCAATTTCCCTCCAAAGATTGGTTAAGATTCACCCATTCAAGTCTGTGTGTGAGAAAAAAAATTGGATGCCATACAGAACCACAGTATACAGTCATGGCCAAAAGTTTTGAGAATGACACAAATATTATATTTTCACATGATCTGCTGCCCTCTGGTTTTTATGTGTGTTTGACAGATGTTTTTATCACAGACAGAAATATAATAATTGCAAACATATGAGTAACAAAAGCTTATATTGACAGTTAGAATGAGTTAATGCAGCAAGTCAATATTTGCAGTGTTGACCCTTCTTCTTCAGGACCTCTGCAATTCTCCCTGGCATGCTCTCAATCAACTTCTGGACCAAATCCTGACTGATAGCAGTCCATTCTTGCACAATCAATGCTTTCATTTTGTCAGAATTTTTAGATCTTTTTGTTTGTCCACCCGTCTCTTGATGATTGACCACAAGTTCTCAATGGGATTAAGATCTGGGGAGTTTCCAGGCCATGGACCCAAAATCTCTATGTTTTGTTCCCTGAGCCATTTAGTTATCACCTTTGCTTTATGGCAAGGTGCTCCATCATGCTGGAAAAGGCATTGTTGATCGCCAAACTGCTCTTGGAGGGTTGGGAGAAGATGCTCTTGGAGGACATTCTGGTACCATTCTTTATTCATGGCTGTGTTTTTAGGCAAGACTGTGAGAGAGCCGATTCCCTTGGCTGAGAAGCAACCCCACACATGAATGGTTTCAGGATGCTTAACAGTTGGCATGAGACAAGACTGGTGGTAGCGCTCACCTTGTCTTCTCCGAATGAGGCGTTTTCCTGATGTCCCAAACAATCAAAAAGGGGATTCATCAGAGTAAATAACTTTACCCCAGTCCTCAGCAGTCCACTGCCTGTACCTTTTGCAGAATATCAGTCTGTCCATGATGTTTTTTCTGGAGAGAAGTGGCTTCTTTGCTGCCCTCCTTGAGACCAGGCCTTGCTCCAAGAGTCTCCGCCTCACAGTGCGTGCAGATGCACTCACACCTGCCTGCTGCCATTCCTGAGCAAGCTCTGCACTGCTGGTAGCCCGATCCCGCAGCTGAAACACTTTTAAGAGATGGTCCTGGCGCTTGCTGGTCTTTCTTGGACGCCCTGAAGCCTTTTTGGCAACAATGGAACCTCTCTCCTTGAAGTTCTTGATGATGCGATAGATTGGTGACTGAGGTGCAATCTTTCTAGCTGCGATACTCTTCCCTGTTAGGCCATTTTTGTACATTGCAATGATGACTGCACGTGTTTCTTTAGAGATAGCCATGGTTAACAGAAGAGAAACAATGATGCCAAGCACCAGCCTCCTTTTAAAGTGTCCAGTGGTGTCATTCTTACTTAATCATGACAGATTGATCTCCAGCCATGTCCTCATTACACACCACACCTTTGTTAATGGAGCAATCACTGAAAAGAGGTTAGCTGGTCCTTTTAAGGCAGGGCTGCAATGATGTTGAAATGTGTTTTGGGGGATAAAGTTCATTTTCTAGCCAAATATTGACTTTGCAAGTAATTGCTGTTAAGCTGATCACTCTTTATAACATTCTGGAGTATATGCAAATTGCCATTAGAAAAAGTGAAGCAGTAGACTTTGTAAAAATTAATATTTGTGTCATTCTCAAAACTTTTGGCCATGACTGTAGCATCCACTTTTATGGATACATTGGAATTGTGTAACAGTTAGCTGAGTAAAAATCAGATTGCAATGTACTGCACAGAGACTGCATACGAATAATAAGACTGATTTTTTATATTGTCATGTGTTAGGGTTCAAGTTCCCACTGCTGCACAAGGGGAGTCTCGAACCAGTCCCGTTTGGTCCCCCATCCATCTCCGTCCACTGTGGATCCTGCTCAGCTTAGATGTCGGTCCCAGCATCTTGCCCAGTCTAACAGTTTGCAAAGGAGTACTGCTGCCTATCCAGGCTCTGCTATTGTGGCCAGTACTGGTTAGCGGCGAGCAGATGTCTTTAGGACAAAGTCCTTGTTTTCCCCTTCTGAGCATGCCCAGGGTGAGATCTCTCATTGGAGATCAGGGTCACATGCTCAGGTACTGCAGAAGCTCCTATTGGTCCGCCAGGAAGGTCCTGTGACTACTGGTGTTCTGGAACAGTTTCATTGGAATACCGGCTTCTCCGGTGAGGAGATTGCTTGATTGCGTTGCTGTCTACATGATCACGGACTGCTATCCACACAGCAGTTATCTGTGTATCCCTGTGAGTCTAACAGGACACAGTCTTTTTCTTAGCGGCTCTGTGAGGCAACAGGGTTCGCTTTATAACGCTGGTTCAGCGCCCTAGCGTTTTACTTTGCGGCTCACTGAAGCTAAGTGAGTTCGCACTTATCACCATATAGCGCTGTGGCATTTCCGTTAGCGGCTCTGGGGATTAACAGAGTTCGCACTTACTGCCACAGCGTGCTACGGAGTTTATTTTAGCGACTCTGCGGGATAACAGAGTTCGCTACTTTCGCCATCTTACTAGCAGCGGGCTTCGCCTGCACGGTGGACCCCGGGCTGCAAACGCACCTCTCTACAATATCTATTAGGTGCGTTCCGCAGACCCTAACATCATGTGATGGTGGCCTAAACAATGTTTAATATTAGCTCTCAGCACTTAAAAGGATTGTCCAGGTTGTGATGAAAGTCTGCAGTCACTGCATATGTCACCTTTTTCAGATGTCTGGAGTCAAATTGACTCTCTCTGACAGCTTTGTGTTTTATTTTCCTGTGCATTCTTCAGCCAGATCCTTCCTCCTTCAGCTAAATCTCAACTAGGAGTGCAAGACATAAAAGGGGTGATTATTATCGCCAGTTAGAGAGCTGTGATTCCTGAGCCAGCAGCTGTGACTGGCAGTAAAAAGTTTACCGCAAGTCACAGAGGCGTTTACTGATGTGAGTACTACTCCCATCGACTTACACCTGCTGTCAGTGATAACAGTGAGAGCAGGTGCTGCTGATGGGAGTATTCATCAACCTGTGGTATAAATAAATAAATAATTTAAAAAAAATGACATGGGGTCTGTTCTATTCTTGATAACCAGCATGGAAAACTGACAGCTGCTGGCTGCATCCCTCAGGTGTCAGCTTTATAGTGGTTAGTTATGAAGAATAGAGGTGTGCCTATGCCAATTTTTTAATCATTTAAATAATTAAAAAATGGTGTGGAGTCCACCCCGTTTTTGACAAGCAGCCAAGCTAAAGCAGACAGCTGAGGGCTGGTATTCTCAGGCTGATAAGCGACCATGGATATTGCCCATTCCCAGCCTAAAAATAGCAGCTGCCCCAGAAAAGGTGCATTTATTAGGTGCACCAATTCTGGCGCTTTGACCAGCTTTTCTTATATTCCCTGTGGCAGTGGCAAATGGGGTAATTTTTTTAGGGTTAATGTCACCTTTGTGTTGTCAGATAACAGAGAGGTGTCTATAAGATGCCTCTCCAATACTAACTCCATAGTCATATTGTAAATTAAAAACTCCGCCTAATCCACAGATGCCCATGTCCTCTGTAAAAAAAGAAAAATAATAATCATATCCCTCACCTGTCCAAAGTGAAGATAATCCAGAATGTCTCACGATGATTCGGATGATTTGAAAATCAGTCACATTAATGACCACTTTCTGCATCACTTCAACTTACACTGACAGGATTATAATCCCTCTTGTCAGTGTCTCTAGCGCGGAGCTCCTGTGAGACAGTTCACTGCAGTTCATAGCTGTACCTCTGTGAACTTACGGCACTGCTCAATGCATGTGAAAGTTCTCATGCAGTTGTCTCGTAATTGAGTTCACCGGGGTTTAGTTATGAACTCTGGTGAACTTTCTCAAAGCAAGAGCTCAGCGCTAGACACTGAAAACAGCAATTACGCTCTGTCAGTGTGCGGTGGCTAGCGGGGAGAGCAGTTGCTCATGTGACCACTTTCCAAATCATCCGAATCATCATGGGACAGGACGGATTAGCTGCACTTCGGACAGGTGAGGAAAATGGTTGTTTGTTTTCTTTTTTTAAAGGGGACGTGGGCAATTTAGGAGTAAGGTGAGTATATGGTTGTTTATTATTTTCTGTTTTTTACAGGTGACAATGGCTTAAATGGAATGGGCATAAAGTGAGTATAATTTTTTCATTTAAAATAAAAGGAGTCTGTTAAATTTATTTCAATTAAATGACTTTATTCTTTCTGTGTGTTTATTTCAAAACTTACTGTGAAGTTAGTAATGAATAGGCATCTTATAGATGCCTCTCCATTACTAACTTGTGGGCTTGATGTCAGCGGCCATAAGCAGCTGACATCAACCTCACAAATATTACCCCACTTGGCACTGCCACAGGGCAAGTGGGAAGAGCCAGGCAACGCACCTGAATTGGCACTTCTAATAGATGCACCTTTTCTGTGGCAGCTGCAGGCTGCTATTTTTTGGCTGGGGGGCAATATCCATGATGGCTTCTCAGTCTGAGAATATCAGCCCACAGCCATCTGCCTTAGTATGGCTGGTTGTCAAAATGAAGGGACATCACACCAATTTTTTAAATTATTTATTTAAAGAATTTCAAAAAAACAGTGGGGATCCCTGCAATCTGGATGACCAGCCATGAGAAATGTTACAGCTAATGTTTGCTGCCCACAGCTGTCAATCTTGCCATGTTGGTTATCAAAAATAGAACCCACCCCACATCATTTTTATTTTTTTTTAATTTATTTATAGCGCCAGCTGATGAATATTCCTATCAGCGGTGCCTGTTCTCGTTGTTATCAGCTAAAGCAGGCATAGGCTGATGGGAGTAATACTCACATTAGCCAATGCCTCTTTGACCGGTGGTAAACTTTTTACCGCTGGTAACACATGCTTGCTCACGTGGTCCTCAGACAATGTTTGAGCCGCATCTCTGTGACTGGTAGTAATGATTTTACCGCCGATCAGTGGTTGTGTTTGCTGCCCTGTCATGCAGATGGCAGCATAGCAAACAATGGATGTTTTGGATGTTTGGGCTCCCCATTCATCTGAATTGGGTCTGGGTTCAGATACTGTTCTGATATCCGAACCAAACTGTTTTTAAATGTTCGGCCGAACCTGCCGGCCTGAGCATCCAGGGGTTTGCCTATCACTGCCGATAATCCATTAAGTCCATGTCCCATGAAGATCCAAATGGTTTGATAAGTGGTCACATCAGTGATGCAACCTCTCACCATGCCAGCTGGAACACACTGTACTGAGTATTAGAATGTGGCTGCAGTGACCAGAGGTAACCTAAATTATGTCACCACCAATCTCACTGCAGCCACGTTGTCACACTAAGTTCAGTGTCTCCTGGTTGGCATGGTGAGAGGTCACATCACTGATGGGAGATGGTTTATTGGTGGATAGGTGAGCATAACTTTGCTATTTTATTTATTTTAATAAATGGGTAAAAGAGGGTTGAGGAGTTTTTATTTCAAATAAAAGACTGTGTGTTTGTTTCAATTACAGGACTTTACTCTGTGTCTTTATTAAATTTGACAATGGGGTGTCTGATAGACAATTCTCAATTACTAACTACTGGTCTTGATGTCAGCTGATATTACAAAGCTGACAGATCCCCAAACTATTACTCCACTTGCCAATGCACTAGGGAAGTTAGAATAGCCAGGCAAAACAGCAGAATTGGAACATCTAATGGATGTGCCTTTTCTAGGGTGACTGCAGGCTGCTTTTTTTAGGCTGCATATGGCCAATACCCATGGCCCCTTCTCAGTTAGATAATATCAGCCACCAGCTATCAGCTTTAGCTTGGCTAATTATTAAAAACAAGGGGACCCAACGCCAATTTCTTATTATTTATTTAAATAATTTTAAAAACTTATTGGGGAATGTTGTCTTTGCCTGCGCTGGTAATCAAAAATAGACAAGACCCCAAAACTTTTTTTTTTGCACAGTCTGAAGGCCAATCACAGCCATGCCAATATTTGACATGGCTGTGATTGAGGTGGAAGCACCCACACAGGAAAGCTCATTAATTTGCTGTGCTATAGACTTTCAGCAAGCTTTGTTGGGGCTGCAAACCCGGACAGGGTTTGATAGAGCAAGATACCAAATTTATAAAAAATTACTCCACTATTTATACTAGAAATGTTACCCTAGTCCCTGTCTGGAGTAGCATTTCAAGCATGGTACACAGTCACAGCCAAATTAATTCTGATACATCCTACTCCACCACACGCCTCAATCAGCCTTTCATTGAACCCTTTGGATTCCAGTTTATTGCACCTTCCCACCTACTTGCGTTATCTCTATATCTTTGTTCATGTCCAACTCCTATAGAACCAGAATTGTCAATTAATGAAAAGGGATTGATGCAAACCAAATAGTTGGAAAGTTACACTGGACTGTATGGCCATGGGAATGGTGCACTGAAAGCATGTGTTTAGTTTGTTCAGTCATGTTGTGCTGACAGACTCTCTTTAAAAGATTTGCCTAATATTAGAACAGAGCACTGTTGTGAATGTGTTAGAAATGAATTCTGAGCAGAAGCTCCCTCTGGTGGTTACAAACAGTACTGAACCATTCAATGAGGATTGGCAATCAGGAGTTACAGACTGGTCTTATATAAGGGAGGTTCCCTCCCATCATGGTTGCCGGTGATCAATTGTTCTTGTCTCAACTGTGGTTCCTGGTTCACTTGGAAGCTTGCTGAGTCTTGCCTGCAACTTCTGCTATCAGATAAGATATTTTCTGCTTTTATTTTTGTGCTTGCTTTTTGCATTGCTCCCTGCACTTCTGTGGAGGTCAGCCAGGTCCCCTCCGGGGGCTTGTGCTCCTCTCAGTTTATCTGAGCCACTGTTATTTGTTAATTTGCCTTTTCCAGTTTTTTCAGTGGCTGCGGCTTAGTTTTGTGACACCAGAGAACTAATTTAGGTGGTAGAGGTTGTGTGATCTCAGGTGTTTTTGCAATTAGTAGAGTTGGTATTTTTTAGGGTTTTTTGGATTGCAGTAAGTGTCCTTCCTATCCTTTTCTGTCCAGGTAGATTGGGCCCCAACGTTTGCTCATACTATTTTCTGTCTGTGTCTGTATTTCCTCTTGTCTAACCGCCATTACATGTTTGGGGGCTTCCTATGTTCTTTGGGGATCTGCTCCGGGGCAGATAGCTTTCCTCTTTCTATCTTTAGGTGTAGTTAACCTCTCAGACTGTGACGAGGCGTCTAGGACCAACGTAGGAACGCTCCACGGCTGCCTTTAGTTGTGGTGGTTAGTCAGGGTACTGCAATCCAGTAGATTCCAACCTCTCTGGTGTATTGCCGTTTTTGCCTGCTCTCCTCAGCTACCAAATCATAACAGAGCACTATGAGCCTCACTTTTGTTATTAGCTGCTTAAACTAAAAAGTCAGACACATTCTACTGCTTGTAATTGAAAGCAGACCTTTGTAATTATGGATATGCTTTTGAGAGCTTGTTTTGACATATTTTAGAATGAAACAATATGTAATAATTAATTTTCTTTTCCTTTCCTAAAGAGGTAAGTAAAAACATAAATAATGACCATTTCTATCCACAGAACGCTATCCCACTTAGAGAATAAAAAAGATGAAGATAAAAATCTATAGAATGACTATTTTACCTTATCAATAAGGTTAAGTGTATAGATTTCAGAGTTCTGGAACTCAATTTTACCTTGAATATGATTCCAGATCAATATATGCATGTGTATTATTTCAGGCAGCACAAGTGCCATGAAATGTACTATTCTCCTTGAAACTTATAGTTTGTTTAAAATGTACTATGCAATAAAAAGTGTTTTTTCCTCAAATTTTTTACTCATATACATTAAATAAATAGAACACTAATGGCTTTGTTGATTACATTTCAGTCAAGTATCAAAGTTATCCAGTCACTAACGTATTCTAAGTGAAAAATATGTACCTGGAAACATATAGATCTATAATGAGTTTGTTTATGTATTATTATGGCTTCACCTTTAGTATAGCTTAGGGTCAAAGTTACATCACATAACATCCACCCCTACGGTATGAACAAGCAAAACTGACTACTTTACCTTTGATTTAAAACCTATGTTGCCCCCCATGATCATCTAAAAAGCCTGAACTGACAACATGTGTACAAGAAAACAGGAGTGTGTACAGAATAAAATCAATCGGACAAGCTTGAGCAATTTAAAAGGAATATCGACCACTTTTGCCCTTTTTGACCTAGCACTGTGCCATCTAATAGTAAATGATGAAAATAAAACATCACATATCCTTTTAGCTGAATTCAAAAGCCTGTGACAGAATTCAGTAAAACAGAACATTAAAAAAGGTCACAATCTTAAAGGACTAGATATCCAAAAGTACAGTATTTGTGATTCCCCTATAGTATGCTTTTTCATTCTGCAGTAAGTTTTAATTAATAAAAAACATGAGGTGGACCTTTCAATTTGTTTAATACATAAATCAGTATTGTGATGATTATCAAAAAATGTTTAATTTATAAATCCCCATATAAAACAATTTATTTGTTATGTATAAAAAATAACCTTAGCCCAATGAAATTAAAGATAGATAATACACAATACACAACCCTATAAAGAGGAATGCCTAGATAATATAACCCACTAAGATACAAGGTGACACCAAGGTGACACTCTTTAGACATAGATATACCTTATTAATCAATACTTTCTAACAGTGGCAGTACTCACTCTAGATAATAAATTAATATAGCTGGCCGGCTCCCCAATGGCTTACCTATACTGCCTTTAAGTCTCTGTCATAATAGTGACACAAGGAATCAATATCCACAGGTAAATCTAGTTTGTAAGCAAACAGTGGACTGATCAAAAAGCAGCAAAGACACAAATTTCACATGGACAACAATTTCTCATATTAAGGTATAAGGAATAAGAAGTATAAATCACAAGCACATTATGCTGGGTGTGACACTGAGACACTTCTCACGAACAAGCCGTGAGTCAGGATAGTCAATGGAGTCTGGGGTCAATAGTAGAGTTGAGCGAAACAGGTCGGTCAGATTCATAAGTCGCCTACTTTCGCCAAAGTCGGGTTTCGCCGAGCGAAACCCGACCATAGCATGAAGTCGGTCATGCGGTCGGCAAAACGAGGGCCAAAGTCGGATTTCTCAGAATGCTTGCAGGCGCCTTTTTTTCAGCCAATGAGCAAGGATGTACACTGTGGGCAACAAGATGACATGTGCAGCATCCACCACAAGCATAGAGAAGGGCACTGCAGTGATTGGCTTGCTTTGGGGGGCGTCATAGTGTCTATAAAACCTCTGACCGCCGACCTCCATTTTACTACTGCCGATCTTAACAGTAGGGAGAGGTTGCTGTTTATGAGTAGGGAGAGAGTTAGGGCTGGAAAGAGAAGTTCTTATATGCTTGTGCTCATAGCAATTGTGCTGTACAGTTAGTGTGCAGTGACATGGGAGGATTTTCTTGTGTGCAGCAGCGCTGGTTATTAGGCTGCCTGATAGCTGTATTGTTGTGTGCACACTGCTGTGCAGACTGCTTTTTACACAGCACTAATACTTTTATTCTTTTTTTCTGCACAGTTACCGACCGTTCATTTTTTCCCACACCGTATAGAGCTGTACGCTCCTCACACACTACCGTGTACCGGCTGGTATCACGGACAAATACATGCTGACTATCTGTGTGTGACTCCGGAAATATATACGGAGATTTAAATTTTTCCCTATACCGTATACAGCTGTACTCTTCTGATACAGTACAGTTTTTCTGCCTTTTGTATTACGGTCAGATCCATACTGAGTGAGCGTCTGTGTGTGACTACGGAAATATATACGGAGATTTAAATATTCCCCTTCACCGTATACAGCTGTACGCTTCTGATACAGTACCGTTTTTCTGCCTTTTGCATTACGGTGAAATCCATACTGTGTGAGCGTCTGTGTGTGACTCCGGAAATATATACGGAGATTTAAATATGCCCTGTCACGGTATACAGCTGTACGCTTCTGATACAGTACCATATTTCTGCCTTTTGTATTACAGTCAAATCCATACTGAGTGAGCGTCTGTGTGAGACTCCTGAAATATATACGGAGATTTAAATTTTCCCCTACACCTTATACAGCTGAGCGCTCCTCATACAGTACCATATATCTGCTGGTATTTTTGGTAAATTTTACCAAACATGAGGAAGTATGGTGGAAGAGGATGTGGGCGGGGGGCAGCTGGTACTGATGGTGGTGGTGGTGCATCTGCTGGAAGTGCCAAAAGCACAATAGAACCTAAGGCAGGAGGTGTTGAGCCTGCGTCATCGTCTGGCTTCAGAAGGCCTGGAAGGCTTCCTTTTCTGGGAGTAGGTAAACCGTTTTTAAAGCCGGAGCATCAGGATCAGTTTTTGGCTTACATTGCCTAAACAGCCTCCAGCTCTATCGCCTCCTCTTATGAAGTTTCAAAAACTGCAAGCACTGAGTCGTCAGTGCAGGTTCCTGGTCAGGAACAACACCTCTCCTTTTGTCCTTCACCCTAACCAAAATTGAAGGACGCGGCAGGCCACACTTCAGATTATTCCATGGAGCTCATTTCACATACCATGCTGGGTTATCAAGTCAAATCCTGAATTCCACAGTCCAAGATGAATCTGACATGGAGTGCACTGATGCACAGCCACTGCTATATGATTCTGCTGGTACATTCACCCAGAGCACTAAATTGCCCTCGCAGTCTACTGAGCCAGAATCTGACACTGATGAAACTCAGGTGCCCCTTCCCGCATACTATACCAACTTATACTTTGACACAGAGGAAGGTGCAGATGAAATTGAAGAGGAGGTGATGGATGACCCAGTTGTTGACCCGGATTGGCATCCATTGGGGAAGAGGGTGCCGCTGGCAATAGCTCAGAGAGGAGGAGGATCCGCAGCAGGCATTGACATCGCAGCTGCGGTTATCTGGCAGGCCCGTAGCAGTCCAAAAACGTGTTAAAAAACAAAAAGAGTTGCAGGACAGCTTGGCCAGACGGTCAAATTAGCACAGTGTGCAAGCCCTGAAAAGTTTTACCATAGTAGGAAGAGTGCAGTGTGGCACTTTTTTGACCAAAATCCTATTGATGAGGCAAGTTTATCTGTAAGAAGTGCGGAAGCACCTTTAGCCGAGGGAAAAATCTCCTAAATTTGAATACCAGTTGCATGCTTAGACATGTAAACACCATGCACTTGCAAGCGTGGACGGACTACAAAACCTCAGATAGCACTCTTGGACCTGCTCCGACTGAAGGTAACCAGCAACGCTTCATCGCTTCCCCCACTGTAAGCCAACCGGTTAGCACACCACCAGCAAGAAATGTTGAGGTGTCGTCGCAAGGCCAAAGTAGTCAGGGAATCCCAATGTTTTCCAACGAATGATTGCATCTATGCCATCTCCACCACCACCACCATCACCATCACCAACTCCCTCTCAGTCTGCCATGTCCACTGCTAGTTCCACCATATGCAGCTCTCAAGTCCAGCTCACCCTAGCAGAAACTATGAGTAGGACAAGAATGTACTCATCTGCGTATACTGGCTTTGAACGCCTACATTGCCAAACTGATCTCATTAGAGATGATGCCCTTCTGTTTGGTTGAAAGCGCAGTGTTCCGAGAGCTCATAGCCTACGCTGTCCCACGCTATGACCTACCCAGTCGGCACTTCTGTACTAGAAAAGCTATCCCTGCCCTCCACCTGCATGTGAAAGACCGCATTGTCCATGCACTCAAACAATCAGTGAGTGGAAAGGTACACCTCACAACAGATGCATGGGCAGTAGGCATGGCCAGGGCCATTACATGTCCATCACTGTGCACTAGGTTAATGTGGTGGATGCAGGGTCCACAGGGGACAGCGGAGGTGGGACAGTGCTGCCTAGCCCACGGTATAGGCAACAGTTGGCTGTAGGCTTTGGACCCTCCTCCCCCTCCAGAAGCAAAAGCTCGTTGACAGAGCGCAGTCGCACGAGCACTCCATCCTCAGCTGCCAGTGTTGCACACTAGGTGTCACACTATAGAACATCTAGTGGTAAGCATCAGCAGGCTGTTTTAAAGATGATGTCTTTGGGCGACAACAGACACACCGCGGAGGTACTGGCCGAATACTTGCAGCGAGAAACTGAGTCATGGCTGGGCAGTCTACATCTTGAGCCAGGCAAGGTAGTCAGTGATAATGGCCATAATTTTGTGGCGGCCATAGCCCTGGCAAAACTCAGACATATACCTTGCCTGGCTCACATCTTGAACCTAGTGGTGCAGTGCTTCATAAATAATTATCCGGAGTTACCAGCCCTGCTCCATCAGGTGTGAAGACTGTGCTCGCACATCCATCGCTCGCCTGTGGACTCCAGTTGTATGCAGAGGCAGCAGCGATCGCTCCACTTACCCAATCACTGCCTAATCATAGATGTCCACATGCACATGCACATGGTTGGAAGGCTGTGCGAACAAAGGAAGGCTGTAATACATTTTTGGGAGGATACACTGGATGGCAGTTTGAGGGCAGACATTAAGTTGTAGAGTGTGCAGTGGTCAAAGCTGAAAAACTTCTGTAAAATCCTTCAGTGTTTTGAAGAATGCACACGGCTGGTAAGCACAGACGATGCCATCATAAGCATGAGCATCCCACTTATGCGTCTGCTCATGCAAACTTTGACACACATTAAGAATCATAAAAAAAAAGAAAGAAGCTATGAGGCGTAACCTACGATGGTGATTGGCTCCTCCACACCATTTAAGGCCGCCTGTGTGCACTTTCTGAATGTACTTGAAAAAGGCCACAATATGGCCGAAACGTTGTTATTACATGTGGCAGAATAAAGATTTTTTGTATTTTTCACCTGGATGGATGCTGCTTCTTTTTCTTTTTTATGCTCATTAAGAATCAGGTGTCTGCAGCAGAGGAGGAAGAGGAGGAGGAGGAGGGAAGCCTTGATGACAGTCAACCATTGTCTGCTCAGGGAATTGTCCAGGGGGCAAGAGAATATGTTGGCTTGCCAAGGTCAGGTACAGGGTTTGTGCTTGACTGGAGGGATGTGGATTTGGCAGAAAGTGTTCCTCCACCCACCACTGGCAGTGCATCATTGACACCTGGAACATTGGCCTACATATGTGATTATGTCTTGCGGATAATAAAAAGGGACCCCCGCATTGCCAAAATTATGAAGGATGATGACTACTGGTTGGCCAGCATCCTCGATCCACTCTATAAGGCCGGCGTCAAACTCACCGTTAGTGTTGAGCGATACTGCCCAATATCTCGAAATATCGGATCGGATTGGATCGGCCTGGTACTCAAAAAGTATCGGGTATCGCCGATACGATACCGGAAACCCAATGCAAGTCAATGGGACAGAAATATCGTATTTAAAAAAACCTCTTTCTTTCCTTGTAAACACTAGATATACACACATAGAATACATATATATATATATATATATATATATATATATTTATATATATATATATATATATATATATATATATATATGTCATTGTGACATATATATATATATACATATATTTATAGTTCATACACTTCTACATAGTATAATAGCCTCTGATTCAATTGCCGGGCAATGCTGGCTTTTGTGAAAATACAGAACCACCCGACATGAAATGACACATGGTTTACAAAGAGTTAACCATGTCATTTCATGTAGTTTGATATATGGTTTTCACTAACAATTACATGAGTGTATGTGTGCAAAATTTGACACATGAGGTTAATTAAAGGTGTAAATTCGTTGTAAAAAAAACGCATTTTTTTGCTACAAATTTACATCTTTAATTAACCCCTACATGTGTCAAATTTTGCACACATACATTCATGTAATTGTTAGTGAAAACCATATATCAAGCTACATAAAATTACATGGTTAACTCTATGTAAACCATGTGTCATTTCATGTCGGGTCTGTAATTTCACAAAAGCCGGCAATTGAATTAGCGGCTATTATACTATGTAGAAGAAATGTATGTACTATATAAATATATATATTATATATTGTGTCACAAATTCAATGACATATATATATATATATATATATATATATATATATATATATATAAATATATATATGAGGTGTAAAATTGTTGAAAAAAAATGTGTGAGCTCCCGCCCTATTTTCTCAACCAGACAGACAAAGCCAGCGAGTGGGGGCAGATAATAATAGCCCAGAAAGGGACCATTATTTTTGCCCCCCCCCTGGCTACTAACATCTGCCCCCAGACACCCCAGAAAAGGCAAATCTATAATTAGATTCGCCCTTTCTGGCACTTTGCCCGTCTATTCCCATTGCCCTGTAGCGGTGGCGAATGGGTTAATAAGGGGTTAAAGCCACCTTGCTATTGAAAGGTGACTTTAAGCCAGGTTAATAATTGAGAGCTGTCAATTAGACAACTATCAATTATTAATCCTATTGTATAAAATAAAAATAAAACACACACACTTTAATTAAAAATAATTTTAATGAAATAAACACATAGATTTTGACCATATTTTATTTTACTGCCTTACCTTGCAAAGCCCTTGTTCACCTGTAATAAAAATAAAATAATAAAGCAACATTATTCTTACCTATCCGATGTTCAGTCAGGTCCCCCGATGTAATCCTTCTGAAAGGGTTAATGTTTACTGCAGGGACCGCAGCTAATGCTGACTGCCTCACAGTAAACCCCTGACTGAATCATCTACTCTCCTGGCTGACAGGAGAGGAAGTGGTTAGCATAATTGATTGCTTCCCACTTTCACTTCAGGTCAGCCAGGGACACCGCACAGCATCAGTGACGTCAGAGGGAATCCCGGCTGACCTGAAGTGAACTGATTAACAAAAATAGGGGATCCCCTCGAAAAAAAAAATGGCGTGGGGTCCCCCCTATTTTTGTTGACCAGCCAGATGAAGCAGACTGCTGAGGCCTGGTTTTTCAGGCTGGTAAAGATCCAATATCCATGAACCTTGCAAGCCTGATAATTCCAGGCCACAGCAGTCTGCTTAGCTTGGCTGGTTAGCAAAAATAGGGGATCGCCTCGAAAAAAAATGGCGTGGGGGTCCCCCTATTTTTGTTATCCAGCCAAGTAAAAAGCAGACTGCTGCGGCCTGGTATTAAAAGACTGTCAAGGCCCATGGATTTTGGCCCTCAACAGCCTAAAAATACCAGGCTGCAGCAGCCCCACAAATGGCGCATCCAAAGATGCGCCAATTGTGGCACTTTACCCGGCTCTTCCAACTTGCCCTGTAGCGGTGACAATCGGGGTAATAAGGGGTTAATGTCACCTTTGATTGAAAGGTGACAATAAGCCCGGTTAATAATGGAGAGGCTTCAATAAGACACCGATCCATTATTAATCATAGTTTGTGAATTTTTAAAAAAGTACACAGCCAGAAAAAAGTCTTTTAATGAAATAAAACACCACACAGTTTTCATTATGTTACCGCAGTCACTGTTCAGGCTGCTAGCGTAGCTGCAGCCAGTTTGTCCACCGCTACCTCTGCTCTGACTTTATACCACCTCCCACTTCCAGACAAGTTTACGGGTGACAGTAAACATTGTCGGGGATTCGTGAGTCAGTGCTCTATACAGCTTGAGCTTCTGGCAACACTTTTCCCCATGGAACGGGCACAAGTGACTTTTATTGTGTCTCTTCTGTCGGGCAGAGCACTGGAGTGGGCAACGCCGCTGTGGGAGCGCGACGATCGTGTGGTGCGGAGTGCTCCTCGGTTTTTGGAGGCTCTGAAAAGGTCTTTTTAGGACCTCAGGTCACGCACGATACGGCACTCCAACTGCTGGCAATGTAACAGGGCTTGTCCATGGTCAGCCAGTTCTCAGTCCAATTTCGGACTTTGGCCTCTGAATTAGAGTGGCCAGATAAAGTTCTTATTCCAGTGTTCTGGAGAGGACTGGCAGATCATGTAAAGGACTCTTTGGCTACCAGGGAGATTCCTGCCACACTGGAGAAACTCATTTCTATATCTACCTGCATCGACCTCCGTTTTCACGAGCGGAGGTTGGAGCAGACCCAGTGTAGGCAGAGGTTTCGGCTGGCACCCACCTTTGCCAAACCTCTTGAATTTCCCGTTCGGGCGTCCAACTCCCCAGAGACCGTGGAGACTACTCGAGTGGGATCTAAGTCTCGGACCACTCGAGTATCCGTGGTCTGTAGAGTGAGTCAGCAGCCAGGACATTATGCCAACCGATGTCCCCAGCGAATGAGTAAACGGTCATGTTCCGTGACCATGGGTGCAGGGTCATTAGACGCGAGGGATTATGCTCCGAAAGTGCTCCTTAAAGGGTTAATCTCTCTAGGTTCATCCACTCTTCCCGCCAAGCTTTGTGTGGACTCTGGGGCAGAGGGGAATTTTATGTCCTCCTCCTTTGCCTCTCGCCATTCTATACCGCTGGTGACGCTCGCCAAGCCAATATCGGTGAGAGTATTGAATGGAGCAATCTGCCCTCACAAATCACCCACCAGACTGTCTCTCTACCTCTGTCTATGTCCCTTTCTCATCAGGAGAATATATCCCTTTTTGTTCTTCCTGAGGGAATAGATGAGGTTTTGTTGGGATTACTCTGGCTTCGCCACCACTCTCCCCATATTGAGTGGTCCTCTGGGAGATACTGGGTTGGGGTGATCATTGCAGAGACAGATGTCTCAGAGAGGACGTTCAGGTTTCCACCACGGAGATACCCATAGACCTTGCTTCTCTCCCCAAGGTTTATCGGTCATACGCGGACGTATTCTCCAAAAAGGCAGCGGAGACTCTTCCGCCTCATCGCCCCTATGACTGTCCTATAAACCTCTAGCCTGGAATGGAGCCCCCTCGGGGAAGAGTGTATCCTCTCTCTCTTCCTGAGATGGAGGCCATGTCACAATACATCCAGGAAAATCTGGCAAGAGGGTTTATTAGGTAGTCAGTGTCACCAGCAGGGGCAGGATTTTTCTTCGTGCAGAAGAAGAATGGAGAATTACGACCGTGCATAGACTATAAGGGTCTTAATGCCATTATCGTTAAGAAGAAATATCCTTTGCCCCTAATATCTGAGCTCTTTGATAGGCTCCGGGGAGCAAGGGTATTTACTAAGGTGGATCTTCGTGGTGCCTATAACCTGATCCGCATCCGTGAGGGGGACGAATGGAAGATGGCATTCAATACCAGAGATGGACGTTACGAATATCTTGTGATGCACTTCGGGCTCTGTAATGCTCCAGCCGTCTTCCAAGATTTCGTAAATGACATCTTCTGGGACATGCTTGCCACCTCTGTGGTAGTCTATCTGGATGACATTCTCATCTTTTCTCCAGATATGGACACCCACCGGAGAGATGTTTGCAGGGTCTTCGACCTCTTGCGGGCAAATTCCTTATATGCGAAGTTGGAGAAGTGTGTGTTTGAGCAGGAGTCTCTGCCATTCCTGGGCTATATGATCTCCACTCAGGGATTGGCTATGGATCCTGCCAAACTACAGGCTGTAATGGATTGGCAAGAACGCCACTCTCTTAAAGCAGTGCAGCGTTTTATGGGTTTCATTAATTACTATTGCCAATTCATTCCCCACTTCTCTACTTTGGTTGCTCCCTTGGGAGCCCTCACCAACAAGGGAGTCAATCTAAAATTGTGGTCAGAGGAGGTCTCCAAGGCCTTTACTTCAATCAAGTCCCATTTTGCTAGCGCTCCTATCCTACATTGTCCCAAGGTTGATAAGCCTTTTATATTGGAGGTAGATGCCTCATCCGTTGGTGCTGGAGCAGTCCTTTTCCAAAAGGATGCTCAAGGTCGTAAACATCCTTGCTTCTTCTTCTCCAAGACCTTCACACCAGCGGAGAGGAATTATTTCATTGGGGATAGGGAGTTGCTAGCCATGAAGTTGGCCTTTTCTGAGTGGATACATCTCCTGGAGGGGGCTCGCTTTCCCTTTCAAGTGTTCACTGACCACAAAAATTTGGTCTATTTACAGACCGCCCAGCGGCTAAATTCCCGTCAGGCCAGATGGTCCCTGTTCTTCTCCCGGTTCCATTTCATCCTCCATTTTATCTCCGCAGAGAAGAACATTTGTGCCGATGCTCGCTCCGTGGTGTCCTCTGAGGAGATGGAGGAGGAGCCTCGGCTGATTGTCCCCACAGAGAGCCTAAGAACTGTGGCCCCGGTTTCGCTTGAGTCTCTGCCTCCGGGCAAGACTTTTGTGCCCATCAATTTGCGACCGGAGGTACTCTCTTGGGCACACTCGTCCAGGGTGTGTGGACATTTTGGGGCAAAGAGGACATCTGAGTTACTGGCGAGGACATACTGGTGGCCACATATAGTCCGTGAAGTCAGGGAATACATTCAGGCGTGCGTTTCCTGCGGCAAGAATAAGTCCCCTCGACAACGGCCAGCTGGGTTACTTTTCCCTTTACCAGTGGCAGACAGGCCCTGGGAGATGGTTGGGATGGATTTTGTGGTGGGCTTACCCAAGTCTCGGGGCTGCACCATCATCTGGGTGATAACCGACCACTTCTCCAAAATGATGCACTTGGTGCCATTACCACGGTTACCGTCTGCAGGGCCTTGGCAGCATTATTCATTAGGCATATTCTCCGCCTACACGGTATGCCAGACAAAACTGTCAGTGATCGAGGTCCCCAGTTTTCGTCTCGGTTCTGGAGAGATCTGTGTCGTTTACTCAGCATTGAGTTGAATCTCTCCTCTGCATACCATCCCGAGACGAATGGGTTGGAAGAGAGGGCCAACCAGACCTTGGTCAGATACTTGTGACATTTTGTCTCTGCCAGGCAGGATGACTGGGCATCCTTGCTACCGTGGGCTGAGTTCGCTCTAAATAATGCTGTGGCTGACTCCACCGGACAGAACCCATTCCTCCTGAACTACTGTCAGCATCCCCGGGTACCAGTTCCCATGCCCGTGTCTTCCTCCGATTCCAGGGTGGCAGACTGGGCTGTGGAGGCACAGGACATTTAGGACCGCACCCAGGATGCCATTCAGGCCTCCAAAGAGAGGATGAGATCTTCGGCCTATGCCCATCGGCGCCCCGCTCCTACATTTGCTCCGGGTGACCTAGTGTGGCTCTCTGCTCGAAACAGCAGGCTACGTATAGAGTCCACCAAGTTGGCACCTCGCATTTTGGGCCCCTTTAAAGCTCTTGAGCAGGTGAACCCGGTGGTTTACCGCCTAGCGCTTCCGCCTCGCCATGGTATCGCCGACAACTCCTGAAACCCGTGGCCATTTCCCAGTTTTCCGAGTCATCTGCCGGGACGTCGGGTTCATCTACCGACGAACATGAGGTGAACGCCATTCTTGGGTGCAAGGTGGTACGAGGAAAAAAATTTTATTTGGTGGATTGGAGGGGTTGTGGGCCTGAGGAAAGGTCCTGGGAGCCTGCCAAGCATGTTCACGCTCCGCAGCTCATCGCTGCCTTTGAGCGCAGCGAGGCCCAAAGAAGGGGGGGTCCTAGAAGGGGGTGTAATGTTAGGGTTCGAGTTCCCGCTGCTGCACAAGGGGAGTCTCAAACCAGTCCCACTGCGATCCCCCATCCATCTCCGGCCGCAGTGGAGCCTGCTCAGCAAAGACGTCGGTCCCAGCGTCTCGCCCGGTCTAATACTGTGCAGAGACTTGCTGCTGCCTCTTCAGGTTCTGCTATTGTAGCCAGTACTGGTCAGCGGCGAGCAGACATCTTTAGGAGTAAGTCCTTTGTTTCTTTATCTGAGAATGCCCAGAGCAAGATCTCCCATTGGAGATCAGGGGTCACATGTTTAGATACAGCTTCCACTCCTATTGGTCCTTCAGGAAGGTCCTGTGGCTGTTGATGTTCTGAAGCAGCTTCCCGTTGGTCCTTCCTGGAAGGTCTTTTTTCTCGTAGCTGCTATTAAAGGCTGTCCTTACCGCATATGGCCGTGCGCTAGTATCAAATCTGTTATGTGCTTGCGCCAGTGTGGTCATGTATGCATGTGGTTAGGTCTGGTTGAAATAAGCCCCTAGAATACCGGCACCTCCGGTGAGGAGATTGCATGCACGTGTTCAGGGCTCGGCTGAAAACGCCATTAGAATACCGGCTACTCCGGTGAGGAGATTACTGCTTGGGTTCTGATTGCATGACCACAGACTGCAATCTGCTTAGCAGTCATCTGTGTTCCCTGTGAGTCTAACAGGACACAGTCTTTGTTACAGCAGCTCTGTGAGTTGACAGAGACCGCTTATTCAGCCATATAGTGCTACGGAGTTTACATCTGCGACTCTGCGGGATAACAGAGTTCGCTTATACTGCCTATTTACGCCATCTTGCTAGCAACAGGCTCTGCCTGCACGGTGGACCCCGGGCTGCGAACGCACCTCTCCTTAATATCTATTAGGTGCGTTCCGCAGGCCCTTAACAGTAAGCATCCGTAAGCAATCCGTATGGCATCTGTATAGAGTATTTTTCTCTCAGCCTTGAAAAATGGACATTTAACGGATTTTAGGCCTGAAACGCATGCAAATCATCATCAAAAAGGCTATTTATTGCCTCTGCATCCTGTTGCAACCCCCAATGTTGCCATTTTTGTGGTTGCTTGTCTTGGAGGGCTGCTGCTTGGTTGCCAACATGTCTGACACTCTTCAGTTCACCCCAAATGATAGATTGTTGTGCAACTGGGTTTATTCCCACCGCTTTGGCCAGCCTTACCCAGTGATCGTTGATCCGCGAAGGAGGAGGCGAATGTGGGTGCATCCGCATTTCAGGCAACCGCTCAATAAAGCCCATTTTCACCGCCTGTATGCATTTCTGCAGACTCTTCCATATTATTTTGTCCAGTTTTGTCTGATGACCATTCCCAGATGTTAGGTTTTGTGGGAGATTGTGCGGCCAGGGATCACCTAGCAGGATGGGGAAAGCTTTCTGTGCACAGGAGCGACTTCTCCTTACGCAACAGTCTGGATTTATTACCTACATACTGTCTATTGATGATATGTTTTACCACTAGTTTCCATTTACAATTATGGCTGTTGCAGAAATATCCTCATAATCTACGCCATATATGACCTTGAATAACAGAACAATGATGTGAATATTGACATTAGAGGAAAATGGTACTTGACCTACATGTAACTTATGATTGTTTTGACATTCAGTCATGTAAGGGTTATGTATAGTGTGTTTGATTAATCTTTGTGCATGTGCATTGATTGTTGTCTGTACATTGGGTTACTTGTCGCTTCTTAACTACTGGCATATCCTATTCCGCACTCCATCTGCATTTTTGTATTGGCACGTCCAACATCTCTGCCATTGTTCGTGATACATGCTCACAACTGTGTTACATACTTCATCAACTGGTGATGGCTGAGGCAAAGATGGGAGAGTGGAAGAGGATTGGCAGGGGATTTGAGGACCAATTCAACTTCCCATATTCTCATATTCTCTGTCTGGTGTTAATGGTCATAACAGATGTGTTTGTGTTTGAGTACAAAGAAGTAATGAAAAAAGACTCCAAACTTTTTACAAAAATAAATATTTATATGTGCAAACTGCCACTTGAGGTAGTGACTACCATATTAGCTTCATATAGTATATTTTGTTACAGCACAATAGTGTAAGTGTGCAGTGTTACACAAGAAAAAAAATAAGGCATGACAACATTACAAATTGTTCCATACATAATAGTATGTAAAGGCAAAAACCAATAGTGACTATGGGTAATGCTGATCATGTTACACATATGTTTGGTTGACAAGATTATACTACTTTAAATATGCAGTAGCCAACATGGATTTAAATTAAATTTACCTAATAACCAACTTTCACTAACGCTAGTGAGCACCATATCTGCCCCATATGGTTAGGTTCTAAGACTAGACTAATGCATTGATGCAAAAAACAATTTTTAACAAGGACAAAATAACAAACATTGGTAGAAATTATATCTAACGAAATAATAATATTTTCCCCATATCCCACATACCAGCAGCTAAGTATCATATGGTATTTGTAGGCATTCAGATTAGTGCAAATATGCGTTACACAACATGTTGTTAAAATAAATGATAAAAAATAAATAACATTTCTCGCAATAGGAGCAGATAATGAAAATAATACAGGTTGACTATGCCTAGTGAACAGCATATTGCTAGCATATGTTGTTTACAGGCATCTATATTACTGCTAATGTCTTAGACACAATAGGAGTTTAAAGTAAATATAAAACCATTACTAACTGTTTTTTCAATCTTAAAATATAAGTTACATACCAAATCACAGCTGGTGGTATGTGGGTGGTGGGATTGGCGGCTTCCCAGCATCTCTTTGTGGTTGGCTTGGATTACCACCTTGACCATCACCCAGTTGGGGTAGATTTTCAGGCCTCTGAGCTAACATCTGACCATGGTCAGGTTGGTGTGTGGGCACAATGCCATACAGATAAGGGAGATTATATTCCTGTCTAAGATGATACCCACGAGAATCATACCCCCCAATATGATCATGTTGAGCACATCCCGGTTGGGACCAGCCTGCAAAACTGGATCTGTACAAGTTGTCATATTGGGAAGTCGGATTATAGGCAGACATTTGACCCTGTTGTTGCCAACGTTGTTTCTGTGGGGAATAGGTAGAGGTGTAGGTGCCGGTGCAGGAGGATCATTATATCTGTTGGGAAATGAAAGGGGATTAGAACATGTTTGAGAGGTGACCCTAAACTGCATATGTGGTATGTGGTGTGATGTATGTACTTACGGTTTGAGATCCAGAATAGGTGCAAGAAAACCCAGCCTGTCTAAGTAAATGTACTTTCGCTTTCTGGGTGCTGCTGACCCGCTCTCGGCCCTCTGCTGGCGTTGACGCCTGTATTGGTCGCGGATGCTTATCCATCTTCTCATAACATCATCCACTGCAATGAAACATATAATGTAATCATTTATCTAGCTGGACAAAGCCTAATTATTCTGCAGACACGTTATATAGTCATGGGGGTCTAGTAGGATGGGACTATACTACAAATTTGGCGGATAAAATAAGACAATAAAATGGGGGGCTAATTCTGCGCTAGAACTACTCTGTGAGCGTTAAGAAAATTGGCAAACAATCATGTAACTTACTGATTCGCTGATGCTTCTCGCGTGGGCTGTCGCCAAAGTGGGAAAACATCTGCCCACAGATGCGCCTCCATCCCGCATCTTTCCTTGCGCGTTCCACGTAATGTGCATCTCTTTTGTGGCACATTTCGGCCCTCTCCTGCAGCAAGAGTCTCAACATGTCCACATTGATGAGCGTATGCATCATAGCCGACTCTGTGGAGGCGTCCTTCCGGGATGTCTGGCGCTCTTTTTTAGCTAATTTGCATGTGTCAGCTTCCTCCTTATTTCTCGCAAGTCACACGCCTGGTCCGTGTGTAATCCGTTGTTTTCTCGCACTCATAGACTTTCATTGGCGTTTAACGGGCGTAATACTTGTACAATCGCAGCATGCTGCTGGTGTCTTGCACCGTAACATACGCCAGAGAAAAATACGCATGATCAGAGCTTCCCCATAGAGAAATATTGGTCCGTGTGTAATGCGTGGTTTTCACGCTTCTCACTCGTCCGTATTCCTACCTAGTGTGACGCCGGCCTAAAGGCAAATTACAGAACCTAGAGCTAATATTGGCGAATAAACAAGCAACTCTGGTAGACCGTTTGTTAGAGGCATTCCCGGCACACAGCAGCGGTGCAGGTTCTACCACGAGCCGTACTGGGCAACATGGAAGAGGTGTTCGTGGTACACACAGCCGATGTGGCTTTGGAGACATGGGTTTCATGACCATGTTGTGTACTGATTTCTCGAGTACCGCTCACACGACTGGTAATACTGAATCGATTGCAACAGACAGGAGACAGCAGTTGTCAACTATGGTTCAAAATTACCTCTCCGCCCCTATCGATGTTCTCCCTCACAGTTCATTCCCCTTTGACTACTGGGCCTGTAAACTGGACACCTGGCCTGAATTGGCACAAAATGCCTTACAGGAGCTCACTTGCCCTTCTGGTAGTGTGCTATCAGAGTCTTCAGTGCTGCTGGATCAATCCTGACAGAAAGAAGGACCCGGCTGTCAACCCAAAATATAAAGGTGATCTCGCCTTCATTAAAATGAACCATGCCTGGGTTTCAAAGGATTTTGTACCACCTTCCCTGATGACACATAGGTTGCCAGCAAAATGGCTCACTTTGTTCTCCTCTTCCTCCGACTTCTCCAATTCCTCCATTTGTAGCTGCTGAACGTCCAGCCTACACCTCAACATATGGCAGTTTTTCCACCTCCCTAACTGGACTGTTCCCCCCCAGGGCCTGTGTCAGCACCTGGCGAACCCGGGCAAGTGCCCGTGCCCTGAGCAGGTGGGGGGCCCTCTCGCCGTCAGAGACACCGCCGTACTATGAGGGACCCTGTGCCAGTGAGGGCACCCACGAGTGGCCCCCGCCTCCTTGCTCAGGGCCCCAGCACTTGCAATACTTACCTCTCCATGCTCCACCGCTGTGTCGTCTTCCGCGTTTCATGACAGTGACATTCAGGTCAGAGAGTGCGATGTCACATCTGTTCGCCCTCTGCCTGAACAGTCACAGTGCAGAGAGCTGGAAGATGGCAATGCTGAGGAGTCCAGAGTAGAGCAGTGCCCAGCGAGGAGAGGTATTTCATTTTTTTTAATGTTTGGAGCAATATATGGGGAGCATTATACACTGGAGAATTATATATGGGGCCTATCATACACTTGAACATCATAGATAGGGCCCATTATACACTGGAGCATTGTATATGAGGCCCATCATACACTGGAGCATTATAAATGGGGCCCATCAAACACTGGAGCATCATATGAGGCCCATTATATATGGCACATCATATGGGGCACATTATATATGGAGCATCACAAGGAGCCCATTATATATGGAGTATTATATATGGGGATCATTATATTTGGAGCATTATATGGGGCTCATCATACACTAGATCATCATATATGGGACCCATCATATACTAGAGCATCATATGGGGTTCATTATTTATGGGGCATCATCATATGGAGCACATATGGGGCCTATTCTATATGGAGCATTATATGGAGCCCACTCTGTATAGAGCAATATATGAGGCCCATCATATACTGTATGGAGCTTTATATACGACTCATTATACTGTATGGAGCAATATGTGTGGCTCATTATACCCTATGGGGACCGTCCTATACTGTATGGCACATTATATGGGGACCATCATATATTGGAGCATTATGTGGAGCTAATCATATACTGTATGGAACATTATATGGGACCAATTATGTATGGAGCAATATATGGGGCTCATTATATACTGTATAGAGCAATATATGTGGCTCATTATACTGTATGAAGCATTATATTGGTCCCATTATTCTGTATGGAGCATCATATATCGGACTCATTATTCTGTATGGAGCAATACTGTCCGGTTTTTGAGCTATTGTAGAATTTACAATAGATATCACTCATGTAATGTAAGAAGTGAAGTATTTGGCATTGTACTATACCTATATTTCTCTGCCGTATTGGAGCATCATGAATTGTGGTATGCTTTAAAGGGGCCCACTGAGACTCTTTCACACGGGGCCCACAAAAACCTGGAACCAGCCCTGCCCCCACACAACTTTAGCCAATTAACCCCCAGTTTTCAATGTGTTACTATTATTATAAAGTAATTTAAGGTTGACAAGCTTAAGTAATAAGAATTGATGTCGTTAGCATTGAAATGGGCACTGTAGGTGTGTTTACTGTCCTCCACTCACTGCCGACTTTTATTCCCCATTGACTTGCATTGGGGTCGGGTCGGGTTTCGGTCGGAACTCGGACTTTTGCAGATAGTCGGCCAATTTCGTTCGACTCGACTTTTGATAAAGTCTGGTGGTCCGAAACCCGACTCGACCCTCCCGGAGGCAAAGTCGCTCATCTCTAGTCAATAGCCACAAAGGTACATATTAAACAGAGGAAAGAGTCAAAGTAGTAGTCAGGAAATGGTCAGTGGTCAAAATACCAGGAGGATAACGGATCTGAACAAAATGGGTTATACGGATGGTCAGAGCGAGGTCCAAAATCAGGCAACGATACACCAACATGCAAAATACAAGGCATAGATTAAACCAACCATACTAGCTGTCATGATCCATTCCTGGGTTTAGTCTGTCTGCCCTTGGTCCGGGCGGATCATGTCAAGGGTTAACTTTGCTCTGCCTCATTCTTGGCTCAGGTTGGCTATTTAGCTCTCACACATCCTGCTAGCAGTGTGAGCTATACTGCTACCTTCGGCTTGTGAACCTGACTGGTAACCCTTGATTTGTCCTGCTGTTATCCCTGACTTGTCCCGTGTCTGTTGTTTCCCTCTGTCTGCCCTGTTCCCTGCATTTCCCTGCTTGTCTGTTTGATTCTCTGGTTTTTGACTCGGCTTGTATTCGGACTCGTTTTCTGCTTTCTGTCTTTGTCTTATCTGCTTCTGACAGTTGCTGACCTCCTGGCTTTCTCCTGACCACGCATATTGCTTATTCCTTTTGTCCTGCTGCCTCCGTATGGTTTTGACTTGGCTTGCCTGACCACGCTCACGCCACTTGGTGGCACCTGTGTTTCTGCTCTGTAGAGGACTTGCTGAGACCTGTGATTCTTCCTGACTCAGTTTTGGACGTTTTTTGCTGCCACCTGGTGGTGGTTTTGGCTGCTGCAGTGCAGGCCTACTCTGGTAGTGTGTAATCCCTTCTCCCCTCTGTAACCTACAGGTGGAGCACATACTACCCTGCATTACAGCTGCTTGACATTATAGCTCACCCCTACATATACATATAAAGGGATTTCTGCATTTTTTTTTTCTCTGCTCTGTTTGCTATGGATCCGCTCCATACCTTGGCAGATCACATGAATAGTTTGGCATTAATTATGCAAGACCTATTTGTGCAACAGAGGGAGCTTTCTAACACAGTAATATCGTTGCAGACTGACTGTAAGCATTCTAACACTGTCGATGTTTCTTTGCACTCTCCTGAACCTACAGTAAAGCTCCCAGATACCTTCTCCGGGGAGAGGGAGAAATTCAGTACCTTTAGGGAGGGTTGCAAACTATGGTTTTCACTTAGACCCCTATCTTCTGGTGATGAGAGTCAGCGGGTGGGGATAATCATTTCCTTATTGCGGGAGGGACCTCAGTCGTGGGCTTTCTCTCTACCTGCTTCTGCCCCTGAACGTGTGTCTGTGGACAGATTCTTTGAGGCTTTGGGACTGATTTATGATGAACCAGACCGGGTCAGGGTAGCAGAGGACATGATCATGGGTCTCTCTCAGAATGAACTCACTGCTGAACAGTATTGTTCTGAGTTCAGGAGGTGGTCTGTTGAGGTGTCCTGGAATGACTCTGCTCTAAGACGCCTGTTTGAGAGAGGATTATCGGATCATCTCAAGGACGCGCTGGCCCTTCATATGCCGCCCAGTTCCCTGGAAGAGGCCATGACCCAGGCCATTTGTATGGACTGGAGGTTACGGGAGAGAGGAATTATCCAGCATGAGATTCACGTATTGCCTGCCAAGTCTGAGGTGGTGTCATTCAAGGAGACTATGGAAGTTGGTACCATTAATTTCAAGGAGAAAGAGAGGAGTACCTGAAGGACTTTGGGGACGTGTTCTCCGAAAAAGAGGCTGAGGTTTTGCCACCCCACCGTCCTTATGATTGTGCAATTAATCTTATTCCTGGTTCTAAATTGCCCAAAGCCGGTTTGTACAATCTTTCTGGCCCGGAACGTACTGCTATGAAAAACTATATCTCTGATAGCCTACGCAAAGGTCACATCCGTCCCTCTGTCTCACCTGTGGCCGCGGGATTCTTTTTTGTTAAGGAAAAAGATGGTGGTTTACGCCCATGCCTCGATTTCCGAGAACTAAATAAAATTACGGTGAGAAATACCTACCCTCTCCCACTCATTCCTGATCTTTATAACCAAGTGTCTGGGGCTAAGTGGTTTTCCAAACTTGATCTCAGGGGAGCATATAACCTTATCTGTATTCAGGAAGGGGATGAGTGGAAAACGGCATTTCTCACCTCTGAAGGTCTGTTTGAAAATTTGGTCATGCCCTTTGGTCTCACGAACGCGCCCGCCGTATTTCAGAACTTCATGAATGATGTTTTCTCTGATTTTATCGGGCGCTTTATGGTTGTATACTTGGATGATATCCTTGTTTTCTCGCCTGACAAGGAATCTCACATTGGTCATCTATGTGCTGTTCTTCATAGGTTACGGGGTAATTCTCTGTTTGCTAAACCCGAGAAATGTTTGTTTTGTGTCCAGGAGCTTTCCTTTCTGGGGATCATCCTTTCGGCCAATGGGTTTCGGATGGATCCCGGGAAGGTACAGGCCATTGTTGATTGGGTGCAACCCAGAGACCTCAAGGGGTTGCAGCGTTTTCTGGGTTTCGCCAATTATTATCGAAAATTCATCAAGGGGTTTTCTCAAGTGGTCAAACCACTCACCGATCTCACTCGCAAGGGGGCTGATCTCAAAGTTTGGTCAACCTTAGCAGTTGAAGCATTTGTTACACTAAAGAAATGTTTTATGTCTGCTCCTGTATTGGTTCAGCCCGATCCATCTGAACCGTTCATTGTAGAGGTGGACGCATCTGAGGTGGGAGTGGGGGCTGTGTTGTCACAGGGACCCGTTACCTTGACTAATTTAAGACCATGTGCCTTTTTCTCCGGGAAGTTCTCTTCTGCAGAGAGGAACTATGATGTGGGTAATCGGGAGTTATTGGCCATAAAATTGGCTTTTGAAGAATGGAGGCATTTTTTGGAGGGGGCGGTTCATCGGATCACGGTTATCACGGATCACAAAAACTTGTCTTATCTTGAATCTGCTAAACGGTTGACTCCTAGACAGGCTAGGTGGTCGCTTTTTTTTTCTCGTTTTCACTTTTCAATCACTTTTCGGCCTGGTTCCAAGAATGTCAAGGCTGATGCCTTATCTCGCAGTTTTGATTCAATATCACCCCTGAACCTCCATTCTTCAGCACGGAGTGGTTGTTGCGGGGGTATCCTCTGAATTGGAACAGGAAATTCAGAAGGCTCAGTATCTTGCTCCTTCCTCTTTGCCTGATAATAAACTCTTTGTTCCCGTTCAATACAGGTTGAGGGTTCTCCGGGAATTCCATGATTCTGCTCTCAGTGGACACCCGGGGATCTCAGCCACTCGGAAAGCCATTGCTAGGCTATTTTGGTGGTCCTCCATGAACTCTGATATCACTATGTTTGTGTCTGCTTGTGATACCTGTGCCCGTGCTAAGAGCTCACATAACCGGCCGGCCGGGGAATTGGTGCCATTGCCAATTCCAGATAGACCTTGGACTCATTTGTCCATGGACTTCATCACTGATCTCCCTCCTTCTAATGGCAAAACTGTAATCTGGGTAGTGGTTGACAGATTCAGTAAACAGGCACATTTTGTACCTCTGGCAGGATTGCCTAATGCTAAGACACTATCTAGGTTGTTTGTTGAGCACGTTGTACGACTGCATGGCATGCCTTTGAGTGTGGTTTCTGATAGAGGGGTACAATTTGTGTCCAAATTTTGGAGGGCATTTTGTAAAAGACTGGGTATTTGCTTAACCTTCTCCTCTGCTTACCATCCTGAGACCAATGGGCAGACGGAGAGGACCAATCAGTCACTCGAACAAATTTTGAGGTGTCTTGCTACGTCTCAGCAGGATGATTGGTGTTCTTCATTGCCTGTGGCTGAATTTGCATTCAATAATCGGATTAACCAGTCCACTGGCACCTCTCCATTCTTTTGTAACTATGGTTTTCACCCCCATTTTGGCGAATTTTCTAGACTGGATTCAGGATGTCCAGGGGCTGATACGGCAGTACAAAAATTGGGGGAGGTGTGGAGGGAGGTCCAAAAGAACATTGGGGAGGCTCAGGGCAAACATAAATTTTTTGCGAATAAGCGACAGTCTGTAGGACCTATGTTCCTGGTGGGAGATAAAGTATGGTTGTCCACCAAGAATATTCGTCTAAAGGTTCCCTCTGCTAAGCAGGTCCCAGATTTATTGGTCCTTACGAGATCATGGAGGTGGTCAATCCTGTTGCCTTTCGGTTACGCCTTCCTCCGTCACTCCGGATCCCCAATGTGTTTCATAAATCCCTTCTTAAGTCATTTGTACCATCTTCCACAGGGCCTCCATCCCCTCCGCCTCCTGTCTCTGTGGATGGTCAGACTGAGTTTGAAGTGGAACGGATTGTGGATTCGCGTAGGGTCCGTAGTTCACTTCAGTATTTGGTCCATTGGAAGGGTTATGGTCCTGAGGATCGATCTTGGGTCCCGGCACGATCGGTACATGCTGATCGATTGGTTCGGGCATTTCACGCACGTTATCCTGGGAAGTCTGGGGGTCCGGTGGCCCCCCTTGAGAATAGGGTACTGTCATGATCCATTCCTGGGTTTAGTCTGTCTGCCCTTGGTCCGGGCGGATCATGTCAAGGGTTAACTTTGCTCTGCCTCATTCTGGGTTCAGGTTGGCTATTTAGCTCTCACACATCCTGCTAGCAGTGTGAGCTATACTGCTACCTTCGGCTTGTGAACCTGACTGGTAACCCTTGATTTGTCCTGCTGTTATCCCTGACTTGTCCCGTGTCTGTTCTTTCCCTCTGTCTGCCCTGTTCCCTGCATTTCCCTGCTTGTCTGTTTGATTCTCTGGTTTTTGACTCGGCTTGTATTCGGACTCGTTTTCTGCTTTCTGTCTTTGTCTTATCTGCTTCTGACAGTTGCTGACCTCCTGGCTTTCTCCTGACCACGCATATTGCTTATTCCTTTTGTCCTGCTGCCTCCGTACGGTTTTGACTTGGCTTGCCTGACCACGCTCACGCATTGGTGGCGCCTGTGTTTCTGCTCTGTAGAGGACTTGCTGAGACCTGTGATTCTTCCTGACTCAGTTTTGGACGTTTTTGCTGCCACCTGGTGGTGGTTTTGGCTGCTGCAGTGCAGGCCTACTCTGGTAGTGTGTAATCCCTTCTCCCCTCTGTAACCTACAGGTGGAGCACACACTACCCTGCATTACAGCTGCTTGACTGTAGCTGATTCTATGGCTGACTGCTATCTGTGTCTGCATGCTCAGTTAAGGAACTGAATCAAGAGATCTGGGAGCACTTGACAGGAGCTCAACACCTCTTATTCTCAGATTGGATGGCCGACTTGTCAATGAAAACACAGACAGCTCAGCACACCCCTGCACCAGACTGGACAACTGAGCTGTCAATCACTACATGGACAGCTCAGTACAGACGAGTAAAATCGTTACAGTACCCCCTAGGTTTCCCAGGAAACATCAGATGGAAGGTCCTGACTAACCACTCATTCTTCACATCTTGAGCTGGGATTCAGGATCCCTCTGCAGGTCTGAATCCTCTCCAGAGGATGAGGTACTGGAAGGAAGTTTGGACCCTACCATAGTCTACAACTCTCTTCACCTCATTTTCTAAAGTGCTATTAAAAGCAACCGGAGGAAGAGGGGAAAAGGGCGACATCACCGAGGGGACAAACGCTTTCAGCAGGGATTTATGGAAGACATTAGTGATGTGGAGATGGAGGAAACTTCATCCTAAAGGCCACAAGATTGACCAAAACTAGAATTTGATGAACTTCGGACCCAACTTTGCCTATGGTACCTTAAGTTTGATATTTCTGGATGACAGCGAACCCTATCCCCAAACTTAAAAGCAGGACCACCAAATATCTATCAACCTTCCGTTTTTGGCGAATCTGAGCTGTCCCAACATTCTTTTGAACCTCCCTACAGACATCCCCAAGCCTCTACACAATGATTTCCACCAAGGACATTCAGAACTAATTGTAGAAAACTCACCAAAATGAGGATAAAAACCATAATTACAGAAAAACAATGAGATGAGCTTCCATAGAGTGATTTACCAGACTGTCACAAAACACCTTAAAATTTGTTCCAAAGATGAGTTTGTCCTCTCAGTCTGAGTCTCAGTCAGTTTGTTTCAGGGTGGTAGGCAGAAGAAAATTATAAGTCAATCCCAAATTGACAACAAAAATCTCTCTAGAATTTAGAGACAAATTTCACTTCCCTATCAGACACAATGTTAAGAGGGACCCCATGTAACCTTAAAATATAAGAAATAATCAACCTGGATAATGTTTCTGCATTAGGCAACCCTGACAAAGGAACAAATTGAGCTTGTTTGCTGAATCGATCAACTACACCCAAATAGTAGCTTTACCACCAGAACGAGGCAAATCCATAATGAAATCCATGGACAGATGAGTCCATGGTTTTTCTGGAATTGGCAATAAATTGAATTCTACGGCTCGCCAGGACAGACAGTAGCATGTGGACAGACTTCACAAGCGAATACAAAATCTTTAACTCTTTCATGACCAGAAGTATTTTTGTTTTTATGTTTTCGTTTTTTGCTCCTCTTCTTCCCAGAACCATAACTTTTTTATTTTTCAGTTAATATGGCCAGGTGTGGGCTTGTTTTTTGTATGACCTGTTATACTTTTGAACAACACCATTGGTTTCTTAACATATCGTGTAACAGAAAATGGAAAAAATTCCAATTGTGGTGAAATTGCAAAAAAATTGCAATTCCATAGTTGTTTTTTTTTTTACCATGTTCACTAAATGTTAAAACTGACCTGATCAGATCGACTGTGTGTAACAGAAATTCTCACTTGCTATGAGCACTGCCCACCAGCAATGACAACCCGGCAATGACAACCATAGAGGTCTGCTTCAGACCTCTTGTTGTCATGCCAACCCATCGATGACCCACAATCATGCGACGGGGTCACCGACGGGCAGGATTTACTTCACACTGCCAGTAAGCGCAAGTTAAATGCATTTAACTAGCTAACAACTACTGGTGGACATGTCAGCTGTACAGTATACATTAGCTGACATGCTGACAATGCTGATGAGCAGGGTCTTGTCCCAAGAAAAGCTCTGGACGTCCTATTGCCTAAATATCCTAAAGTACCTACTTTCTACTTATTACCAAAGGTGCATAAGGATGCCCAGAACCCACCTGGAAGACCCATTGTCTCTGGCATAGGAGGGTTGAGCGAGAATGTGTGTAAGTACATTGATCATCATTTGAAACCCTTGGTTGAAACGCTCCCCTCCTATGTCAGAGATACTACTGACATTCTCACTAAGGTTGACGGACTCTCCCTCGAAGCGGACATGTTGTTGGTGACTATTGATATTGAATCTTTATATACCTCTATCAGACACAGTGATGGACTTCGGGCAGTTCGCTTTTTTTTGAAGCCGCCAACTGGGATGGCCATTTTTTGGAGTTTATATTGGATTTGTTGGAATTTGTTTTAACAAAAAACTTTTTTGTTTTTAAAGACAAATTTTATTTGCAGACACAGGGGACTGCTATGGGAGCGGCGTGCCATCCGTCATATGCAAACCTGTTTCTTGGCTTTTGGGAGAGGCAGGTTTTCTTTGGTGACGGAGCGCACGCCGCTGACCTAGTGGTGAGATGGTTTCAGTACATTGATGATGTACTCATGATTTGGAAGGGTAGTGAAGCCAGCCTGTCAAAATTTATGCAATATCTTAATGTGAATTCCTTTAATCTCAAATTTACATTTAAATATCATGCTAAGTTTATTGATTTTTTGGACGTGACATTGTGCGTAGCGGAGGATGGCTCTATAGAAACTGATTTCTACCGAAAAGAGGTCAACTCTCTTTTGCATGCCTCCTCTGCGCACAATTCATCCGTTATTAAGGCCATCCCAGCTGGACAATTTTTGAGAAATAGACGGACATGCTCGACCATGACCCGCTTCGAGCGACAGTCCGTCATCCTTACTGAGCGCTTTAGAGAAAGGGGATACAGCAATAGTTCCATTAAGGCGGGGTACAGACGTGCTAAACGGACTAAAAGAGAGGATCTTCTGGTAGCAGCAGGAAGGAAGAATTTGAGGAGTTCGAATGAGTTAAGATTCATCTCTACATCCAACAGTCGCTGGGGTCAGATTTGTGACATTTTGAACAGACATTGGTCCGTTTTACATACCGATGCTGTTCTGGCGGCTAACTTATCCCAATGCCCTGCATTGACGCAGCGGATGGGGATGAGTTTAAGAGGTCATTTGGTGAAGAGCCATTATGTGGCAAAATCCCAATCTTTCTTTCAAATATCAAATCCACGCGTGGGTTGCTTCCCATGCGGTTCGTGCGTTGCGTGCCCTAATATTCTCAGATGTGGGACCTTCAAGAAATCTGATTGGAGCAAGGAGTACACGATTCGTGAATATATTTCATGTAATACTACACACGTGATCTATTATGCTACGTGCCCCTGCTCCCTTATATATGTGGGCCTCACATCTAGGGAACTTAAAATCAGGACACGCGAGCACGTACGCGACATTGCAGCTGCCAGAGAGGCTGTAGATGTCTCTGTTTTGAAAACATTACCACGACATTTCCGTTTATGTCACAGATCTGATCCCAGTGGACTAAAAATTAGATGTATTGATAGAGTCCGTGGTGGTGTCAGGGGTGGCAATTTGAATCGCCTTTTGGCCCAACGCGAATGTAGGTGGATTGTCACCCTTGACACAGTTGCACCTAAGGGATTAAATGAAAAATTGACATTTGTGCCGTTTTTATAATTGACCTTTTTGGTGATGCTGTCCCCATAGATATATAGATATGTCCAACACAGTCTCGTTCGCCATGCTCAGTGTGTGTTTTCTCATCCTGATAATATATGAATCTACCCACTTTGTTTTTAATGTTTTATTTCTAATTTATGTCATTTCTTCAGTTTTTTATGTAGTTTATCAATGTCGGTGTGTTGAACTTTGGAGATTTCTTATGGTATGCTGCTTTCCATATGATCGATTTTTGATCCATTCTGGCTGGACATCTGGGATTAGAAGATCATCGATCTTATTATTTATGTTGTTATCTGACTAAGGATACAATAATGTTGTTTATAATTATTATGAGTTTCATTTACTGTCACCTTGACAAAATGTTGCACTGTCACTTTATATTATATATATCACCTTTTTATTTATGGATATTGATGAGTATTATTGGTGATATTATTTGTAATACACATCTATGTTAGTTTAATTATCTGGATTATGGTTTATTTTAACATCGAAATTGCTTTCTCACTGGTCACTTTATATTTTTACATTCATTTCGGTCTCTTCTAAGATGTCCACCCTCATGGTCTCCAAAATGATGGCCGCTGTGGTGCGCGCATGCGCCGTACTCCACGCCTCTTCTGCCTTCCTCTATGGCCGTCAGTAACGCTTCGGGCGCATACCTATGACGTCATGAGGCGATATTTCGCCCATATGCACGCGAGGCAGTGACGGCCAGGGGGGGAAGGGGGCGGTACTTTGTTTGGCGTGTGATGTCAGACGCATGTGCGCCGCTACACACCGGCACCATTTGGATTATGACAGTGTATTTAAACCCTGGGGTCATGGCACTATGTGTCCCCTTTTGAAAAATCACTGCCGCGAAACACGCGTCAGGGGGTCTGCAGGGGGCGCACAGACTGGACCTTTTGAGATGGGTAAGAGTTATCATTAACATATATGGTGTGCAATATAATGATTGACGGTCTATATTGATCTTGATGGTTTAAAAACACTATTTGGCACACACCATTTACTTATAGGTGTTGATTAGATTACCTTGATTTACCCTGGTTACTATTTAGTCTGTGCTACCCCTGCAATGTTACCTGCAGTTTATTCCTCCATTCATCCCTGTATTTTGGGCCATTATTGTTGGCATTAATTGTTTATCAATAAAGCTTTTTGTATTTTTATAAAAGATGTTGTCTATACTCCTCTGTTCTGGTGTGTATTATTAGCTGACATGTGCCTGGAAAGGTGCAGTCTCAGCGCCGGAGCCCGCACCAAACAGTGGGAGTTCAACATCGACCCACTTTTAAGCTTGATGTTGGAAAGTGGTTAATATCAATTTACATGGATGGCCACCAAAATACTCTAGCAATAGCTTTTCATTTAACAATAACCCCAGGATCACCATTCAAGAAGGAATCATGAAACTCTTGTAACAGACGCAATCTTAAGCCCCCGTCACACACAGCGATCTCGCTAGCGAGATCGCTGCTGCTTCACTAGTTTTGTGATGCAACAGCGATCTCCCCTGCGATATCACTGTGTGTGACACTGATCAGCGACCGGCCCCCCTGCCGGGTATCGCTGATCGTTGTCCAAAGGCCAGGACATTTTTTTGATCTGTTGGTCTCCCGCTGGCCAGCACGCATCGCTGTATGTGGCAGGCAGGAGACTAGCGATCAGCTGGTAACCAAGGTACACATCGAGTTTCCAGGCATCACGCATCACCTGGAAACCTGATATGTACCTTGGTTACCAGCTCCCTGCACCAGCGGGCTGGTACAAAACGTGCACTGCGGGTAACAAAGCGACGTTACCCGCAGAGTTGCTGTCCTGGTCGCTGCCTGAGCTGCCTGGTTGGCAGCTCACCAGCGATCATGTAGCGACACACCAGCGATCCTGACAAGTGCATATCGTTGTCAGGATCACTGGTGTGTCGCTATGTATGAAGGGGCCCTTAGTTATACAGGCACAAATAATTTGGATCCTGGAATAGACAAAGGAGTCAATGACTGGTCTCTATAGATCTCCTATTCCAAGTCTAAGGTTACCATAGAAACCACAATACCCTGAGGAAGAGTGGAGGACGGAAGGTCTCGGGGAGATACTTGAATTGAGACTGAGTGATAACAATAGATGAGTGAATATTTCAATGTTTGTTTCAGATTACGATTGCTGAATTTGCAACATTTGTTGATTAATTTGTCGAATATTCATCGAACATAACCGAACACCATTCATGTCAATGGGAGGCTAAAAGAAACACATACACAACACCTTATAATGGCCCCAAATGCTGCCAAAACACATCAAATGAGGGACAGACACCAGGAAAGTCATCTCATTTCATCCACAGTACAAATTTTAGCATGGCACTGCAGCAGTCAGCCAGGCATGAGGTATCGGGGTCTGGGACAGCACTTACGGCTTTCAATTGAATGTCTTAGTAAGACGAGGTGGGTGAGGGATTGGTGTAGGGCCACTTTTCTGAGATCCCTGATACCACATGCAACACCTCTACTTGCTTTCATGCTGAGCCACACTCAGGTGGCACAAATATCAGTTTTGTAGACTACCATTGTCATAAAAATATAAGGATAGCAACATAGGTAGTTGAGTGCAAGGAAATGGAGGCCTGACGGTCTCGGAGGCCTACTACTACAGGAAACAAGCATGAAAGAGACCCAACCAAGAGTGTTGACATTTCCAAAAATTATCGGCAGACACCACCAAAGTGGCATCAATTTCACCACACTAGAAATAGTGTAATAGGGACCAACAGGTCTTCCACTACGCCCAACCCAGCAGATGAACACCCTACCAGGACTTTTCACATTTAAACAAATGAGGGCCTTACACCACAGAAGTGGCATCAATTTCACCACAGTAAAAATAGTATAATAGGGACTGACAGGTCCTCCATTATACCCAATTCATCAGATGGACACCCACACAGTACTGTTCACATTTAACAAATGAGGGTCTTACACCACAGAAGTGGCATAAATTTCATGAGAGTAGAAATAGTATAAAAGGGACTGACAGGTTGTTAGGGTTGGCAGAATGCACCAAATAAATATGAATAGTTGGTGCGTTCGCAGCCCGGGGTCCACCGTGCAGGCAGAGCCTGCTGCTAGTAAGATGGCACAATATGGCGGTATAAGCGAGCTCTGTTACTTCACAGAGTCGCTGATATAGAAGCTGGGGCACTATATGGCGGTAAGAGCGAACTCTGTTACTCCACAGAGTCGCTGTGGTAGAGACTGTGTCCTGTTAACCCCACAGGAGCACACAGATAACTGCTGAGCGGATAGCAGTCTGTGGTCATGCAGTCAGTAACGCAAACAACCAACACCTCACCGGAGTAGCCGGTATTCTAGAGGCTATTTCACCCAAGCCCTGAACATGCTGACATAGACACTGAGATAGAGACTGTGTCCTGTTAACACCACAGGAGTACACAGATAACTGCTGAGCGGATAGCAGTCTGTGGTCATGCAGTCAGTAACGCAAACAACCAACACCTCACCGGAGTAGCCGGTATTCTAGAGGCTATTTCACCCAAGCCCTGAACACGCTGACATAGACACTGAGATAGAGACTGTGTTCCTGTTAACACCACAGGAGTACACAGATAACTGCTGAGCGGATAGCAGTCTGTGGTCATGCAGTCAGTAATGCAAACAAGCAACTCCTCACCGGAGTAGCCGGTATTCTAGAGGCTGTTTCAGCCAAGCCCTGAACACTTGCATACAAAACTCCTCACCGGAGGTGCCGGTATTCTAGGGGCTTATTTCAGCCGAGCCTAACCGCATGGGTACATGACCACACTGGCGCAAAGCACATAACAGAATTGATACGAGCGCATGGCTGTGCGGCCATGCAACCCTTTTATAGCCACAGCAACTGCAAGACCTTCCAGAACGAACCAATGGAAGCCTGCCCCAGAACTCGAGCAGCTTCAGGACCTTCCTGGAGGACCAATGGGAGTTGCTGCAGTACCTGAGCATGTGACCCCTGATCTCCAATGAGAAATCTTACCCTGGGCATGCTCAGAAGGGGAAAAGCAGGACTTAGTCCCAAAGTCGTCTGCTCGCCGCTGACCAGTACTGGCTATAATGTCAGAACCCAGAAAGGCAGCAGTATTCCTTTACACAGTATGAGACTGAGCAAGACGCTCTGACCGACGTCTTTGCTGAGCTGGAACCACTGCGGCAGGAGAAGAATGGGAGACTGTAACGGAGATGGCTCGAGGTTCCCCCTGTGCAGAGCTGGGAACTCGACCCCTAACACAGGTCTTCCACTACACTCAATGCAACAGATGGACACCCAACCAGGAGAATTCACATTTCCAAAAATTATTGACAGACAGTGCCAAAGTGGCACCAATTTCACAGTAGTAGAAATATTATAATAGGACCAACAGATCTTCCACTACGCCCAATCCAGCAGATGGACACTCTACCAGGACTTTTCACATTTAAACAAATGAGGGCCTTACACCACAAAAGTGGCATCAATTTCACCACAGTAAAAATAGGATAATAGGGACGGACAGGTCCTCCATTACACCCAATTCATCAGATGGACACCCACACAGGACTCTTCACATTTAAACAAATGAGGATCTTACACCATAGAAGTGGCATAAATTTCACAAGAGTAGAAATAGTATAAAAGGGACTGATGTTATGTTTCGGTAGCTGAGGAGTGCAGGTAAAAAAGGCAATACACCAGAGCAGTTGGAATCTATGAGATTGCAGTACCCTGACTAACCACCACAACTAGAGGCAGCCGTGGAGCGTTCCTACGTTGCTCCTAGACGCCTCGTCACAGCCTGAGAAACTAACTACACCTAAAGATAGAAAGAGGAAAGCTATCTGCCCCGGAGCAGATCCCCAAAGAACATAGAAAGCCCCCAAACATGTAATGGCGGTTAGACAAGAAGAAATACTGACACAGACAGAAAATAGTATGAGCAAACGCTGGGGCCCAAACTACCTAAATAGAAAAGGATAGGAAGGGCACTTACTGCAATCCCAAAAAACCCTGAAAAGCACCAACTCTACTAATTTCAAAAACACCTGAGATCACACGACCTCTACCACCTAAATTAGTTCTCTGCTGTAACAAAATCAAAACAGCAGCCACTGAAAAAACTGGAAAAAGCAAATGTACAAACATCAGTGGCTGAACTAAACTGAGAGGGCAAAAGCCCCCGGAGGGGACCCTGAAGGCCCCCACAGAAGTGCAGGACAAAATGCAAAAATCAAGCACAAAAACAAAAAGAAGAAAATGTCTTATCTGTTAGCAGGAGATGCAGACACGACACAGCAGGCTACAAAGGAAACAGGAATCAAGGATTGAGACCAGAACAATTGATCACCGGCAACCCTGATGGGAAGGCGACTCCCTTATATAAGACCAGTCAGTAACACCTGATTCCCAATCCTCACAATCTTCACTGGACAGTCCAGTACCGCGTGTAACCACCAGAGGGAGCCTCTGCTCAGAACTCATTTCAAGTCCATTCACAACAGTACCCCCCCCTTGAGGAGGGGTCACCGAACCCCCACTTGAGCAACCAGGTCGGTCAGGATGAGTTCTATGATACGCACGGATGAGTCTCCTAGCATGGATGTCCGAAGCAAACACCCAAGAATTGTCTTCCTGACCATAACCTCTCCACTTAACCAAATACTGGAGTTTCCGTCTAGAAAAACGAGAATTCAATATTTTCTCAACCACAAACTCCATATTGCCCTCAACCAGAACAGGGTCAGGAGGCAAAGCAGTAAGAACCACTGGCTCAACAAACCTCTTCAACAAGGACTTGTGGAACACGTTATGGATCTTAAATGTCCCTGGAAGAAGCAAACGAAAAGAAACAGGATTAAGAATCTCCATGATCTTATAAGGTCCAATGAACCTAGGCTTAAATTTAGGAGATGCCACTCTCATAGGAATATTTTTTGAGGACAACCAGACCAAGTCCCCCACTTTAAACCGAGGACCATCAGTCCTATGCCGGTTAGCAAACCGCTGGGCCCTCTCCTGAGAGAGGGACAACCTCTCCACTACCTGGTCCCAAATCTGTTGCATACGCTCCACAACAGAATCAACACCTGGACAGAAGAAGCCTCCGTCTGTCCTGAAGAAAATCGAGGGTGAAACCCAAAATTACAGAAAAATGGAGACATCAAAGTGGCAGAGCTAGCCCTATTATTAAGAGCAAACTCAGCCAAAGGCAAAAAAGAGACCCAGTCATCCTGATCAGCAGACACAAAGCATCTTAGATAAGTCTCCAATGTCTGGTTTGTTCTCTCAGTTTGACCATTGGTCTGAGGATGAAACGCCGAGGAGAAAGACAATTGAACACCAAGTTTAGAACAAAAGGTCCTCCAAAATCTGGAAACAAACATGACTCCTCTGTCAGACACAATGTTCTCAGGAATGCCGTGTAAACGAACCACGTGCTGAAGGAACAAAGGCACCAATTCAGAGGAGGAAGGCAACTTAGGTAATGGCACAAGATGTATCATCTTGGAAAACCTATCACAAATCACCCAGATGACGGTCATTCTCTGAGAAACAGGGAGGTCGGAAAATAAATCCATAGAGATATGGGTCCATGGTCTCTTGGGCACAGGCAATGGCATCAACAAACCACTAGAGCGAGAGCAAGGCTTGGAGCGAGAGCAAGTCCCGCAGGACTGCACAAATTCCCTGACATCACGAGACAAGGTAGGCCACCAAAAGGACCGACTAACCAAGTCTCTGGTACCAAAAATTCCGGGATGACCGGCCAACGCGGAACAATGAATCTCAGACATCACACTCTTTCCACTGGTCCGGGACAAACAATTTCCCAACAGGGCAGCACTCGGGCCTATCCTCCTGACACCCCTCCAGAGCCAGTCTCAAATTGGGCGAGATGGCGGAAAGAACTACACCTTCTTTCAAAATAACAGAAGGATCAGATAACTCAGGAGAGTCCGCAAGGAAACTCCTCGAGAGGGCATCCGCCTTAACATTCTTAGTGCCAGGAAGAAAGGAAACCACAAAATTAAAACGTGTGAAAAACAAGGCCCACCTGGCCTGTCTAGGATTAAGTCGCTTGGCAGATTCCAGATAAACCAGATTCTTATGGTCCGTAAGGACCACCACCTGATGTTTGGCTCCCTCCAGCCAATGTCTCCACTCTTCAAAAGCCCACTTCATGGCCAATAACTCCCGATTATCCACGTCATAATTACGTTCAGTAGGAGAAAATTTTCGAGAGAAAAAGGCTCAAGGGTTACTTTTAGAGGTCTCTGGATCTCTTTGGGACAAAACGACACCTGCCCCAATTTCAGAGGCATCAACCTCCACCTGAAATGGCAGAGAAACATCAGGCTGCCATAGAACAGGAGCAGAAGTGAATCTCTGCTTAAGTTCCTGAAATGCAGAGACTGCCTCAGGAGGCCAATTCACCACATCAGAACCCTTTTTGGTCAAATCAGTTAATGGTTTAACAATAACCGAGAAATTACCAATAAATTTACGATAAAAATTGGCAAAACCCAAAAATCTTTGAAGAGCCTTTAATGAAGTAGGTTGGACCCAATCACAGATGGCCTGAACCTTGACCGGGTCCATTTCAATAACAGATGGGGACAAAATGAATCCCAAAAATGAGATCCTCTGTACACCAAAAAGACACTTTGATCCCTTCACATACAGAGCATTCTCTCTCAAAATCTGGAATACAGTTCGAACATGTTTCACATGAGAGTCCCAGTCATTGGAAAAAATCAAGATATCATCCAAATAAACAATCAGAAATTTATCCACAAAATCCCTGAAAATGTCATTCATGAAGGACTGGAAAACAGAAGGAGCATTAGTGAGCCCAAAGGGCATCACAAGGTACTCAAAATGCCCCTCAGGGGTATTAAATGCCGTCTTCCATTCATCCCCGTGCCTAATGCGATTAAGGTTATATGCCCCCCTGAGGTCAAGCTTGGTAAACCAAGTAGCGTTTTTCACCCGGGAAAACAGGTCAGAAATCAAGGGTAACGGATATTGATATTTCACAGTAATATTGTTCAAAAGACGATAATCAATACACGGCCTTAATGAACCATCCTTTTTGGCCACAAAGAAAAAACCGGCACCTAAGGGTGAAGAGGATGGTTTGATATGACCCTTCTCCAATGACTCCTTGATGTAAGACCGCATAGCATCATGTTCAGGTACAGACAAGTTAAAAAGGCGACCTTTAGGGAATTTACTACCAGGCACTAATTCAATAGCGCAGTCATAGCTCCTATGGGGAGCAAGGATGCAGATTTACTTTCGCTAAACACATCAGAAAAATCAATCAAAAAGTCAGGAACATCCTGAGCCTGGGGGGAGGCAGAAAAAACAGGAGTGTTGGTTTTAACACATTGGCAGCCCCAACTGGTTACAGACACAGATTTCCAATCCAAAACAGGATTATGAGACTGTAACCAAGGGAAACCCAGCACGATAATGTCATGCAGATTATACAGAACCAAAAATTTGCAGCTCTCCTGATGATCAGGTTCAACCCTCATTATCACCTGAGTAGAGAACTGAGGTTTATTCTCAGCCAAAGGGGTAGAATCGATCCCCAGTAGGGGAATAGACTTCTGTAGGGGTATCAAGGGAAACCCACAACGTTTAGCAAAATCAAAATCCATCAGGTTAATAGCTGCTCCAGAATCAACAAAAGCCTGAGCAGAAAATGAGGACAGAGAGCATATCAGAGTAACAGTTAATAAAAACTTAGTCTGAACACTACCCAAGACAACTGAGCGTGCAAAACAACTTCCCCGCTTAGGGCAGACTGAAATAGCATGAGAGGCATCACCACAGTAGAAACATAACCCATTGCGCTTTCGAAACTCATGACGCTGTGCCCCAGAAACCACTCTATCACACTGCATGGATTCAGAAGCAGGTTCACAAGGCAACACTATTCCACGCATACTTCTCCGCTCACGCAAACGTCTGTCAATTTGAATCGCTAATGACATAGAATCATTGAGACCAGAGGGGACAGGGAATCCCACCATAACATCCTTTACATTATCTGACAGACCCTTCCGAAAAAGGGCTGCCAAAGCGTCGTCATTCCATTTGGTCAGGACTGCCCACCTACGGAATCTCTAACAGTATAACTCAGCGTCATCAAGCCCCTGATTTAATGCCAACAAGGCTTTTTCAGCTTGATCAGTGACATTAGGCTCATCGTACAATAACCCCAAGGCCTGAAAAAATGCATCAACATCACTCAAAACAGGATCCCCAGGTGTCAGGGAAAAAGCCCAATCCTGAGGATCGTCGCGCAGGAGAGAGATGACAATTTGATCCTGCTGCGCAGCGTTCCCTGAGGACTTAGATTTTAAGGCAAAAAACAATTTACAATTATTTTTGAAATTCAGAAACTTGGCTTGATCCCCCAAAAACAAATCTGGCATGGGAATCCTAGGTTCCACAACAGGCAACCTAGCAAGATAGGTAGCAATACTCCGAACCTCAGTGGCAAGCTGATCCACACGGCCAGACAACTGTGCAAACTCCATTGAGAGAAAAAATCCTCCCCAGCACCCAGAGATACAGAGGGAAAAAAAAAAAATGCAACAAACAGAAAAATATCTCTGACAACTCTGACAACTTTTTTTTCTTTCACAATATTTTTCCTTTCTGTGAGTACCATACAATTTTCAATTTATTGGGGCCGGTGATACTGTTATGTTTCGGTAGCTGAGGAGTGCAGGTAAAAAAGGCAATACACCAGAGCAGTTGGAATCTATGAGATTGCAGTACCCTGACTAACCACCACAACTAGTGGCAGCCGTGGAGCGTTCCTACGTTGGTCCTAGACGCCTCGTCACAGCCTGAGAAACTAACTACACCTAAAGATAGAAAGAGGAAAGCTATCTGCCCCGGAGCAGATCCCCAAAGAACATAGAAAGCCCCCAAACATGTAATGGCGGTTAGACAAGAAGAAATACTGACACAGACAGAAAATAGTATGAGCAAACGCTGGGGCCCAAACTACCTAAATAGAAAAGGATAGGAAGGGCACTTACTGCAATCCCAAAAAACCCTGAAAAGCACCAACTCTACTAATTTCAAAAACACCTGAGATCACACGACCTCTACCACCTAAATTAGTTCTCTGGTGTAACAAAATCAAAACAGCAGCCACTGAAAAAACTGGAAAAAGCAAATGTACAAACATCAGTGGCTGAACTAAACTGAGAGGGCAAAAGCCCCCGGAGGGGACCCTGAAGGCCCCCACAGAAGTGCAGGACAAAATGCAAAAATCAAGCACAAAAACAAAAAGAAGAAAATGTCTTATCTGTTAGCAGGAGATGCAGACACGACACAGCAGGCTACAAAGGAAACAGGAATCAAGGATTGAGACCAGAACAATTGATCACCGGCAACCCTGATGGGAAGGCGACTCCCTTATATAAGACCAGTCAGTAACACCTGATTCCCAATCCTCACAATCTTCACTGGACAGTCCAGTACCGCTTGTAACCACCTGAGGGAGCCTCTGCTCAGAACTCATTTCAAGTCCATTCACAACAGACTGACAGGTCTTCCACTACACCCAATGCAACAGATGGACACCCAACCAGGAGAATTCACATTTCCAAAAGTTATTGGCAGACAATACCAAAGTGGCATCAACTTCACCACAGTAGAAATAGTATAATAGGGACCGACAGGTATTCCACTACACCCAATCCAGCAGCTGGACACTCAACCAGAAGTGTTTACATTTCCAAAAATTATTTGCAGACAATACCAAAGTGGCACCAATTTCACCACAGTAGAAATAGTATAATAGGGACCGACAGGTTTTCCATTAAGCTCAATCCAGCAGTTAGGACACCTAACCATGAGTGTTCACATTTAAACAAATGAGGGCCTTACATCACAGAAATGGCATCAATTTCACCACAGTAGAAATAGTAAAATGGTTTCCTCCGTCCCCTCCCATCATCCACGAACAACAGAGTATGGAAGATTATGGTCTTCATCTGACATTTGCTCGCCCATCACCTCTTCCTCCTCCATAAGTTCCTCAGATCTTGCAACTTCGACAACAGTTTGTCTGTTACCATCAGCCCCCTCAATCGCAGTAATTCACCCTCCATTGGCACCCGCCTGTTTGACGAAACTCTGGAAGTTAGAGACAATGTTATCCCTTCTGCATACTCTGTTTCCTCCTCTTCTTCTGGTACCACCATCTCCCCCCACAGGCTATTCAAAGTCTGCTCCAGCATATAGATGACCGATATAGTGATGCTGATGAAGGCATTATCAGCGCTAACCATCTTAATAACCATTTCAAAACTGTGCAGAAGAGTGCAGAGGTCCTTAATCTTTGCACACTCTGTAAACTTGATATGCGCTACATCTGTACTGTGTTGGTCCAAGCTATACGACATGACATACTGTGTCAGGACTCATTGCTACTGCCACAGTCGCAACATGTACAGAGTGGAATTCCACCGTTTCGGCACATCGCATATCAACCTGTTAACTGGCAATTTAAAAGATCGGCTTGGATTCCACCACATTTTTTGCAACCAGCCAAGGTAAAGCAGAAAGCTGGGGCTGGTATTCTCAGTCATTAATATTGGCACCCCAAAGCATAATAATAGTGCCCGCAGCCGCCCTAGAAATCTAATAGATGTGCCATTTCTGGCAAGTGGGGCAATATTTGTGAGGTTGATGTCAGCTATTTTATGGCCACTGACATCAAGCCCATAATTAAGTAATAGAGAGGCGTTAACAAGACGCCTCTCCATTACTAACCCCATAGTAAGTTTTGAAATAAATACACAGCTAGAATTAAATCCTTTAATTGAAATAAATGACACAAACTCCTTTTCTTTGAAAAAAAACTTTATGCCCATTACATTGAAGCCCTAGTCCCCTGTAAAAACAGAAAATAATAAACAACCATGATACTCACCTTACACCTAATACGATTCCCATGTCCCCTGTAAAAAAAAGAAAAATAGTAAACAACCATTTCTTTCACGTTTCCAAAGTGAAGATGTCCCAAGCTGTAATCCATATCTGCTATTTGTAGCTTACAACCTGGATGGTGCTATGATGATCCAGTGCTCATGGAAATCTCATTGAGGTCACTGCAGTTCATCATACTGGCTCACAGTGAAGTGTACAAATGCAGCCTGAGAGACCTGCGGTAACTGCGGTGTTGATTTTTATTTCAAATAAAGGACTTTATGTTGGGTGTTTTTTATTTATAATTAGTGATGAGCGAATACGTTCGGCACTATTCATTACTCGCACAAATAGTACGCTATTCGGGCTATTTGTTACTCGGCGAATAATTAGCTATTGAGTGACTTGCCCAGCATGATTGAGTCCAAATTAATTCTGCTGCCTCCTTATGGTGAATGGATACCTCAAAGGTTTCATCTCAATCATGCCATGTGGAGATTTAGATGAAAACCCTGATATAAGTGCTCAGCATAGAGCACTGGGTAAATGTGATTCCAAATGCCACGTAAAATTTTCCCAATAAAAACTTCAACTCAATCCACAAAAAAAGAAAATCCTCACTCAGGTATGTCATCTGTTAATGGAAATATAGGGGGCATCCATAGAACTGGAAAAACAAATGCTCTGGAAAATCATTATGGTTCATAGCCCCCCAAAAGAAATTCAGCAAATTCTATACTTCTAAATCCAAATAGTGCCCTCTCTTTATTGTCCACATGTTTGGCATCTCTGTAGCGTTGAGAGTCTGCCTAATTTACGTATGCGCTGGGCATAATGTACTTTGCATTACAACATACTGGACACTACAATGTACTGGCATTACAATAGCAGATTTGCATTTTTCACTTAGCAACATCCACTGCTGCTTGTTTCTAGTTAACACCTATGAAGTGAAATCATCGCTACACTTGTAGATTAACTCCCAATGGGGTATAATTTTCAAAATGGGGTCACTTGCAGGGGCTATTCCGCTCTTTTCGTACTTGGGAGCTCTGTATATGGAGTTCACAAACTATTCTAGGAAAATCTGCTCTCCTGCAAGACCCTAACGAGTCTCGCCGTGTGGCAAAGCCATACTGTACAGCCAAATAAAGGGTACAGCTACATAAAGCAGAACTTGTGTGACAAATTTTGGTGCCATTTTTCCCATCTCCTCATCTGAAAATGTAAAATTTGGGGCTAATAGAAGTTTTTTATGGTAAAAATTTAATTTCTCCTTTACTTCCCAATGGTATAAAATTCTTTGACACACTATGGTATCAGTATGATCTCTGCACCCTTAGATAAATTAATTCACAGGTGTAATCTGTAAAATGTAGTCACTTATGGGAGGTTCTGCTCTTCTGTCGTGTCAGGGGCTCTCCTAATGGGTCATGGCACCTGCAAACCATAACAGTAAAATCTACACTTTATTATAGCACTCCTTTCCTTCAGAGTATTGCACTGTGCCTCAACAGTAGTTCCAATCACATGCAGGGCATTGGCTCACTTAGTAGAAATTATACAACAAACTGTTAAGTCTATTTTCTCCTATTTTCCCTTATTAAAATTAAAAACATTGGGCCAAAACAATATTTTAGAGGTAAAAATGTAATTATTCGTTCTTCACCACCCAATGGTACAAATTTCTGTGTTGCACATGTGATGTCAAAATTCTCAGTGCACCCCTAGATGAATTCATTAAGAGGTGCCATTTCTAAAATTACATTGCTTATGATGGGCTTCTGCTGTTCCTGCATATCGTGGGCTCTGCCAATGTGACATAGCATCCTCAAACCACTCCAGCAAAATCTGAACTCCAATATGGCCCTTCTTCTCTTCTGAGCTGTGCACTGTGCTTCAAAAGTAGTTTACAACCACATATGAGGTGTCTGTGTACTCTGGAAAAATTGTACAACAAATTGTATGGGGCAATTTCTCCTGTTACCTTTAAGAAAATAAAAAAATTTTGGGCTAAACATTTTAGTGGGAAACGTGATTTTTTTTATTTTCACAGCTCAACGTTATAAACTTCTGTGAAGCACTTGGGTGTTCAAGGTGCTCAACATACATCTAGATAAATTCCTTGAGGGGTCTAGTTTCCAAAATGACACCACTTATTGGAGTTTCCACTGTTTAGGCACATCAGGGACTCTTCAAACATGACATGACATTCGCTAATAATTCCAGACAATTTTGCGTTCAAAATTCAAATGGCGCTCCCTCCCTTGAGACCCCTGCTGTGCACCCAATTAGTAGTTTCCCCCACATTTAGGGTATCGGCCCATTTGGCAGAAATTACACAACAAATTCTATGCTGCAATTCTCCCGGCTTAAAGAACATTTTTGTGGGATAAATTTAAAAGGAATCTGTCACCCCATTTTTGCCCTATAAGCTGCAGCCACCGCCATCAGGGGCTTATCTACAGCATTCTGGAATGCTGTAAATAAGCCCCCGATGTCACCTGCAAGTGAAGATAAACGAGTTATAAAATACTCACCCAGGGGCGTTCCGCCGTCAGGTCCGGTCTGGAGGGAGTCGCAGTCCGGTTCGGCACCTCCAATCTTGTAGCGAAGCCAGCATCTTCTTTCCATCCCGTCGCGGCTCCTGCGCAGGCGCACAGCTCTGCCCTGGTGAGGGCAGAGCAGAGTACTGCAGTGCGCAGGCTCTGGACCTCTCTGACCTTTCCCGGCGCCTGCGCACTGCTGTACTCTGCTGTGCCCTCAACAGGGCAGAGCAGTGCGCCTGCGCAGGAGCCGCGACTGGACGGAAAGAAGAGGCCGGCTTCGCTACAAGATGGGAGGCGCCGAACCGGACCACGATGGTGGACCGCCCCTGGATGAGTATAATATAACTCGTTTATCTTCACTTTCAGGTGACATCGGGGGCTTATCTACAGCATACCAGAATGCTGTAGATAAACCCCTGATGGCGGTGGCTGCAGCTTATAGGGCAAAAATGGGGTGACAGATTCCCTTTTAATTTTGAATTTTCACAACTTAATGTTATATATTTCTGTGAAGCATCTGGGTTTTTAAGGTGCTAACCACAGATCTACATAAGTTCCTCGATTGGTCTAGTTTCCAAAATGGGGTCAATTGTGGGGGGTTTCCACTGTTTAGGCACATCAGGGGCTCTCCAAATGCGACATGGCGTCTGCTCACGATTCCAGGCAATTTTGCAATAAAAAAGTATTTTCTGAGCCCTGCAATGCACCTTAATAATAGCTTTCTCCCACATATGGGGTATCAACATGCTCAGGAGAAATTGCACAACAAATTTTGGTTTTCATTTTCTCCAGTTACTTTTGTGAAAATAAAAAAATTATGTCTACATAAAATTTTTGTGAAAAAAAGTTAAATGTTTATTATTTCCTTCCACATTGCTTCAGTTACTATGAAGCACCTCAAATGTTAATTCAATTCTTGAATGATGTTTTGAGGACCTTGAGGGGCACAGTTTTTAGACTGGTGTCAATTTTGGGTAGTTTTTGTCATATAGGCCCCTCAAAGTCACTTCAAATGTTATGTAGTACCTAAAAAATAGTTTTGTAAAATTTTGTTGGAAAGATTAGAAATGTTATAATTTTCTTTCTAAACTCCTAACAAAAATAAATTATGTTTCAAAAATTGTGCTGATGTAAAGTAGACATGTAGGAAATTATTTATTACCCATATTGTGTGATATAACTCTCTGGTTTAAGGGCATAAGAATTAAAAGTTTGAAAATTACTACATTTTCAAAGTTGTTGTCGAATTTCCTTTATTATCACAAATAAACACAAGTCTTGTAGAACAAATTTAACCACTATCAGTAAGATCAATAAGTCCCAAGAAAACATTCTCCAAATCACTAAGATCTGTTAAAGTTTTACTGAGTTATTACCTTAGGCCGGGATCATACATGCGAGAAACTCACACGATTCTCATGCGAGTCTCTCGAATGAACACCCAGCACTGCCGCCGGCATGCGAGTGCTGTCCGATTTTTCTGCACCGGTGACCTTTGAAAAGCTGGCAATTCATCACCGGCTATACAGTAAAATCACACTGACATGTTTAAGAATGGAAAGAATATAAATATATATATACACATAGAATACATATATATGTACATGTCATTGAGACATATATATATATATTTATAGTTCATACACTTCTACATAGCATAATAGCCGCTAATTCAATTGCCGGCTTCTGTAAAATCATTACAGAACCCGACATGAAATGACACATGGTCTACATACAGTAAACCATTTAATTTCATTTAGTTTAATATATGATTTTGACTAATAATTAGTTGAGTGTATGTGTTAGTTTAATGTCTAAATTCGTTCTAAAAAAATGTGTGGGCTCCTGCGGTATTTTCTCTGTCAGATACGGAAAGCCAGTGAGTGAGGACAGATATTAATAGCCTTGAGAGAGACCATTGTTTTTGGGCCCCCCCTCGCTACTAACATCTGCCCCCAGCCACCCCAGAAAAGGCACATCTATTTTCAGACACTTAGCCCCTCTATTCCCATTGCCTTTAGTGGTGGCTCATGGGTTAATTAGGTGTTAATGTCACCTTGCTATTGAAAGGTGACATTAATCCGAGTTAATAATGGAGAATTGTCAATTAGACAACTCTCCAATATTAATCCTAGAGCATTAAAGGGTTAAAAAAACACATGCACATTAATTAAAAATTATTTTTACGAAATAATTACACAGTTTTTGACCAAATTTTATTATACTGCCAATTTATCTGAATCCCTTGTTCTCCTGTAATAAAAATAAAATAATAAAGCAACAATATCCATACCTCTCCGCCGTTCAGTCAGGTCCCCGCTGTAATCCATCACAAGGGGTTAACAGGTTTACAGCAGGGACCGGTGCTAGATGAACTGATTAGCGTGGGAAGCTTAATTAAATTTTTCCTACGCTATCGAGTTTACTTCAGGTCAGCCAGGGACTCTGCGCAGTCTCACTGACTACTGCAACCCTGACAATACACTTACATAGCAAAATCCTGCTGACAGATTCGCTTTACCTTTAATGTGTATAACTTAGGTTTTAAATTGTTTTGCAGTTTGATTAGTGTTAGTATCTTTTAAGGCCTATTCACTTGTAAGACGAAACCAGGACACAGGAGGAATTTAAAATTTATCATCAGTTTCAATAAAAATTACTAGCACTGTTAATGAAATATCAATAATAATTATTTTATTTCTATAGCGCCAACATATTCCGCAGCACTTTACCTTATAGAGGGGACTTGTAGAGACAATAGACATTACAGCATAACAATAAACACAGATCAAAGTAGATACCAAGAGGAATGAGGGCCCTGCTCGCAAGCTTACAATCTATGAGGAGAAAGGGGAGACAAGAAAGGTAAATGGTAGCAATTGCTTTCATTGTTCGGACCAGCCATAGTGTTCGAATCGGGTGTTCATGTAATTCTGCATGAACCAGTTAACAGCCAAAGTATGTAGCAGTACAGACACAGAGTGCTATTAAATGCATAAAGCAGGTGAGAACATAATACGAGGTACCTGATTATGGTAGAAAATTTTTGAATGCGCCAACAGGGATAGTTAGGTTAATGCGTTGAGGCGGTATGCCAATCTGAACAAATGCGTTTTTAGGGCACGCTTAAAACTGTGGGGATTGGGGATTAATCATATTAACCTGGGTAGTGCATTCCAAAGAATTGGCGCAGCATGTGAAAAGTCTTGGAGACGGGAGTGGGAGGTTCTGATTATTGAGGATACAAACCTCAGGTCATTAGTAGAATGGAGGGCACGGGTAGGTTGGTAGGTTGAGACAAGAGAGCACGTGGGCAGCACGGTGGCTCAGTGGATAGCACTGCAGTCTTGCAGTGCTGGAGTCCTGGGTTTAAATCCCACCAAGGACAACATCTGTAAGGAGTTTGTATGTTCTCCCCGTGTTTTCGTATGTTTCCTCCGGGTACTCTGGTTTCTCCCACTTTCCAAAAACATATTGATAGGGAATTTAGATTGTGAGCCCCATCGGGGACAGTGATGATAATGTGTGCAAACTGTAAAATGCTGCGGAATATGTTAGCGCTATATAAAAAATAAAGAAGAAAAAAATAAAGAAGGGAGGAGATGTAGGGTGGTGCTGAGCCATGGAGTGTTTTGTGTGTGAGGATAATAAGTTTGTACTGGATTCTGGAATGGATGGGTAACCAGTGTAATGACTGGCACAAGGTAGAGGCATTGGTATAACGATTGGTGAGGAATATGATTCTGGCTGCAGCATTCAAGACAGATTGGAGAGGGGAGAGTTTGGTAAGAGGGAGACCGATTAGTAGAGAGTTACAATAGTCCAGACGAGAATGAATAAGAGAAACAGTATGAGTTCGAAAGTAAGAAAAGGTCTAATTCTAGAGATGTTTTTGAGGTGGAGATAACAAGAGCGAGCCAGTGAATGAAGGGTATTTTTGTGTACATATTGGTGCTGAAGCTTCAAGTTTCACTTGAACCGTTTGCATTACTGAACACATGTGCCTAAGGCTTTTTTTCCACGGGGCGTAATCCCTGCGCTTTGGATGCAGCGAAACCCCGCTCCGCCCAAAGGGCCCCCCCCTTTGAATGCGCGGTGATGCTGCATCGTATCCATAGACTGGGTTATTTATCTTGCGGAGTCGGAGCATCTCTGCCAGATAGACATGCTGCGGTCTGGAATGACGCGCCGCATGTCCGGTTACGCAGGGCCGCTAGATGCGGCCCTGCATACATATTGGAGATGGGATTTTATAAAATCCCCTCCACTATGCTGTAACATCTGGATGCTGCGGATTGGATGCTGCTGCTGTACGCAGCGTCCAATCAGCAGCAAATCCTGAATGTTTCCTGACCGTGGAAACATAGCCTCAAACTTCAGGCCCAGAGTCTGAAACATTTGGTAAATCATTTATGTTGTAAGGGCAGGTGCAGACGGTCAAATAATCTCTAGCCTATTATGCAAATGACACTCCAAACATACCAAAATCAGAGGTTGATCAGAGTATCAGCATAGTGTGATCCGATTCTCTTGGATGAGGAGAAGATGGATAACATTTTTTTCATCTTCTCCATTCTGTGATTGCGTGAATATTGGACTGCACTTAGTTTTCCTTTGAGTGCCGTCCAATGATTCCCACACCCTTCCATAGCAATGTGGGATCCCAATATTGGATCAAACTTGGGAATGCAGCAATATTTTCCTTTGATATGTGCTAGGAAAATGTCAGACATGTATATGGCCCCATAAAATAATATTGGTCCAAATGCGAGCTGAGGTTTTGCCGAATCGCACTCGGATAGCAAATATGCTCAAGGGCACCTAGCCTTAGTCTTACTATAGTGCATGGAAGCCAATTACAATTGAAACATTGGAAGCAGTTAGTTCAGACCAATGTTTAACAGATTAGGTGGAAGTTCTTTTTTAATCCCTTCTTGACATGGCAATTTTTAATTTTTATGCCTTCACTTTTTCCTCCTGTTCTTCCATGAGCCTTTTCTTTTTTGATTCTGTCATGATGGCTTGTTTTCTCCAAAGCAAGATGTGCTTTTTGAATTATGCCATTAAATTCAACATATTAACGCTTTAATGACCAGAGGTATTTTTGGTTTTGTATTTTCATTTTTTGCTCCCCTTCTTCCCAGAGCCATAGCTTTTATATTTTTTTGTTAATATGGCCATATGAGGGCTTGTTTTTTTGCGGAACAAGTTGTACTTTTGAACTACACCATTGGTTTTACCTTGTCGTGTACTCGCAAATAGGAAAAAATTCCAAGTGCGGTGAAATTGCAAAAAAAGTGCAATCCCACAATTGTTTTTTGTTTTGCTTTTATCCTAGATTCACTAAATGCTAAAACTGACATGCCATTATGATTCTCCAGGTCATTACAAGTTCATAGGTTGGGTGAGGGCTTACTGTATTTTTCGGACTATACAGTCAGGGCCAGAAATATTTGGACAGTGACACAATTTTCGCGAGTTGGGCTCTGCATGCCACCACATTGGATTTGAAATGAAACCTCTACAACAGAATTCAAGTGCAGATTGTAACGTTTAATTTGAAGGGTTGAACAAAAATATGTGTTAGAAAATGTAGGAATTGTACACATTTCTTTACAAACACTCCACATTTTAGGAGGTCAAAAGTAATTGGACAAATAAACATAACCCAAACAAAATATTTTTATTTTCAAAATTTTGTGGCGAATCCTTTGGAGGCAATCACTGCCTTAAGTCTGGAACCCATGGACATCACCAAACGCTGGGTTTCCTCCTTCTTAATGCTTTGCCAGGCCTTTACAGCCGCAGCTTTCAGGTCTTGCTTGTTTGTGGGTCTTTCCCTCTTAAGTCTGGATTTGAGCAAGTGAAATGCATGCTCAATTGGGTTAAGATCTGGTGATTGACTTGGCCATTGAAGAATGTTCCACTTTTTTGCACTCATGAACTCCTGTGTAGCTTTGGCTGTATGCTTGGGGTCATTATCCATCTGTACTATGAAGCGCCGTCCAATCAAGTTTGCAGCATTTGGCTGAATCTGGGCTGAAAGTATATCCCGGTACACTTCAGAATTCATCCGGCTACTCTTGTCTGCTGTTATGTCATCAATAAACACAAGTGACCCAGTGCCATTGAAAGCCATGCATGGCCATGTCATCACGTTGCCTCCACCATGTTTTACAGAGGATGTGGTGTGCCTTGGATCATGTGCCGTTCCCTTTCTTCTCCAAACTTTTGGCTTCCCATCATTCTGGTACAGGTTGATCTTTGTCTCATCTGTCCATAGAATACTTTTCCAGAACTGAGCTGGCTTCTGGAGGTGTTTTTCAGCAAATTTAACTCTGGCCTGTCTATTTTTGGAATTGATGAAGGGTTTGCATCTAGATGTGAACCCTTTGTATTTACTTTCATGGAGTCTTCTCTTTACTGTTGACTTAGAGACAGATACACCTACTTCACTGAGAGTGTTCTGGACTTCAGTTGATGTTGTGAACGCGTTCTTCTTCACCAAAGAAAGTATGCAGCGATCATCCACCACTGTTGTCTTCCGTGGGCTCCCAGGTCTTTTTGGATTGATGAGTTCACCAGTGCTTTCTTTCTTTCTAGGATGTACCAAATTGTAGATTTTGCCACTTCTAATGTTGTAGCAATTTCTTGGATGGGTTTTTTTCTGTTCTTGCAGCTTAAGGATGGCTTGTTTCACCTGCATGGAGAGCTCCTGTGACCACATGTTTCCTTCACAGCAAAACCTTCCAAATGCAAACACCACACCTCAAATCAACTCCGGCCCTTTCATCTGCTTAATTGAGAATAACATAACAAAGGGATTGCCCACACCTGTCCATGAAATAGCCTTGGAGTCATTTGTCCAATTACTTTTGGTCCCTTTAAAAACAGGGTGGCACATGTTAAGGAGCTGAAACTCCTAAACCCTTCATCCAATTTTAATGTGGATACCCTCAAATGAAAGCTGAAAGTCTGAACTTCAACTGCATCTGATTTGTTTTGTTTCAAATTCATTGTGGTAATGTCTAGAACCAAAATTAGATAAATGTTGTCTCTGTCCAAATATTTATGGACCTAACTGTAAGACGCACCGGACCATAAGATGCACCCCAAATTTTCAGAAGGAAAATTGGGGAAAAAAATAATGTGTCAAATGGGGGTCCGTCATACAGTCCGAATTTAGCTTACCACTGTGTGGGGTGGTTGGGCACTGTGGGGTGGCTGTGTTATGTGGGGTGGCTGTGTTCTGTGGGGTGGCTGTGTTATGTGGGGTGGCTGTGTTCTGTGGGGTGGCTGTGTTCTGTGGGGTGGCTGTGTTATGTGGGGTGGCTGTGTTCTGTGGGGTGGCTGTGTTATGTGGGGTGGCTGTGTTATGTGGGTTGGCTGTGTTATGTGGGGTGGCTGTGTTCTGTGGGGTGGCCATATACTCACAAATCCGGTGGTTGCGGCGGCGCTCCCAATGCAGCTTGGCTGCGATGCGGTGGTGGTGTCCGGGCAGCAGCGGGCCTCTGGGCTGCGTGGGGGGCTCCGCCGGCATCTCGTCCCAGCCGGAAAGCCCCCCCGCAGCTGCGGTGCCGGTGCCTCCGGTGGCGGTCCCGATCCAAGGTGCGGTGGTGGTGTTCGGGCAGCAAGCAGGCCTCTGGGCTGCGTGGGGGGCTCCGCCGGCATCTCGTCCCAGCCGGAAAGCCCCCCCGCAGCTGCGACACGGTGCCGGCATGAGGAAATGCCGCCTGGGGCCTCCGGCAAGATGGCCGCCGCATACTCTCGTTCAAATCTCGGCAACGAGATCTTGTCCTCGGGAAGAGATCTCGTTGCCGAGATTTGAACGAGAGTATGCGGCGGCCATCTTGCCGGAGGCCCCAGGCGACCATTCCTCATGCCGGCACCGCGTCGCAGCTGCGGGGGGCTTTCCGGCTGGGACAAGATGCCGGCGGAGCCCTCCACGCAGCCCAGAGGCCCCTCGCTGCCCGAACACCACCACCGCACCTTGGATCGGGACCGCCACCGGAGGCACCGGCACCGCAGCTGCGGGGGAGCTTTCCGGCTGGGACGAGATGCCGGCGGAGCCCCCCACGCAGCCCAGAGGCCCGCTGCTGCCCGGACACCACCACCGCATCGCAGCCAAGCTGCATTGGGAGCGCCGCCGCCACTGAACTTTCCGGTATGTTGGGACCATAAGACGCACCCCCATTTTCCCCCAAAATTTTTGGGGAAAAAAGTGCGTCTTATGGTCCAAAAAATACGGTATTTTTTACGTGCCATGAAACCTTTTTTAATGATACCTTTTTGGTACAGATACGATCTTTCAATCGCCCGTTATTGCATTTTAATGCAATGTCACGGCAACAAAAAAACATAAATCTATCATTTTGCCTTTTTTACTCGCAATACCATTTTCAATCAGGTTATTCATTTTCTTATTGATAGATCGGGTGATTCTGAACTCGGCGAAACCAAATATGTGTATATTTGATTGCTTATTGTTTTATTTTGAATGGGGCGAAAGGGGTTGATTTGAACTTTTATATTTTTTAAATTTTTTTAAATTTTTAAAAACATTTTTTTTCAATAGTCTCCATGGGAGACTAGAATCTGCCATAACCCGATCGGCTCCGCTACATACAGGTGATGATCAGATCACCTGTATGCAGCAGAATACCTCACTTGCTATGAGCGCTGACCATCGGGCGGCGCTCATAGCAATTCGGCAGTGACAACCATAGAAGTCTCCAGTAGACCTCTGATTATCATGAAAACCTGTGTATGATCCGTGATCACATGACGGGGGTCACTGATGAGCGGATTTCTGGCACGTTTGCCGGAAGCGTATTTTTAATGCCGCTGTCAGAGTTTGATCGCGATTCCACCTGCGGCTGTTCTGGGCACACGTCAGCTGTTCATAACAAATGACTTGCCCCTGGAAAGATGTGTGCTCAGTGCAGGAGCCCACATCAAAAGGAGGGAGTCCGAGATCTATGTAAATTTATGCCCAGTGTAGGAAAGTGGTTAAATACTGAGTAAAGCTAAAAATCATAATTTTGGTAAAACAGCATTGTATTTTAAATTTTGCTTTTACAATATTTATAGTGTCATATAATTAAAATGACAAGCTGATTTTCTAGGACATTAATATTATGACAATGCTAAACATGTATAGTTTACTTTCTATTTTAATGGTTCAAACAAATTCAAACTTTGACAAAATATGATTTGTTTCACCATTTCTAGTAACTTTTTTATTTTTTCATTGATGTACCGTTAAGCTTGCTTTGTGCATGATGTTCTGTAGTTTGAAATGGTAACAAAACTTCTTTTTGATTGCTCTTTGTTCCATTTTTTGGTGGTTGCATGATGACCAAAAACAACAGTATTGTTACATATTTATTTTATTTAATGGATTATATACATTCATAGGTCAGACTTTAATGAATAAGTATGTAAAATGTATTTTCAGAGAGGAAGGAGACTTGAACTCTAGTGCCACCTATATGCCAAGATCGACCCTTTATCGAGCTTTGCTACATGACTTTATTTTTAATTTAGTTAAAGCTGGGATTGTTCAAACTTTTATATTTTTGTGGGTATTTTTTAAACTTTTCTGAAACTTTCACATTTTTTTAGTTCTCCTATGGCTTTTAAACTTACAATTTTCTGATTGATTCAGCCTTACACTGCAGTATTGCAGTACATAGTAAAAATGACTAGGATAGGTCATCAATGATAAAATGACAACCTCTTTAAGTGCTAGAGTATGTGCACACATTGCATTTTTTTCATTTTTATGTTCATTTCTGTCACAAAACTTGAAAGATTTCCTAATATCAGCAAAGTTAAATGAGTCCTGAAGTCTAATGCACTTGTTGCTTTTTTTTTTTCATTGGAGACTTGCAGATTTGTATCTGCAGTGTGCCGATTCTTTCAGCATTTTTTGCTGAAGATTTCATCCATACTAATGAGTGGGGGAAAATATGCAACAACAACGCATGTAAAAAACACAACAAAAAAGGCCAGTTTCACACATCCAGATTTTTCCGGTACGTGAAGAAACGATCCCGGAGATATCCGTGTACGTGTGTCCAGGTGTGATTATTTTTTAACACCAGAGGGTAGTGTGTCGTGGCAAATGGAGGAGCACAACTAATGTTACACTTAAATATGCATTCTGTCCAAAAGTGTAATTTATTTTTTTTTTTTGGCCTTTTATAACAAATTGGATAGGGACTCGCAAGGCAATGAGGACCCTTGGCGTGGGTTGAAAAATTACATTTGATGTGGGTAACTGATACATGGCCGTCTCAAAGCCTTACTGCTCCCCATAACAAATAACTAATACCTCATTATAATGTGTTTACTGTGGGTGTGATCAATATATAAAGGGAGGACTCCGGGAGCCGCCAGAGTGTAAGTATATCCCTATTTTTTATTTTAATTCTATTTTTTCCAGGAATATGGTACCCAGGGCCTGGAGGAGAGTCTCCTCTCCTCCAGACCCTGGGTACCAACCGCACATGAAGCGCTCAATTGACGCATGGAGGGCATAGCCACATGCATTATGTGAGTGGTTCAATGCAATCCTATGGTGGCGTAATCGCCGTGATTACGCAAAAATAATGAACATGCTGCTTATTTTTACGTGATGCGATTACGCTCCATAAAAATACGCAGCATGTGCACAGCAATTGCATAATCCCATAGGTTTGCATGGGATGCATTTTAGCGTTTTTATAAGCATTTAAGCAGGGAAAAACGTTGCAAAAATGCTTAAAAAATGCAACGTGTGCACATAGCCTTATGGGTCTGTGTCTTCATGTTTTGCACATTGACACACGCTCTGTGAAAACACGCTGACGTGCAGAAACACATTCATTTTAATGTATTTACGTGTGTCAGTGTCTCCGTTACGGGAGGAAAATGTCCTGTGACTACATGTACCGGAGCCACTGACGTGCGAAACCGGCCAAAGGCTGTGTTCACTCGTTGCGTTTTTGCCACGTTTTATTGTCTCTTTTGCTTGCTTATAAAGTTTATTGCCCCCCAAAAAACATGATGCTACTTACTAAAATTTTCGTACCAAAAACCCAGCAAAATCTGATACTGAGTTTTTTACTGTGTTTTTGCACTTACTCCTTACTTTCTATGTGTGAAAAACACTGAAAAAGTGACTGTTAGGGGTCAAGTTCCCACTTCTGCACGGGGGTTATCTCGAGCCGTCCTTGCTGCGGTCTCCCATCCGTCTCCGGCCGCAGTGGACTCTGCTCAGCATAGACGTCGGTCCCAGCATCTGGCCCAGTCTAACATTGTGCTGAGGATTGCTGCTTCCTCTCCGGGTTCTGCTGTTGTGGCCAGTGCTGGTTAGCGGCGAGCAGACGTCTTTGGGACAAAGTCCTTGCTTTCCTCTTCTGAGCATGCCCAGGGTAAGATCTCTCATTGGAGATCAGGGGTCACATGCTCAGGTACTGCAGCAGCTCCTATTGGTCCGCCAGGAAGGTCCTGAAACTACTTGTGTTCTGGAGCAGTTTCCCATTGGTCCTTGTCTGGCAGGTCCTGTAGTTGCTGCTATAAAAGAGTGGCATGGTCGTGCCGCCAAGCGCTAGTATCAATTACATTATGTGCTTGCGCCAGTGTGATCTTGCACGCATGTGTTAGGGCTCGGCTGAAATAAGCCCCTAGAATACCGGCTTCTCCGGTGAGGAGATTGTCTGTTTGCGTTGCTGATTGCGTTTACTACGGACTGCTGTCCACACAGCAGTTGTCTGTGCATTCCTGTGGAGTTAACAGGACACAGTCCATATTTCTGCATCTCTACCTTAGTGACACTGTGATGTAACAGAGTTCGCTTATACCGCCATATAGGGCCACAGTGTCTAAAGTTGCTATTCTGTGAAGTAACAGAGTTCACCTTACTGCCCTTTTACCAGCAGCAGGCTCACAGGCTCAGCCTGCACGGTGGACCCCGGGCTGCGAAAGCACTTACAATTTATATTATTTTATGCGTTCCGCCAGCCCTAACAGTATACTAGCCCCAGGGTCTGGCTGGTAAAATGGCGGACAACCAGCGTCTGCAGCGGTATATCCAGCAGCTGGAGGGTAGGTTGGCGACTCTAGAGCGCACAACCTCAGCTGTGGATGTTACCGCAGTCGCGGTTCAGGCTGATAGTGTGGCCGCAGCCAGTTTGTTCTCTGCCACCCCTGCTCCGACTATTTCCCGCCTCCCAATTCCAGACAAGTTTACCGGTGACAGTAAACAATGTTGGGATTTCGTCAGTCAGTGCTCCATACATTTAGAGCTTCTGGCTGCACGTTTTCCCACGGAGCGGGCGAAAGTGGGTTTTATCATATCCCTTTTGTCGGGCAGGGCATTGGAGTGGGCAACGCCGTTGTGGGAGCGCGATGATTGTGTGGTGCAGAGTGCTCCTCTCTTCTTGGACACTCTGAAACAGGTCTTTTTAGGACCTCGCGTCACCCACGATACGGCTCTCCAACTGTTGGCAATCACCCAGGGTTCAACCATGGTCAGCCAGTTCGCCGTCCAATTTCGGACTCTGGCCTCTGAGCTGGAGTGGCCAGATAAAGTCCTTATACCAGTGTACTGAAGGGGACTGGCAGACCACTTGAAGGACGCCTTGTCCACCAAGGAGATTCCTGCCATACTGGAGGAGCTCATTACCATATCCACCCGCATCGACCTCCGTTTTAACAATGCGGAGGTTGGAGCGGGTCCAGTGTAGGCAGAGGTTCCGGCTGGCATCCACCTTCGCCAGACCTCTTGAATCTTCCAGTCAGGTGCCCGATTCCCCTGAGGCCATGGAGATTTCTCGAGCGAGACCTAAGTATCGGGCCGCTCGAGTACCTGTGACTTGTAATGCTTGCCAACAAGTAGGGCATTATGCTAATAAATGTCCACAGCGGTCGGGAAACGACCGCGTCTAGTAACCATTGAAGGGGGTTCACTAGACACAGCAGTACACGACTCCAAGTTGTCCTTTAGGGGGACAATCAATTTTGGCTCATCCACTTTAACAGTCACGCTTTGTGTGGACTCTGGAGCCGAAGTAAATTTCATGTCCTCTACGTTCGCTCTCCGCCACTCAATACCTCTGTTGATGGTCGCCAAACCCGTGAATGTTCGAGTAGTGAATGGGTCGACACTGCCTTCACCAATCACACATCAGACCATCCCTTTCACGTTGTCAATGTCCCCTTCCCATCAGGAGATTATCTCACTTCTGGTCATTCCCGAGGGAATAGACGAGATTTTGCTGGGGATGCCCTGGCTCCGTTTCCACTCCCCACACATTTAGTGGATCTCTGGGAGGATATTGGGTTGGGGTGAGTTATGTAAAGGCAGATGTATGAGGGAATGCATTCAGTGTCACGCTGTATCACAGATATATATATATATAAAGTCAGTTATCTATACCAAGAGGGACAACATTCTATTTAACATATCAACATGTACATATAGTATAGTATTACCTGACATAATATCCGTTGTACTGTGGGTGAATCCTGAAGACGTTTTACGCTGTCACAGGCTAGAGATGGACCGGGGTCTATGCTGACCCTAAACTGGGGTCCTGACTAGTCCCTCTACCTGGAGGTACTGTTAATGGTACAGAGGTCCAGGCCGCCAGCGTAACCCTGTCTCCTATAAGTCCCTGACCACTGTAATCTAGTCCTCAGAAGGACCCTGATTACTACACAGGGAATAGGCAGGTCACAGCTTAACAAACAGTAAAGACAAACGAGACAGACAGGGGATAAAGTAAATACTGTCTTGCATACAACACTTAAACACAGAGGGAACACAAAAGGTCTAGGAGATAAACTATAAGCGAGGAGAGGAGAAACCACAAAGGAACTCTTAACTTAAGTCTTCTCAGAACCGATCCTATCTGCTGGTCTGTATGAATGCTTTCACCGGCAACTCCTAAGCAGACTGGCAGGTATATAAAGGAAGCTAATTAGTGCATAATCAAACTGCAGCCGGGAGAGGCTGGACCTAGTCTTAGCACAGAGCTAGGCAGAATTAACTCCCTCACTGCCAAACACAAAGTAACAGCAACTCAGCTGCGAGAAGTCAGAATGTGTAATCGCGACGATCTTCGTGGCGATACGCCCATGACAGTACCCCCCCTTCTACGAGGGGCCTCCGGACCCTCAGGGCCAGGTCTGCCCGGGTGAGTTGTGTGGAAGGTCCGAACCAATCGATCTGCGTTAATATCAGACGCAGGAACCCACGTCCTCTCCTCAGGACCATACCCCTTCCAATGAACCAAGTACTGAAGGGACCGGCGATTCAGACGTGAGTCAATGATCTTCGACACCTGAAATTCCAAGTTACCATTGACCACCACTGGAGGAGGAGGTAGAGGTGACGGTATAACTGGCGCCACGTACCTCTTAAGCAACGATTTGTGGAACACATTGTGGATTTTAAACGTAGGAGGGAGGTCCAGACGAAATGCCACAGGATTAATTATAGAACTGATCCTGTACGGCCCGATGAACCTGGGACCCAGTTTCCAGGAGGGAACCTTGAGTTTTATATTCTTGGTAGACAACCATACCAGATCGTTCACACTAAGGTCCAGACCAGACACTCTCCTCCTATCCGCCATACGTTTGTAACGGTTCCCCATAGCACTCAGATTATTCAGCACTCCTCTCCACACTGAAGCAAGTGACGACGAGAATCGTTCCTCCTCAGGAACCCCAGAAGGGCCCCCCCCATTGAAAGTACAAAACTGGGGATGAAAACCATATGCCCAAAAAACGGGGACTTACCAGTGGACTCGCTCCGCCTATTGTTAAGAGCGAACTCTGCCAGAGGCAAGAAAGAAGACCAGTCCTCCTGGTTCTCTGAGACAAAACACCGAAGATATGTCTCTAGGCTTTGATTCAGACGCTCTGTCTGACCATTGGTCTGCGGATTAAAAGCCGAGGAAAATGACAATTGCATCCCCCGACGTGAACAAAATGCCCTCCAGAATTTGGACACAAACTGAGACCCCCTATCTGACACCACATCAGAAGGCAACCCGTGAAGTCTCACAATCTCCCCAATGAACACTGCGCCAGAGTTTTAGCATTAGGAAGAGCAGGAAGAGCAATGAAATGTGCCATCTTACTGAACCTGTCAACTACAACTAGTATGACAGTTTTCCCTGACGACGGAGGGAGGTCCGTAATGAAGTCCATAGACAGATGAGTCCATGGACGCTCCGGAATTTTCAAAGGTAAGAGGGTCCCAGACGGACGGGTATGTGGGGTCTTAGAGCGAGCACAAACCCCACAGGACGCGACAAAAGTTACTACCTCTTATTTAAGTTAGGCCACCAAAACCGGCGAGAAAGGAGATCCACAGATGCTTTACTCCCTGGGTGTCCTGCCAAAGCAGAATTATGATGTGCCTCGATAACTTTTTGTCTTAACTGATCTGGAACAAACAGTTTCCCTGGAGGTCCTACAGGGGCGTCCCCCTGAGCCTCCAATACCTCCTCCTCAAGCTCAGAGCATACAGCCGACACCACAACTCCCTCCTGAAGGATAGGAACCGGGTCATCCGTCTTCCCGGCCCCTGGGAAACTACGAGATAAGGCATCAGCCTTAACATTTTTTGACCCAGGACGATATGTGACGACAAAATTAAACCTGGTAAAAAACAACGACCATCTAGCTTGTCTGGAATTCAGACGCTTTGCAGATTCTAAATACAGGAGGTTCTTGTGATCAGTAATGACGGTGACCGGGTGGACTGCCCCCTCCAAAAAGTGACGCCATTCCTCAAAAGCTAACTTAATGGCCAAGAGTTCCCTATTGCCGACATCATAATTCCTCTCGGCGGACGACAATTTTTTAGAGAAGAAAGCGCACGGATGCCATTTACCAGGGGACGGACCTTGGGATAATACCGCACCCACCCTACGTCAGACGCGTCTACCTCCACAATGAACGGTTGTGATGCATCAGGTTGAATAAGTATGGGTGCCGAAGCAAAACATTTTTTCAAGGAGGAAAATGCTTGACAAGCTTTGTCAGACCACCTAGAAAAATCCGTCCCTTTTTTTGTCATGTCAGTGAGGGGTTTGACAACAGATGAGAAATTACGAATAAATTTCCGGTAGTAGTTAGCAAACCCCAGGAAACGCTGCAGTGCCTTAAGATCCTCTGGCTGATCCCATTCAAGCACCGCTCTCACTTTCTCAGGGTCCATACGGAAACCGGAAGCTGACACCAGGAAACCCAAAAACTGAAGTTCCTGTACGGCGAATACACACTTTTCCCATTTGGCATACAGTTTATTGTCTCGCAAGATCTGCAACACCTGTCTCACATGCTCCTGATGAGACACAAGATCTGGCGAGTAAATTAAGATGTCATCTAAATAAACGACCACAAACTGCCCCACAAGGTGGCGAAAGATGTCATTAACAAAATGTTGAAACACCGCCGGGGCAGTAGTCAGACCAAAAGGCATGACAAGGTTCTCATAATGTCCCTCCGGAGTGTTAAACGCCGTCTTCCACTCATCCCCCTCCTTTATCCTAATCAGATTATACGCCCCCCTGAGATCCAACTTAGAGAACCATTTGGCGCCCACAATCTGATTGAAGAGATCAGGAATAAGTGGGAGCGGATACGGATCTCGGACAGTAATCCGATTAAGCTCACGGAAATCCAAGCAAGGGCGTAGGCCTCCATCTTTTTTCTTCACAAAGAAGAACCCCGCGGCCACTGGGGAAGATGAAGGTCTAATATGCCCCTTGGCCAGACTTTCCGAAATATAATCCTTCATAACCTGCCTCTCAGGACCAGAAAGGTTATATAACCTAGATTTAGGTAACTTAGCATCAGGAAGCAATTTTATTGAGCAGTCATACGCGCGATGAGGAGGTAATTCTTGACACCCCTCCTCTGAGAACACATCCTCAAAGTCCTCCAGAAAAGGAGGCAAGGTTCTAGGCACGACCGCACTGATGACCGTGTTCATGCAGTTACTCTTGCAAAATTCACCCCACTGGCTTATCTCTCTGGATTGCCAATTAATCACTGGGTTATGTTTAGCCAACCAAGGAAGTCCCAACACAATAGGAGTAGGAAGACCCTCCAACACATAACAAGACAATTGTTCTTTATGTATTGCCCCTACTCGAAGGTCTATGTTATGAACAGCTTGTACAAAACTACCTTGACCGAGAGGCCTGGCGTCAATAGAGAATATAGGGATCGGTTTGGCCAATACACTCAGTTGCATACCTTGCACCTGGGCAAACCGAGCGTCCACCAGATTAGCCCCGGACCCACTATCAAGAAGAACAGAAATCCTCTCAACTCTCGTACCAACCACCACCTCCGCCGGTACGAGAAACTGAGACGGACTTGGGGACGAAATACATACTCCCAGGTTGTCGTCCACCACACAACCTGGATTAACAGTTTTTCCGGCGACTTTTTGCTCAACGAGGCACGGGATGGACACTCCTCAACAAAATGTCCCTCTCTCCCGCAGAAGAAACACCTTCTTGTCTTGCGGCGCACCGCCGATCCCCTCCTATGAAATGATGTCCCTCCCAACTGCATAGGTTCCTCAGAACAGACCAGGGGAACCTCAATATAAGGGACTTTAGTAGTAGGTGGAGTCATAACAGGGGGCGGAGTTACCTCGCACCTCTCCCGAAGCCGTCTATCAATACGAATAGCAAGGGCCATAGCAGCCTCCAGTGACGGAGGAGAATCATACTGAGCCAACACATCTTTTAATTTGTCAGATAACCCTTGACAAAACTGGCTCCTAAGAGCTGGGTCATTCCACTGAGTATCTGTGGCCCATCTACGGAACTCAGAAGAAAATTCCTCCGCCGGACGATCTCCCTGCTGTATCTTACGTAACTTCGTTTCAGCAAGGGAGACCCGATCCGGGTCATCATATACCAGACCCAGGGCAGTAAAAAATTGATCTACTGACTGGAGAGCCGGGGAGCCCGGAGGGAGAGAGAACGCCCAGGATTGAGGGTCCCCTTGTAAGAGCGAGATGACAATTCCCACCCTCTGCTCTTCACTCCCCGATGACCGAGGCCGAAGCCGAAAATATAATTTACATGACTCCCGGAAGGTAAAAAAATTTGTCCCGCCCACCAGTGAACCTGTCCGGGAGAGCAACTTTAGGTTCAGATCTGGTTTGCTCCGGGGGGACAAAACCTTGGACTTAATGTCCGTCAGCTCCATGGATAAACTCTGCAACTGCAGGGCAAGCTGGGCAACTGGATTCATGGTAGCTGGGGAGAATCTTTTTTGGCCGGTGAAAATGTCACGCTGTATCACAGATATATATATAAAGTCAGTTATCTATACCAAGAGGGACAACATTCTATTTAACATATCAACATGTACATATAGTATAGTATTACCTGACATAATATCTGTTGTACTGTGGGTGAATCCTGAAGACGTTTTACGCTGTCACAGGCTAGAGGTGGACCGGGGTCTATGCTGACCCTAAACTGGGGTCCTGACTAGTCCCTCTACCTGGAGGTACTGTTAATGGTACAGAGGTCCAGGCCGCCAGCGTAACCCTGTCTCCTATAAGTCCCTGACCACTGTAATCTAGTCCTCAGAAGGACCCTGATTACTACACAGGGAATAGGCAGGTCACAGCTTAACAAACAGTAAAGACAAACGAGACAGACAGGGGATAAAGTAAATACTGTCTTGCATACAACACTTAAACACAGAGGGAACACAAAAGGTCTAGGAGATAAACTATAAGCGAGGAGAGGAGAAACCACAAAGGAACTCTTAACTTAAGTCTTCTCAGAACCGATCCTATTGCTGGTCTGTATGAATGCTTTCACCGGCAACTCCTAAGCAGACTGGCAGGTATATAAAGGAAGCTAATTAGTGCATAATCAAACTGCAGCCGGGAGAGGCTGGACCTAGTCTTAGCACAGAGCTAGGCAGAATTAACTCCCTCACTGCCAAACACAAAGTAACAGCAACTCAGCTGCGAGAAGTCAGAATGTGTAATCGCGACGATCTTCGTGGCGATACGCCCATGACATTCAGGTAGCCACTACAGAGATACCCGCAGATCTTACTTCACTTCCTGAATACTATTGGTCGTATGCAGACGTATTCTCCAAAAAGACTGCGGAAATCCTTCCGCCTCACCGTCCCTATGACTGTCCTATTGACCTCTTGCCCGGAGCAGAACCTCCTCGGGGACGAGTCTATCCCCTTTCTCTCCTGGAGACGGAGGCTATGTCTCAATATATTCAGGAGAACCTGGCAAGAGGATTCATTAGGAAGTCAGTGTCACCTGCAGGGGCGGGGTTCTTCTTCGTGCAGAAGAAGAACGGAGAATTACGTCCATGCATCGATTACAGGGGTCTTAATGCCATCTCCATCAAGAATAAATAACCGTTGCCCCTGATTTCTGAGCTCTTTGATAGGCTAGCGGGGGGCAAGGGTATTTACGAAATTAGATCTGCCGGGTGCTTATAACCTGATTCGCATCCGTGAGGGGGACGAATGGAAGACGGCTTTTAATACCAGGGACGGGCACTATGAATATGTGGTGATGCCCTTCGGGCTCTGTAATGCCCCAGCCGTCTTCCAAGACTTTGTTAATGACATCTTCCGGGATATGCTCTCCACCTCAGTCGTAGTCTATCTGGAAGATATTCTCATCTTTTCCCCAGATATTGACTCCCACCGGCGAGATGTCTGCAGAGTCTTCGACCTCTTACGGGCAAATTCCCTCTACGCAAAGTTGGAGAAATGTGTGTTTGAGCAGGAGTCCTTACCCTTCCTGGAAGGGCCGGCGTCAGCACCCGGCATACCCGGGCAAGTGCCGGGGCCTTGAGTAGGCGGGGGGGCCCACTCACCATCAGGTGTTATGGAAATTTAATTAGGATAAATCTATCCTGAAGTGTTTGCTGGAGCCGTTCCCAATTCTCTATTAAATGTCTTTTTGAGCGCTCAGAACGAAATGAGGACTGTCCACAACGGAAGTGTCAGTATAACAGTTCGTCAAGACCTCTCATTTATTATTCATTCAAGGTTTTATACGTTTACAAAAAGGTGCTGGTTAGTCAATTAACATACAATTAAAAGCTGCTAGATTATTGGCTGTTCTAGTGTAAGTATGATAATTATGATAAAAGGGCTGAAGTTACAGATTTATTGTTTTATGTTCTTTTGCCCTAGCTTTCTTGCATGACTAGTAAAGTAAACAATAGATATCTTATTAAAACTCTCTGTACTTGTTCCTTATGAAGGCCAGGGTCGTTTAAAACGACTGATTATAGCTGGCATCAGCTTTTGCATAGATATGTGTGAGCACAGGATTTTTAGCAAGTGAGATCTATCTAACTGTGAATGCATATATATGAATATACTTTGAATATATGGAATACATATATATTTCCATGACAGTTCCCCCTTAGATACCACTTGCCCTAAAAACCTGCTCCTATCCCAAAGCGCTGCAACTCTTTTGTGCTGCCGGCGGGTTGAGAATATGCCTAGCGCATGTCTCCCCCACCGAATACAGACTTTTCACAAATGGGCAGTCAGGAGGACTGTCCCTGTCGGGGGTTTATGTGTTTGCAATCATAGTCTCTTTATTTAACTGCATGTTCAGAAAAAAACGTGTGTATTCTTCATCAGGTAGGTCATCTGTCTGGTCAGTCAGAGCATCCACGACATCCTTCATGGCTTAGGTGTCTCTCCTGGTACGGGAGCTTCCTTGCAATGCAATATGTGGATCCAAACAGGCTTTCCTCTAGTTACACAGAGGTTGGTGACATCTGGGGCTCTTGGATAGGACCATCAAATCTGGCAGTGAAGAGAAAAACTCGAGAATGGACATTAGTTTTTGACAAATTCAATTACATAAGCAAACAAGATATCATTTTGCATATTCTGCTGCTGAGGGAAGAATTAACCTAACTTGGGACTAGACCCAAACAAAATTTCGTATGGTGACAGCTTTTCTGGGTCTCTGGGAGTGTGCCTTACGCTAAACAGTGCAATTGGGAGTGTGTCATGCCATGGTTTGCGTGTCTCTTGGGCAATTTTTTAACATCCTATTCTTAAGTGTTCCATTCAGTTTTTCTACCTTCCTGCTGCTCTGGGGGTGGTAAGGAGTGTGTAGGCCTAAATCTGACCCTACTGCTAACCAGATCTCTTGTGTCAGATTTGCTGTGAATGCGGGTCCCTGATCACTCTCTATCACTCCTGGAACCCCGTATCTGCACACTATTTTCTGAAAGTATCTTCTTTGCAGTAGTCTTTGCTGACTTGGAAGGCTTCTGTCCATCTTGAAAATACTTCTTTGACCACAATGGCGTATTTGAATCCTTCACTTGGCGATATCTGGATGTAGTCTATCTGGATCCTCTGAAGCTGGTAGAGTGGTCTTGCCAGATGAGGTGGGGGGGACTTTCTTCCACACGTCCAGGCTTGCATTTGCCGCAGGTCAGACAGCTGCTGGTGAATTTGGCTGTTAGGGTGGAGATCCCTGAAGCAAACCAGTAAACACCAATCAGATCATTCATCTGTGTGTTTGATATGTGGGTGTGGGTCCATGTGCCCATTGGACCATCATAGGGTGCATACTTTGTGGTAGGCAGAGTTTGAAGTCCATTATGATAGCCTTCCTTCTTCACATGTTGCTTTTATCGCATTCAGCTCTTCTTCTATTTTTGGAGCTTGGTCTTGCAACTTCTTGAGCAGATCCCAGGATGTCTTTTTGTCAGGTTTATTGTCTTCAGTCGTCATGTAGTAGCCGTCCGGCTCTACGACCTCTCCCACTTCTCCATGCTGTCTTCCTTTGGCCGCTTCTTTGGCTGCCATGTCCGTCATGTTGTTGCCTCACGCCTCTTCTGTTCTCAGTTTTTCATGCACTTTGATTTTTCAAATTGTCACCATTTTGGAAGTTGGAGTACACCCAGCAGGTCCCTGAAGGCTCCATGATGCTTCACGGTTGTCCCGTTTGCTGTGATGAAGTCCCTTGTAGCCCAGATGGGCCCAAAGTCGTGTGCTATGCCATGCGAGTACCTGTAGTCGGTGTAGATGTTTGCAGTCTTGCCTTCTGCCATCTGGCAGGCCTTCGTCAGCGCTATCAGTTCTGCTTCCAGGGCTGACAGGCTAGGTGACAGACTTCTGGACCACAGGATTTCTTGATTGCTGGTCACTGCACTTCCTGTGTGGAAACTTCTTCATCATCTGCAAATCTGGAGCCATTCTGTAATTCTGTAGATTTTGTTCTGGAAAGTCCATATTGTATCCCCCCTTGGGAGTGGGAGTAGAGTAGCCGGGATGAGGACTGTAGGTCTGGAGACGGTGACATTATGAGACAAAGGCGATAGAGGCACTGTAACGCTGGTATTGTCTGTACTTTGTTTTCCAGCGTTACTTTGCATGTTTTTTGCATTAACCCTTTTGCTCCTTTCCCCCTAACCAGCTGGGATACTGTTGTCTGTTACCTATATGGATGCTGCTCAGTTCCCGGCTCTGCTGCGTACCCATACTTGCGTGAGTGGCTCCGCTGCTTTGCATGACCGCCCGCATGTGCGGTTCCTGACTTGCTGTGAAAGCCGTCCGTAGCTTGCAAAGTCCTCTGCAGTGGTGCATGACTTACTGCGTGGTTGGCAGCAGCCATTGTTGGGTTCCCTCTGTGTTGTGCTGTCTGGCTCTGCATAGGGGGCGCGGCCCACACCTGTCCTGCTTTTATGTGGATTGGGTGTTTACTAGAATTACTGCTCCAGCCTATCGCTGTGAAGCAGCTCATATATAAAGTTCCCCAGCCCTAGTGGGCGTGGCCAGAGCTTACTGTAGCGCTTCCCACGGCTGTGGGGCGCCGGGACATGGCATAGCTTGCCTAGCTAGCCAATGCTCCCACGCCGCCAGTCCACGACGACGTGAGGCATGGGTCCCAGATGATGAGAATGTGGACCCACTGGACCACGGAGGGAGACCCGGGCCTGCCCGGACTAGGGAAGGGCAGCGACCGGGATCCGTGGCAGCTGAGCATGTGGGCAAGGTGGCGACCTGCAGGACTAGACAACACCGCACAACTTCAGGTAAGAAGAAACATAAAGTTTACTTAAAGAAACACAGTACATAAAACAGAACATAAGACCGGGCTCCCGATTCCGCACATCAGAGAAGGGTACACGACTCAGGATCACAGACGAGTGCTGGAGGACATCACGGGTAGATGCAGTCCAGGGTTATCTGGCACAGGCATACTTGGACGGCCTCTCTCTCAGGCCTTAGGCGTAGCACAGGCTCAGCAGGAGAACATCAGACACCGACCTCAGACAGACTTCAGACGATGGCGGGGTCATCACGGGTTGATGAAGTCCAGGATCATCTGGCACGGGCATACTAGTATGGCCTCACTCTCAGGCCTCGGGCATAGCACAGGCTCAGCAGGAGAACATCAGACACCGGCCCAGGACGAACGTCAGACGATGGCGGGGTCATCACGGGTTGATGAAGTCCAGGGTCATCTGGCACGGGCATACTAGGACGGCCTCTCTCTCAGGCCTCAGGCGTAGCACAGGCTCAGCAGGAGAACATCAGACACCGACCCAGGACAGACGTCATCACAGGGTAGACCAAGGAGGAACCGGCAGGACAGGCAGGTTGTCACGGCAAGTGACCAAGGCAGTCTCTGGGACAGGCAGGTTGTCACAGCAAGTGACCAGGCAGTCTCTGGGACAGGCAGGTTGTCACAGCAAGTGACCAGGGCAATCTCTGGGACAGGCAGGTTGTCACGGCAAGTGACCAGGGCAGGCAGGTTGTCACGGCAAGTGACCAGGCAGGCAGGTTGTCACGGCAAGTGACCAGGCAGGCAGGTTGTCACGGCAAGTGACCAGGCAGGCAGGTTGTCACGGCAAGTGACCAGGCAGGCAGGTTGTCACGGCAAGTGACCAGGCAGGCAGGTTGTCACGGCAAGTGACCAGGCAGGTTGTCACGGCAAGTGACCAGGCAGTCTCTGGGACAGGCAGGTTGTCACGGAAAGTGACCAGGGCAGTCTCTGGGACAGGCAGGTTGTCACGGCAAGTGACCAGGCAGTCTCTAGACAGGCAGGTTGTCACAGTAAGTGACCAGGCAGTCTCTAGACAGGCAGGTATATACGACCTGATATGGTGGAGCCTCCAGGTAGGCTGCAGTCGGATGGCAGATGATCGCTCCCAGGTGAGCAGGCAAGAGCCGGGGATCTCTGCAGATGATGTCCGAACTTCCGGATGGAGCTGCAGTCGGATGGCAGATGATCGCTCCTAGGTGAGCAGGCAAGAGCCGGGGATCTCTGCAGATGACGTCCGAACCTCTGGAAGGAACTGCAGACGGATGGCAGACAGGCAAGCCGACAGGTAACAGACAGGTAACTGGAATCAGGAGCTGATGGCTGAAACAGAGTTAGACTGCACAGGAACAACAGGAACACGGATTGGATCTCAGAGAGTCAGGAACACAGACAGGAACACGGACTGGGTCTCAGGGAGTCAGGAACACGGACAGGAACATGGATTGAATCACAGGAACACGGACTGGAACACAGGCCTCGGACTCCGGACATCTGGCACCGATCAGCAGGCTCCGGACATCTGGCAATGATCGGCAGGATCCGGACATCAGGCAAGAAGGATAGGATCCGGACATCTGGAAGTGGTTGTCGGACATCAGGCCATGGTCATCAGGCATAGGAACCGGACATCTGGCAGCGACCTGAAAAGGAACCCCAGCGGTCTGGTGCAAGCCCCACCAGGCTCAACGGGAGCTGGCCGGGGATTGCACAGAGGCTGAGCACAGAGTAACAGAAACTCAGCACACACCGGACTCCTCCTTCCAAGATGAACTCAGGTTATATAGCAAGGATTCACAGTCACTGGCACAGGGTTCAGGACACAGCAGGATTTCAGGAACATAACACAGAGGACACAGTTCAGAAAGTCAGGTACAGGATGCGATCTAAGATCAGGGGTTCAGGTAATTAGACACAGCAGGAACAGGCCTGGATATACAGCCTCCAGGAACGGCGATCTGGGTAATCAGCCCCCAGCATAGGCGGAAACACAAGACACAATTCAGACATTCAGGTACCGGGTTTGATCCAGGATCAGGGAACAAGACACAGCAGGAACAGGGAATCAGCTCTCCAGAGCTGATCAACTTCAGAGCAGGAGCTGAACACACAACCACATACGGCTAGGTTCAGGGATTCAGTGTGGATTCAATGCGAAGCTCTGGCCACGCCCACTAGGGCTGGGGAACTTTATATATGAGCTGCTTCACAGCGATAGGCTGGAGCAGTAATTCTAGTAAACACCCAATCCACATAAAGCAGGACAGGTGTGGGCCGCGCCCCCTATGCAGAGCCAGACAGCACAACACAGAGGGAACCCAACAATGGCTGCTGCCAACCACGCAGTAAGTCATGCACCACTGCAGAGGACTTTGCAAGCTACGGACGGCTTTCACAGCAAGTCAGGAACCGCACATGCGGGCGGTCATGCAAAGCAGCGGAGCCACTCACGCAAGTACGGGTACGCAGCAGAGCCGGGAACTGAGCAGCATCCATATAGGTAACAGACAACAGTATCCCAGCTGGTTAGGGGGAAAGGAGCAAAAGGGTTAATGCAAAAAACATGCAAAGTAACGCTGGAAAACAAAGTACAGACAATACCAGCGTTACAGGCACCACAAAGATGCCTGGCGGTGGGGAGATTATTGTTGGTTGAGCTTGATTGAGGATTGCCAAGATGTCATGTGGAGTGAGAGTTTCCAGTGGCTGTCCAAGAGTGATGTCAGCAGTCTTGTCCAGGAAGGTGTGTGCTGCAGATACTGCCATCAGGCAGGAGGGTTCTCCTCTTGCAACTGGATCCAAGCGGGCTGAGAGGCAGCCTAAAAGTCTCTGTTTTCCCCCGTGAATCCGTGCCAGGACTCCAGTAGCATGACCTTCTTTCTTCCATAAGGTAGACGGAAAGACTTCTCGTAGTCAGGTAGGCCTTGTATTGGCGCTGAGACTGTGGAGTTCTTCCAATCTCCTGAATGGGTTGAAGGCTGCGTCTGATAGAAGGAGCGGGGTTGCATTGATGCAAGCGCACAGAGGCTGCATTAGGACTGAGGCATCAGGGATCCAGGTTCTGCAATACGACACTAGACCAGGGAAGGCCTGCAGCATTCTTGGAGTTGATGGGGGAGCCATCTTCTCAACAGTGGTCTTCCAGTCTTTTGACATGTGTTTTGTCTGGTGGGCAATACAGTGTCCCAGGGATGTAACTTGCTTCTGACATCACTGGACTTTGTTCTTCCAGACCTTGCGTTGCTGTTCTTCCAGGTAGAGTAGGAGAGACAAGGAATGGACTGTGCAGGTGTCGATGTCAACCACACAATAGAGAAGTTCATCCACGTGTTGTAGAAGCGTGACTCTTGCATATTCTGCAATCCAGTTGACGAGGATGGAGGACATTGTCTTGGTGAAACTTGAAGGGCTTGTTTTGAGCACCTTGAGGCAACACTGTCCATATGCACTGCACTGGTGCGTGAAGGCAGTCCTCCAGGTGAAGAGGAAACACTGAAGAAGGTACTGGCCAGGCTGATCACCGTGAATACCGTTGCAGTGACTGGTACATTTGAGAGCAGAGTGTGACGGTTCAGCACTGTTGGGGTTTCAAATACCGTAGCCTCTTTCACGGCCTCCAGGCCTTGCACCATTCTGAACTCAGTGGGGTTTACAGTCTTTTTTCTTCACTGTGGAAAGCTGGTATTGATTCTGATGGGCGAGGCAGGCCAGTTTGGCCTTGTCCTTCAGTATGCGGCAGGGGACTCCCATCTGCCGGCGCAAAGCTGGCGGGAAAACAAGCCGTCTACTAGGATCCACATCATGAGAGATGACGACCAGCTGGCTTTCTTGTTCTCCACCAAGACAATCACTGTGTTAGCACCTGCTCTGGTCACAGGGGGTCTTCTTGTTGGGACGTCTCCTTAACCTGCTGCTTTTTTCTCAGCACGAGCCATCAGTAGTTTCTTTTTCTCCAGCTCGGTCTCAGGTCAGTATTTGTGCACAAGTTTGAAGAGCTGAGTGGCCTTTTGCCGGTCTAGGGCCTGGGTGAACTGGTTGATTGCAGGGGGCACCTCCTGGTGCTTGCAAAAGATGAACCTCTGGCGTTGGAGCTGGATGAAGTGTTGACATTCTATGAAGTGAGTAGGGTCCTTCTTGAGTTGAATATCCTGGCCAATGTCAAAGTTCTCAGGCCGTCTTCTTAGGCGAGTTCACTTAGACCTTCAGTTGGTCGGAGACATCTTGACTCTGGGTGATGGAGTGGCTTTTCTGGTACTATGTCCAGCACCTCCTGTGATAGGTCTGCAGTGTGGTTGTTCCTGTTTCTTCTTGGGTCAGGGGTGAAGAAAGTGTCATGGTCCCATCTTCTTGGAACACTCTGGTCGCTTTCAGCTTCTGCAGTAAGTCCACTCCCAATAGGTTGAGGGTGCAGGTCTTTGACACAAACAAACTGGGACATGATGGAGCGTTCTGGCTGAGTCCACACGCTCAGGGGCTTCATAATCTGGAAATATTTGACTTGACCATCAATTCCCATGCAGGACGCAGAAGATTCTGATAGATAGGTGAGGTTGCGGAGTTCCACAAGAAAAGATCTGACTACGCCATACACTCTCAGGATATTGGTCCCACTGGTGTGGTTCCCTGTGGACTTAGTGTGCTCCTGTCCTATGGACGGGGTTCTTCACTGTTTTCTGTGTTTCTTCTTCTTCTGGGCGAAGTCAGTGTTCTGCACCGGTTCCGGAAATGACCAAACTCGCCACAGTTGTAACACTGGACATCCCTTCTGTCACGGCGGGACTCAATCCGTTTGCTACTGCGAGCAGGGTATCCTTTGCTATTGACGTGTACTCAGGCCTGGCTACTACCAGTGGTTTCCTGATTGGTTCTCTCAGTCCATGCACAGAAGCCTGTGCCAACATCCGTCTGTGTGTCTGATCATGGGTAATGAACCCCAAATCTTGAAACACTTGCATCACTCTGTCATGGAACTTCTCGACAGACTCTGTCTTGTCTTGACTCATGTCATGTAGGCTGAGAGTTTGTCCTGTCAGTCTGCTTTTGGCACATTCTCTGAGCTGCTCAATTAGCTTTGGTCCTGTCTCCCAGGCATACGCATCTAACTCTGCTGGAAGCTTGAAGTGTTCTCTCATAATTGGCCAGAATGCATCACCTGCTTTTATTTCCATTACGGTCCAGAGATCAATCCAGGCTGCTGCATATGTTCGCTGGATCTGCTGCATTTTTTGGCAAAATGGCATGGGGTGTATCCCTGGGTCTGGCAGCATACTGATCACCTGGCTTGGGATGAAGGGCTCATAGGATGGTGCCTCTACCTGTCCCTGCTCTATTGGTGCTTGTGTGTTTTCTTCCCTAGTATTGGGCAGCATGTATGACGTTGTGTCTTCATCTTCATCAGATAAGACGTGACATGGTGTACTTGGTGCATACACTGGGTGACATTTGGGCTTAAAAGTTGTCTTGCTGCTTGGGGATTTCCCACTTCCTTGCTGAGGCTGCGGTGGATCAGTGTCATGGTTCCATGCTGGCAGCCCTGCTTGGCACTGAGGTTCCTCGTTTGTGTCTGTAGCTATACTTCCCCCCCTGTGAAGCTATGGCTGTGGGCTCTGCTAGTTGTTCTGTCTGGGGGTTACATGCAGCGTTTTGTGTAGGGAGATTTGCACTTTCTTCTCCTGATATAATGACTGGCAATGTTTGTACTGTGCTTGGGATAGACAGGGTGCCCTGTGCTGGAGGCACTGAATACAGGGACACCACATTGCTTTGATTGGGCGTTGACCCAGTTGATAACGAAGTAGAAAAAAGAGGAAGAGAAGGGAGGTGTGAGGGAGGAGCGAGAGAAAGAGGAGGGGAGAGAGATGGAGTGGAGAGAGGTGTAGGGGAGGGTGAAGAAGAGGAAGAGAATGAAGGAGGGGAGGAAGAGAAGAGTGGAAGGGAAAAGGAGAGAAAGATGGAGGAGAGAGAGAGGAGAAAGATGGAGGGGGAGAAGTAGAAGAAGATGAAGAAGAAGATTTGAGAGTTGGAGAGGAAGAGATAGAAGAAGAGGAAGAGGAAGAAAATGGATGTGTCAGAGATGTGAGGGAGGGGAAAGAAGGATAGAGAGGGATGGCAGCGAGGAAAGAGGAGAAAAGTCTGAAGAAGAAAAAGAAAGGGACTGAGAAAAGAAAAAGGAGAGGGTGTCCCCCCTGTGGCTCTTGAAAGGGGATCGTTGAAACAAAAATGCCTTCTCCCTGTGGAGAGAGGCGGGGAGCGTTTTTCCCTGTACAAGGCTCCTTATTCAATGAGAGCAGCCTACACCTGTCCCGTGTCTCCACATGATGGACATGTGATGTGTGTGACTCTGAATTCTGCTCTTGTGACATGTCAGTGATCATTTTCTCACGGACGATTTAAACACCTTTTCAATCTTATTCACATAAAAAATCACTTCATGGTCCGTTCAAATTAACTTTCTGTACCTTCTACACGATGCACCACTGCTCTTTTATAGAAGACGGTAATCTATTATCAAACTTTCCTCTGCCTTTCAAACAACAAAAACATGAAAAAAAACCATTTCATTATGCAGCGTAAAGGCTGCCTGTCCATTTGCTTCTCACGTACTCTGACCTTCTATTCACATGCCTAGCCCTTCCATTCTTACGTACTATGTCTATTCCAAAAACCTATTCAACAAAGGTGATTAAAAATCTGAAAACTGCTGCATTCTGGTTCTGTGTGTCTTCGCTGAATGCCTGATGGGTGGGGTGAGTCAAGCCGCTGCGCAGCTGTTATTCTCCCTCAGACTGCAGTTTCCTTATCTGTGCTTCTTACCTTGGTCTAAAGCAAGCTAGTAGAAAAAAAAAAATGGTTGGAGAATAAAACTCTAAAATAAATTGCTTAGAAAAACCTCTCCAAAATTATTTAAAAATGTACTTAAAAGAAAAACTTTAAAAACAAAAGTTAGATTTAGTAGAAAACTTCTAGGAAAAAAGATTGACCAAAAAGGGGAGGGAAAAAAAAAAATGTATTAATCATAAAACTCTGAAAAAACAACCCTTGTTACTAAAACAGCTAATTAAAAACAGAAAAGAGGTGGAAAAACTGATTGTAAAATGATAAAATCAAAAAGAAAAAATACTTTAAAACTTTTGTCTGGTAGCGTAGGCTGTATCCTCCCGCCCTCTGGGAGAGAAAAAAAAATAAAAAAATAAAAATCTCACTGCTGCCAGCACTTCCCCCCCTCCCTTATATCTCTGCTTGCTGCCTCTACAGGCACTGAAATCACGTATTAAAAAAAAAAAAGATTATCCCTCAGAATAGCAAAAAAAAAAATGAATTTTCACGCTACAGCCCGTAACCAAAAAGCTAGCTTAGAAAAATCAAAACCAGGAAACCGATGTGACAACGTGATTAGCAGAGGAGGGGGGTCAAAGGGGTTTCTCGCTGCTGCAGCCAGCAGTGAATGAGATTGTGACAGAGCGCACGCTGCTCTGAATGAGATTTAAAGCGACAGTACCTGATACAGACAGTGACAAGTACAATGAGACAGACACCCGGGAGAATACGAATCCCTCTTTTGATGATCTGTGACACATACAAGCTGCTCTGGTAACTGATAACTCACCAATTGCACTGAGCACGGCGATGCTCAAGGTCTACCACTTTCTGAAAACCGTACGCCCTGACCGGTGCGCCGGTCACAGTAATCTGTAATAGCCTTAATCAAAATTCTCACCATCCACGTCTGATTTGACTGGGGTGACCTCCCCCCTTGCGTGGACGATTACTGTGAGAACTTATCCAAACAAAGCTCCTGCCCCTCACACCTGGATTGATCTGGGATGACCTCCCTCCTGTGTGTGTGAAAGATTTCTGCAGAAACTTAACCGATTCAAAGCCCTCGCCCCTCACACCTGGCTTGATCTGGGATGACCTCCCACCGATGTGTGAAGGATAACTGCGTGGACTTATCCAAATCAAAGCTCCCGCCCCTCACACCTGGATTCTTTGGGATGACCTCCCACCTATGTGTGAAGGATTTCTGCGGGAACTTATCCAGCAATTTGTTTTTTGCTATACAGCTCCCAGAAATCAGCAAGCAAAAACACAGTCACCGTTCCAACTTTCTCCCGGTTCACACAAAACATGAAACATGCACAGCACAGCAGCAAACAACTCAGCTTATATCCCAGGGCTTTTGGATAAGGGTATGGACTTTTTACACAACCTGGGAATGCGGTGATGACCACGTCCGACCGGCTAGAAGTGTAGGCTAGGACTAGGCACAGGGAACATTCAGGTAAGATGACAGAGTTTTCTTACCTTACTTATGGAGCTGCAGTCTCCGTCCCGTGTGCCAAGGCCAGGGCCAACACCCCTGTCTCTCCGGTCAGCCGGGTCCTCGTGCATTTCGTCTAATGCCCCGCGTGCAGGCGCCAACTGTTATGGAAATTTAATTAGGATAAATCTATCCTGAAGTGTTTGCTGGAGCCATTCCCAATTCTCTATTAAATGTCTTTTTGAGCGCTCAGAACGAAATGAGGACTGTCCACAACGGAAGTGTCAGTTTAACAGTTCGTCAAGACCTCTCATTTATTATTCATTCAAGGTTTTATACGTTTACAAAAAGGTGCTGGTTAGTCAATTAACATACAATTAAAAGCTGCTAGATTATTGGCTGTTCTAGTGTAAGTATGATAATTATGATAAAAGGGCTGAAGTTGCAGATTTATTGTTTTATGTTCTTTTGCCCTAGCTTTCTTGCATGACTAGTAAAGTAAACAATAGATATCTTATTAAAACTCTCTGTACTTGTTCCTTATGAAGGCCAGGGTCGTTTAAAACGACTGATTATAGCTGGCATCAGCTTTTGCATAGATATGTGTGAGCACAGGATTTTTAGCAAGTGAGATCTATCTAACTGTGAATGCATATATATGAATATACTTTGAATATATGGAATACATATATATTTCCATGACACAGGCACCCCGGCGCCCGTTAGCGGTGCCAGCGCCGCCACTGGGCCCCCCGCTTGCTCAGGGCCCCGGCAGTAGCCGGCGCAATACTTACCTCTCCCCATGCCTCCGCTGCCGCAGCTCCGGGCTCCAGGGGGCGCCTGCGCCGGCGCTTCCTCTCTCACAGCAGCGACACTGAATGACGTCATCATTCAGCGGCCGGCTGTGACAGAGAGGGAGCAGACGTCAGACAGGTGAGGTGTGTGTTTGTGTGTCTGCGTGTGTGTATGTGAGAGAGTGCTGCGGTGTTGTATGTGTGATGGTGGTGGGGGGAGGCAGTGATGGTGGTGAGGAGAGGCAGTGATGGTGGTGAGGAGGCAATGATGATGATGATGATGATGGGGAGGCTATGATAATGGGAAGTCAATGATGATGATGATATTAATGGGGAGGCAATGATGATGATGATGGGGAGGCAATGATAATGGGAAGGCAATGATGATGATGATATTAATGTGGAGGCAGTGATAATGATGATGATGGGGAGGCAATGATAATGGGAAGGCAATGATGATATTAATGGGGGGGCAATGATGATGATGGGGAGGAAATGATGATGATGATGGGGAGGCAATGATGATGATGATGGGCAGGCAATGATGATGATGGGGAGACAATGATGATGATAATGGGCAGGCAATGATGATGATAATGGGGAGTCTTTCCACAGCGCCCTTTCCTGAGCCGTAACAGTGCAGAACGCAGCACAGTGTAGAGGAGAGCTCCTTATTTTGTATGGAGCATTATATGTGGTCCAATATTCTGTATGGAGCATTATATTGGGTCCAGTATTCTGTATGGAGCATTATATGGGGGATGTCGGGGTGACATCCTGCATGGGGTATTATATGGGTGATGAGGGGGAGACTATGCGGGGCCCATAATATTGTATGGAGGACTGTACTGTGCAGTCTGTACTGTGCGCTGTGAGGATTTGGCGGTTTTTGAGCTATTGTAGAATTTACAATAGGTATCAGTCATGTAATGTAAGAAGAGAAGTGTTTGGCGTTGTGCTATACCCATATTTCTCTGCAGTATCTGTGCATCATGAATCGTGGTTTGTGTTAAGGGGGCCCACTGAGACTCTTTTGCCCGGGGCCCATAAAAACCTGGAGACGGCCCTGCTTCCTGGGCTCTATCATCTCCGCCCAGGGATTGGCTATGGATCCTGCCAAACTACAGGTGGTGATGGACTGGCAAGAACCCCATTCTCTGAAGGCGGTGCAGCGCTTTGTGGGGTTCATTAATTACTACCGCCAGTTTATCCCTCACTTCTCAACTTTGGTAGCTCCCGTGGTAGCCTTCACCAAAAGGGAGCAAATCCCAAATTGTGGTTTGAATAGGTCTCCAAGGCCTTCACTTCTTTTAAGTCCCATTTTGCTAGCGCTCCCATCCTACATCGCCCCGATGTGATAAGCCATTTATATTGGAGGTGGATGCCTCATCCGTTGGTGCTGGAGTAGTCCTCTTCCAAAAAGATGCTCAAGGTCAGAAGCACCCGTGCTTCTTTTTCTCCAAGACCTTCACACCAGCGGAGAGGAATTATTCCATCGGGGACAGGGAGTTGCTAGCAATGAAGTTGGCCTTCTCAGAGTGGAGACATCTGTTGGAGGGGGCTCGCTTTCCCTTCCAAGTCTTCACGGATCACAAAAATCTGGTGTATTTACAAACTGCCCAGCGGCTAAAATCCCATCAGGCCAGATGGTCCTTGTTTTTCTTCCGCTTTCACTTCACCCTCCATTTTCTGTCGGGAGAGAAGAACATTCAGGCTGACGCTCTCTCTCGCTCCCTTGTGTCTTCTGAGGAGGAGGAGGGGGCCACGGCTTATTGTCCCCTCTGAGAGCCTGAGAACTGTAGCTCCGGTGTCGCTAGAGTCTGTCCCTCCGGGCAAGACCATTGTACCATCTAATTTGCGACCGGAGGTTCTCTCTTGGGCCCATTCGTCCAGGGTGGGTGGACATTTTTGAAAAAATAGGACATCTGAGCTACTCGCGAGGACATACTGCTGGCCGCATATGGACGTTGGAGACTATATTCGGGCATGTGTCTCATGTGCCAAAAATAAGTCCCCTCGTCAATGGCCAGATGGGTTACTTTACCATTGCCGGTGGCAGACAGGCCTTGGAAAATGGTGGGGATGGACTTTGTGGTAGGCTTGCCCAAATCTCGTGGGTGCACCATCATATGGGTTATCACCGATAACTTCTTCAAAATGGTGCACTTGGTACCGTTACCCCGGTTACCCTCTGCACGGGCCTTGGCGACACTATTTATCAAACATATCTTTCGCTTACACGGTATGCCGGACAAAATTGTCAGCGACCGGGGTCCCCAGTTTGTGTCTCGGTTCTGGTTGGAGCTTTGTCGCCTTCTCAGTGTTGAGTTAAATCTCTCTTCTGCTTATCACCCCGAGACGAATGGGTTGGTAGAGAGGGCCAACCAGACCTTTGTTACATATCTGCGACATTTTGTTTCAGCTAGGCAGGATGACTGGGCATCCTTGTTACCGTGGGCGGAGTTTGCATTAAATAACGCTGTGGCTGATTCCACTGGACAAACGCCATTTCTCCTTAATTACGGCCAGCATCCGCGGGTTCCCGTACCTATGCTCGTGTCTTCCGCCGACTCCAGGGTGGCAGACTGGGCTGTGGAGGCAAGGGACATTTGGGACCGCACTCAGGATGCCATTCAGGCCTCCAAGGAGAGAATGAGGTCATACGCCGACGAACATCGGTGACCCGCTCCGACTTTTGCCCCTGGCGACTTAGTTTGGCTCTCCGCCCGTAACATTAGGCTGCGAGTAGAGTTCACTAAGTTCGCACCTCGCTTCTTGGGTCCCTTCAAAGTCCTCGAACAGGTCAATCCGGTGGTCTACCGGTTAGCCCTTTCGCCACGCCTGGGTATCACCGACACATTCCATGTCTCCCTCCTGAAACCTGTATATTTGTCCCGGTTTTCCGAGTCATCTGCCGGGACATCGGGTTCATCTACGGACGATTATGAGGTGAATGCTATTCTGGGGTGCAAGGTGGTATGTGGCAAAAAGTTTTATTTGGTGGATTGGAGGGGTTATGGGCCTCAGGATAGGTCATGGGAGCCTGCTGAGCATATACAGGCTTCGCAGCTCATTGCTGCCTTCAAGCGTAACGAGGCCCAAGGAATGAGGGGTCATAGAGGGGGGGTAATGTTAGGGGTCAAGTTCCCGCTTCTGCACGGGGGGAATCTCGAACCGTCCCTGCTGCGGTCTCCCATCCATCTCCGGCCGCAGTGGACTCTGCTCAGCATAGACGTCGGTCCCAGCATCTCGCCCAGTCTAACATTGTGCTGAGGATTGCTGCTTCCTCTCCGGGTTCTGCTGTTGTGGCCAGTGCTGGTTAGCGGCGAGCAGACGTCTTTGGGACAAAGTCCTTGCTTTCCTCTTCTGAGCATGCCCAGGGTAAGATCTCTCATTGGAGATCAGGGGTCACATGCTCAGGTACTGCAGCAGCTCCTATTGGTCCGACAGGAAGGTCCTGAAACCACTTGTGTTCTGGAGCACTTTTCTATTGGTCCTTGTCTGGCAGGTCCTGTAGTTGCTGCTATAAAAGGGTGGCATGGTCGTGCCGCCATGCGCTAGTATCAATAACATTATGTGCTTGCGCCAGTGTGATCTTGCACGCATGTGTTAGGGCTCGGCTGAAATAAGCCCCTAGAATACCGGCACCTCTGGTGAGGAGATTGTATACACGTGTTTAGGGCTTGGCTGAAATAAGCCCCTAGAATACCGGCTTCTCCGATGAGGAGATTGTCTGTTTGCGTTGCTGATTGCGTTTACTATGGACTGCTGTCCGCACAGCAGTTGTCTGTGCATTCCTGTGGAGTTAACAGGACACAGTCCATATCTCTGCGTCTCTACCTTAGCGACACTGAGATGTAACAGAGTTCGCTTATACCGCCGTATAGGGCCACAGTGTCTAAAGTTGCTACTCTGTGAATGTCACGCAGTCTCTGCGTACAGGAGGTCAGGGGCCTAAGCTGACCCTAAGCTGGGGCCCTAACTAATCCCTCTACCTGGAGGTACTGTTAAAGGTACAGAGGTCCAGGCCGCCAGCGTAACCCCTATCTCCTGAGGATCCCTGAACCTCAGTAATCTAGTACTGAGAAGGACCCCGATCACAACAACAGGGGACAGGATAACATAAGCCAACACACAGTACTAGACGAACGAGACAGTACAAGGTGAAAACCAAAAAACCACCTTGCATACTCGCACCACAACAACAGAGGGAACACCAACGGGTAAGGAGACAAATAATAAAGCGAGGAAGGGAAAAAACCACACAAAGTACACTTCACTCCAAACTCCAAAATACCACAAGCCGCTCTGTTTGTCTGCAAGGAATGCTTTCACTGACAACTTCCCTAACAGACTGGCAGGTATTTGAAGGAGTCCCACTTCTGCAGCATTGACTGCAGCTGGGCGAGGCTGGGCCTCATCTAGCACAGAGAGAGAATTAACTCCCTCACTGCCGAAAAATACAAAGCACCAAAAACTCAGCTGCGAGAAGTCAGGCTGTGTAATTGTGACGATCTTCGTGGCGACACACCCGTGACAGTACCCCCCTTCTACGAGGGACCTCCGGACCCTCAGGGCCAGGTTTATCCGGGTGAGTCGTGTGGAAGGCCCGAATTAATCGGTCTGCGTTAATATCCGACGCAGGAACCCACATCCTCTCCTCAGGACCATACCCCTTCCAATGAACCAGGTACTAAAGGGACCGGCGATTAAAGCGTGAATCTATGACTTTTGATACCTGAAACTTCAAGTTACCATTGACCACCACTGGAGGAGGAGGTAAAGGTGACGGTATCACCGGCGCCACATACCTCTTAAGCAACGATCTGTGGAACACGTTGTGAATTTTAGACGTAGGGGGAGGTCAAGATGAAATGCCACCAGATTAATTATAGAACTGATACTGTACGGCCCAATGAACCTGGGACCCAGTTTCCAGGAGGGAACCTTAAGTTTTATATTCCTGGTAGACAACCATACCCGATCGTTCACACTTAGGTCCGGACCAGACACTCTCCTCCTATCAGCCATACGTTTGTATCGGTTCCCCATAGTATTCAGATTATTCAGCACCCCTCTCCACACTGAAGCGAGTGATGACGAAAATCGTTCTTCCTCAGGAACCCCCGAAGAGCCCCCCCTACTGAAAGTACAAAACTGGGGGTGAAAACCATATGCCCCAAAAAACGGGGACTTACCAGTGGACTCGCTCCGCCTATTATTAAGAGCAAACTCTGCCAGAGGCAAGAAAGAAGCCCAGTCCTCCTGGTTCTCTGACACAAAACACCGGAAATATGTCTCCAAGCTCTGGTTCAGACGTTCCGTCTGACGATTAGTCTGAGGATGAAAAGCCGAAGAAAACGACAAATGTATCCCCCGCCGTGTACAAAATGCCTTCCAGAATTTGGACACAAACTGAGACCCCCGATCAGACACCACATCAGAGGGTACCCCGTGAAGCCTCACAATCTCCCCAATGAACACCTGCGCAAGAGTTTTAGCATTAGGAGGAGCAGGAAGAGCGATGAAATGTGCCATCTTGCTGAACCTGTCCACTACAACGAGTATGACCGTTTTACCCGAAGACGGCGGGAGGTCCGTAATAAAGTCCATGGACAGATGAGTCCAAGGACGCTCCGGGATCTTCAAAGGTAAGAGGGCCCCAGACGGACGGGTATGTGGGGTCTTAGAGCGCGCACAAACCCCACAGGACGCGACAAAAGTTACCACCTCCCTATGTAAGTTAGTCCACCAAAACCGACGCGAGAGGAGAGCCACAGTTGCTTTACTCCCTGGGTGTCCTGCCAAAGCTGAGTTATGGTGTGCCTCGATCACCTTTTGTCGCAACTGATCTGGAACAAACAGTCTCCCTGGAGGTCCAACAGGGGCGTCCTCCTGAGCCTCCAATACCTCCTCTTCAAGCTCAGAGCATACTGCCGACACCACCACCCCCTCCTGAAGGATAGGAACCGGGTCATCCGTATTACCGGCCCCAGGGAAACTACGAGACAAGGCATCCGCCTTTACATTTTTTGACCCAGGGCGATATGTGACGACAAAATTAAACCTGGTAAAAAACAACGACCACCTAGCTTGTCTGGGATTCAGACGTTTTGCCGACTCCAGATATAGCAGATTCTTATGATCAGTGATGACGGTGACCGGATGGACTGCCCCCTCCAAAAAATGGCACCACTCCTCAAAAGCTAACTTAATGGCCAAGAGTTCCCTATTGCCGACATCGTAATTCCTCTCAGCGGATGACAATTTTTTATAGAAAAAGGCGCACGGATGCCACTTACCTGGGGACGAACCCTGTGACAATACTGCTCCCACCCCTACCTCGGAAGCGTCTACCTCTACAATGAACGGCTGTGACGCATCAGGTTGAATGAGTATGGGTGCCGAGGCAAAACATTTTTTCAAGGAGGAGAATGCTTGACAAGCCTTGTCAGACCACCTAGAAAAATCCGTCCCATTTTTTGTCATGTCTGTGAGAGGTTTAACCATGGACGAGAAATTACGAATAAATTTCCGGTAATAATTAGCAAACCCCAGGAAACGTTGTAGTGCCTTAAGATTCTCTGGCAGATCCCACTCAAGAACTGCCCGCACTTTCCCAGGGTCCATACGAACACCGGATGCTGACACCAGGAAGCCTAAAAACTGGAGTTCCTGTACGGCGAACACACACTTTTCCCATTTGGCGTACAGTTTATTATCCCGCAAGATCTGTAACACCTGCCTAACATGCTCCTGATGAGACACAAGATCCGGCGAGTAAATTAAGATATCATCCAGATATATGACAACAAACTGTCCCACCAGGCGGCGAAAAATGTCATTTACAAAGTGTTGGAACACCGCCGGGGCATTAGTCAGACTGAATGGCATGACAAGGTTCTCATAATGCCCCTCCGGAGTGTTAAACGCCATCTTCCACTCATCCCCCTCCTTCATCCTAATCAGATTGTACGCCCCCCTGAGATCCAACTTAGAGAACCATTTTGCGCCCACGATCTGATTGAAGAGATCGGGAATAAGTGGGAGCGGATACGGATCTCGGACCGTAATCCGATTAAGTTCACGTAAATCCAGTAAAGGGCGTAGGCCTCCATCTTTCTCCTTCACAAAGAAGAACCCCGTGGCCACCGGGGAAGATGAAGGTCTAATATGCCCCTTAGCCAGACTTTCAGAAATATAATCCTTCATGGCCTGCCTCTCTGGACCAGATAGGTTATACAACCTAGATTTAGGTAACTTGGCCTCAGGGAGCAGTTTTACAGAACAGTCATACACGCGATGAGGAGGTAGTCCCTGACACCCTTTCTCCGAGAATACATCACCAAAGTCCGCCAGAAATGGATGTAAGACCCTAGGAGTGACCGCACCGATGACCGTATTCATGCAATTTTTATTACAGAATTCACTCCATTGGCTTATCTCTCTGGATTGCCAATTAATAACAGGGTTATGCTTAGTTAACCAAGGAAGGCCCAACACTATAGGAGTGGGAAGACCCTCCAACACGTAACAAGACAACAGTTCTTTATGTATCGCTCCCACTTGAAGTTTTACGTTATGCACAGCTTGCAAAAAACTTCCCTGACCGAGAGGCCTGGCGTCGATCGAGAATATGGGGATGGGTTTAGCCAACACACTCAATCGCATACCTTGAACCCGGGCAAACCGAGCGTCCACCAGATTAGCCCCGGTCCCACTATCCAGAAGAACAGATATCCTCTCAGTTCTCGTACCCACCACCACCTCCACCGGTACGAGAAACTGAGATGAACCTAGGGACGAAATACCTGCTCCCAGATTGCCGTCCACAAGACAACCTGGGATCAATAGTTTTCCGACGACCCTTTATTCTGCAAAGGATGGGATGGACACCCCCCAATAAAATGTCCCTTTCTCCCGCAGAAGAAACACCTTAATGTCTTGTGGCGCACCGCCTGTCCCCTCCCCCGAAATGATGTCCCTCCTAATTGCATAGGCTCCTCTGGACTGACCAGGGGAACCTCCATATAAGGGACCCTTGAAAAAGGTGGAGTCATCACAGGGGGAGGAGTTACCCCGCACCTCTCCCGAAGCCGTCTGTCAATGCGAATAGCAAGGGCCATAGCGGCTTCCAGTGACGCGGGAGGGTCATACTGTGCCAACACATCCTTTAATTTGTCAGATAAACCTTGACAAAACTGACTCCTAAGAGACGGGTCATTCCACTGGGTGTCCGTGGCCCACCTACGGAACTCCAAACAGAATTCCTCCGCCGGACGATCTCCCTGCTGGATCCTAGGTAACTTAGATTCAGCAAGGGAGATCCGATCCGGGTCATCATATACGAGACCCAGAGCAACAAAAAACCTATCCACTGACTGGAGAGCCGGGGAGCCCCGGGGGAAGAGAGAACGCCCATGATTGTGGGTCCCCTTGTAGGAGCGAAATGATAATTCCCACCCTTTGTTCTTTACTCCCCGATGACCGAGGCCGCAGCCGAAAGTACAATTTACATGCCTCCCGGAAAACAAAAAACTTGTCCCGCCCCCAGTGAACCTGTCAGGGAGAGCTACTTTAGGTTCTGGTCCGGCTTGCTCCGGGGGATACAAAACCTTGGACTTAACGTCCGCCAGCTCCATGGACAAACTCTGCAACTGCCGAGCAAGACTGGCTACTGGATCCATGGTAGCTGGAGAGAATCTTTTTGTCGGTCGGTGAAAATGTCACGCAGTCTCTGCGTACAGGAGGTCAGGGGCCTAAGCTGACCCTAAGCTGGGTCCCTAACTAATCCCTCTACCTGGAGGTACTGTTAAAGGTACAGAGGTCCAGGCCGCCAGCGTAACCCCTATCTCCTGAGGATCCCTGAACCTCAGTAATCTAGTACTGAGAAGGACCCCGATCACAACAACAGGGGACAGGATAATATAAGCCAACACACAGTACTAGACGAACGAGACAGTACAAGGTGAAAACCAAAAAACCACCTTGCATACTCGCACCACAACAACAGAGGGAACACCAACGGGTAAGGAGATAAATAATAAAGCGAGGAAGGGAAAAAACCACACAAAGTACACTTCACTCCAAACTCCAAAATACCACAAGCCGCTCTGTTTGTCTGCAAGGAATGCTTTCACTGACAACTTCCCTAACAGACTGGCAGGTATTTGAAGGAGTCCCACTTCTGCAGCATTGACTGCAGCTGGGCGAGGCTGGGCCTCATCTAGCACAGAGAGAGAATTAACTCCCTCACTGCCGAAAAATACAAAGCACCAAAAACTCAGCTGCGAGAAGTCAGGCTGTGTAATCGTGACGATCTTTGTGGCGACACACCCGTGACAGTGAAGTAGCAGAGTTCACCTTACCGCCCTCTTACCAGCAGCAGGCTCAGCCTGCACGGTGGACCCCGGGCTGCGAACGCACTTATTATTCATATTATTTTGTGCATTCCGCCAGCCCTAACAGTGACCTGCTGCAGTTTTCAAAAATACAGCAGTTTTACAATTCAGTCAATGTGTGTGCATGAGATTTCTGAAATCTCATATGTTTTGCTGATACTTTAAAACTCAGCTGAAAATTTTCATTAAAAAAAGCTGCAAAAATGCAATATGTCAACATATCCAATAGTGGCAAAAATGCAGGTATTTTAACCCCTTTCTGCCATCGGACGTACTATTCCACGGGGGAGCGTGGCCGATCGCTGCCGGGTGTCAGCGGAATATCACAGCTGACACCCGGCCCTATGTGCCAGGAGCGGTCATGGACTGCTCCATGCACATTAACCCCTGGCACACCGCGACCAAACATGATGGCGGTACATCGGGGCACAGGGAAGCATCGGGCAGTGAGAGGGCTCCCTCGTGCATCCGTGAGACCCTCAGAACAACGCGATACATCGCATTGTTCCGAGGGACCCTCCTTCCTGCAGGACCACGGATTCAAGATGGCCGCGGTGTCCTTCCGGGTATTGTAGGGAGGCGGCTTCCTCAGTGCCTGCTGAGAGTAGGTGCTGAGAAAGCCTGCAGCAGTGCCTGTCACATTGCCGATCTGAAAGAGTGCTGTGCACATTGTCATACCAGCGATCTGACTTTATGACTTATACAGTGATGTCCCACCCTGGGAAAAGTAAAAAAGTTAAAAGAAAGGAAAATAACACGTGTAAAAAAAAATCCAAAATAAAAAAAATATTCACCAATAAATTCATTTCTTTGTGTAAATAAAAAAAAACAATAAAAGTACACATATTTGGTATCGCCGCGTCCGTAACGACCCACCCTATAGAACTGTCCCACTAGTTAACCCCTTTAGTGAGCTCCTTTAAAAAAAAAAACAAAGCAAAAAACAATGCTTTATCATCATACCGCCTAACAAAAAGTGGAATAACACGCGATCAAAAAGATGGATATAAATAAACATGATACCGCTGAAAACTTCATCTTGTCCCGCAAAAAACAAGCCACCATACAGCGAAAAAATAAAAAAGTTATAGCTCGCAGAATAAAGCGATGCAAAAATAATTATTTTATATAAAATTGCTTTGATTGTATAAAAGTGCCAAAACATAAAATAATTATATAAATGAGTTATCGCCGTAATCGTACTAACCCGAAGAATACAACTGCTTTATAAATTTTACCACATGCGGAATGGTATAAACGCCCCCCCAACAGAAATTCAGGAATTGCTGATTTTTGTTCATTCTAACCTCACAAAAATATAAATAAAAGGCGATCAAAAAATGTCATGTGCCCTAAAATGGTACCAATCAGTGGCGTAACTAGAAATGGCGGGGCCCCACAGCAAAATTTTGAACGGGGCCCCCTCTCCCAAACGGGCGGCGGGGGGGGCGGGGTTCTGATAGTGGGCGGAGCCAATAGCAGTGGGCGGAGCAAATCACAGCAATTCTCTAGGCCCAAAAAATACTCTTCAGTCTCATAACGGCCAGCTTTTTGCCCAAATCAGAGCTGTATTTAAAGCAGACATTATGGAAACACAATATAATATAATGGACTGGTAGCAATGCAGCCCCCTTATGCTACCATTACTAGTAACCATGTCCCGCATAACTATTAATGCAGGCACATTATGCCCCCATAACTAGTAATAAGCCCTCTTATTCTCCCATCAGTAGTAATGTGCCCCTCAAGTAGTAATGCAGCCAAGAATGCAGAGTTATCACTCACACAGTATGTGCCCCCGTTAATCTTCGGTGGTATCTTCAGCTCCACAGTGGAGAACACTCACCACCAGTGTTCACCCTTCTGGGCGCCGCCGACGAGTGACGTCAGCAGCGTGATCACATGACATGATCACGCTGCAGACGTCGCTCTGACCCGGCGGTCAGAGCTTCAATTGTACTGGCGTCTGTATAGACACCAGTGCAATTGATTCCTGGGAGACGGCACGCAGCAGCTTCTCTGCGCCGGCTGTCAGCATGACAGCCAGCACAGGGAACCGCCGACTCTCAGGCCATGGGCGGCGGAACACAGCCGCAGGGGAGACAGCTGCAGCAGGGACGGGCCCCCTGCTAGCCCGGGCCCTATGGCAGCTGCTTCCCCTGCTTCCACGATAGTTCCGCCCCTGGTACCAATATAACCGTCAACTCATTCCGCAAAAAATAAGACATGACTCGGTGGGCCAAAATATGCAAAAATTATAGCTCTCATAATGTGGTGATGCAAAAAACTATTTTTTGCAATAAAAAGCGTCTTTTAGCGTGACAGCTGCCAAACATAAAAACCCGCTATAAATAGTAAATCAAACCCCCCTTTATCACCCCCTTAGTTAGTGAAAAATAATAAAATTTAAAAAATTTATTTATTTCCATTTTTCCATTAGGGTTAGGGTAAGGGTTGCGGCTAAAGTTAGGGTTAGGGTTGGGGCTAAAGTTAGGATTAGGGTTAGGGTTGGGACTAGGGTTAGGGGTGTGTTGGGGTTAGGGTTGGAGTTAGAATTGGGTGGTTTCCACTGTTTAGGCGCATCAGGGGCTCTCCAAATGTGACATGGCGTCTGATCTCAATTCCAGCCAATTCTGCGTTGAAAAAGTCAAACGGTGCTCCTTCCCTTCTGAGCTCTGCCATGCGCCCAAACAGTAGTTTGCCCTCACATATGGGGTATCAGCGTTCTCAGGACAAATTGCAAAATAGCTCTTGAGGTCCAATTTCTTCTGTTACCCTTGGGAAAATAAAAAATTGGGGGCAAAAATATCATTTTTGAAAAAAATAATTATTTTTTTGTTTTTACTGCTGTATGTTATAAACTTCTGTGAAGCACTTGGGGCTTTACAGCGCTCACCACACATCTAGAAAAGTTCCTTGTGGGGTCTATTTTCCAAAATGGGGTCACTTTTGGGGGGTTTCCACTGTTTAGGCACATTTGGGGCACTGCAAACGGAACATGACACCCATCAACATCTGCATTCCAAAACGTTATTACTTCCTTTCCAAGCCCTGCTGTGCGCCCAAACAGTTTTTCCCCCCACATATGGGGTATCAGCATACTCAGGACAAATTGGACAAGAACTTTTGGGGTCCAATTTCCTTGGGAAAAATCAAAAATTTGGGACTAAAAAATCATTTTTGTGGAAAATTGTTTTGTTTTGTTTTTCACACCCAGGCATTATAAACTTTTGTGAAACACTTGGGGGTTCAAAGTGCTCACAACAGATCTAGATAAGTTCCATAGGGGGTCTAGTTTCCAAAATGGTGTCACTTGTGGGGGGGTTTCCACTGTTTAGGCACATCAGGGGCTCTCCAAACACGACATGGCGTCCAATCTAATTTCCAGACAATTTTGGCTTGGAAAAGTCAAACGGCGCTCCTTCCCTTACGAGCTCTGCCTTGTACCCAAACAGTGGTTTTTCCCCAGATATGGGGTATTGGCATACTCAGGAGAAATTGCACAACAACTTTATCTGTCCATTTTCTCCTTTTACCCTTGTGAAAATAAAAAAAAGTTTGTAAAAGATCATTTTTGTGACTAAAAAGTTAAATGTTCTTTTTTTCCTTCCATGTTGCTTCAGCTCTGTGAAGCACCTGAAGGGTTAATAAACTTCTTGAATGTGGTTTTGAGTACCTTGAGGGTTGCAGTTTTTAGAATGGTGTCACTTTTGGATATTTTCTGCCATATAGACCCCTCAAAGTGACTTCAAATGTGAGGTGGTCCCTAAAAAAAATGGCTTTGTAAATTTTGCTGTAAAAATGAGAAATCGCTGGTCAACTTTTAACCCTTATAATTTCCTAGCAAAAAAAAATTTGGTTCCAAAATTGTGCTGATGTAAAGTAGACATGTGGGAAATGTTATTTATTAACTATTTTGTGTGACATATTTCTCTGGTTTATGGGAATAAAAATTCAAAGTTCGAAAAATAAACACAAGTTATGTCAAAGAAATTTAACCATTATCGTGAAGAACAATATGTCACGAGAAAACAGTCTGAGAATTGGGAAGATCCGTTGAAGCGTTCCAGAGTTATAACCTTATAATGAGACAGTGGTCAGAATTGTAAAAATTGGCCCGATCTTTAACGTGCAAACCACCCTTGGGTTAAGTAGCATTTTCCTATTAATGCATCACGATTTGCACAGATTTTTTTGCTGTAAATCCTGAACATGTGCAAATAGTCTTATTGATTAATGATAGGTTATATTCACACACAGTCAGTATTTGATCAGTATTTTACATCAGTATTTGTAAGCCAAAACCAGGAGTGGAACAGTCAGAGGAAAAGTATAATAGAAACACGTCACACTTCTGTATTTATCACCCACTCCTGGTTTTGGCTTACACATACTGATGTAAAATACTGACCAAACACTGAACTGGTGAATGTGATCAATATAAAATTTTATGCCATTCCTTTCTATAAACGTGGCCATATACACATATTGTCAGGAGGTTTGATATTTTGATGACTAGCTCCTTAAAGAGGACCATTTCCTTATACCATTGGAATGTCTGTAAATATTCCAACACAACACAATAATTTGCTTGTGATTGTGAAGCTGTAGGACAAGAAAACATTTTTTATGCCCTTCAGAAAAAGTCAGATAAGGAGAAGCTGTGTATTTCATTGCTTTTCTGCAGTCATTGATCCCAGATGGGCAATCATCAAACAAACGTTCCATGTTCAGAATTTCTACATTGTTTGATAAATAGCTTTCCAGTCATTAAATATTGAGCAATGTTTTCAACCTCACCTAGTGAATTGAACAATGTTATAATAATACTCATGGATAATATTATATCTTTACTATTTTCTTTTTTCTTATTTGTTATAAATTATATTTTGAGTGACATTTTGGATTACATTATTTTTGCATACTTTCTAGATCATTTTAATAATGTGATATAAATCTTACTTTTATTTTTGGCAGTTTTCCAATTGTCTTAAATCTTTAATATTAGTCATACTACAGTTATGCCCTAATAGAGTTTTACAGATTACTGTCTATGAAGCTATTATCTAGGCCTCTGCTGTCTCTATTGGGATGTCAAACCCAATGATCAAGAGTCTGGGCTGTCAATAATGGCTACAAAGATGTTCCTACTTGCTCAGTGCTGCAATCGGCTGTGAATGGATTGCATTTCTGTGGTTGGAGTGCTTGTGCTTTAGGCACAGAGGTAGTCCATGCTCTTATATCAAGGTGCAAAAAAGGTGAACCAGAGTAATACAAATTAATAATAGCAGCACCTGATGGAAACATTGGGCATAGTTTATGAATATATTGCAAACTTACTATAAACTGTTGTAGTTCTGCCAAATTATGGACGTATAACAGACCAGTCGTCAATTATAAATGCACAAACGGAGAAAACCAAGACAATCACCTAGTCTAAATAAAATATGTAAATTTTATTGAATATCAAAAATTAATAAAATACTAGTGGGCACAGAAGAGGAAAGGATGGGGACACAATTAGAGGTGTGTAACACACAAGGGACGCAAGAAACAGTGGATCAATAGCAGCAATAAAATTTCATGACAAGTCAATAAACATGTGCATAGAGTGCACTGCCATCATAGGTGTTACACAGTATCAACCTGTAATTTACTGACATTGATCATATAGCTCCCCCAACTCCTCTATTATGTTTACCTTACAGCGGCTTCACCCGCTGTGACATTTGTTCCATTGGGATCTGGTGGCAAAAATGTTCTTACAAAAGACAGGTTTCACAGCACCTGCTGGCCCTCTGAGGCTAAGTTCACACGTTGTGGAATTGCCGCGGAAATTTCCGCGGCAATTCCGCACTTCTCCCGCAGGAAATACGCACGTTTTTTTTATGCTGATTCCCGCCAGAATAATAGCGTTTTGCAAGCGTAATTAGCTTGCAGAATGCTAGCGTTTTCCTAGCGATCTGTAGCATCGCTTGGAAAACTGATTGACAGGTTGGTCACACGAGTCACACATAGTGTTTCACACGTGTGACCAACTTTTTACTATTGATGCCGCCTATGCCGCATCAATAGTAAAAAGATCTAATGTAAAAATAATAAAAAAATAATAAATAATGATATTCTCACCTTCCGGCGGCCCCCGCAGCCTTCCCGCCTCTCAGCGACGCTCCCGGCAACTCGCGGTCCCAAGGATGCATTGCGACAAATCACACCGATGACGTGCATCTCGCGAGACCGCTATGCCATCTGGGTGATTCTCGCAAAGGACTCTTGGGACCGGAAGTTGCCGGGACCGTCGCTGAAGGCGGGAAAGCTGCGTGGGACGCCGGAAGGTGAGAAATATCATTATTTTTTATTTTAATTATTGTTTTACCAGGGATATGGTACCCAGGGCCTGGAGGAGAGTCTCCTTGCTCCAGACCCTGGGTACCATCCGCACATGAACCGCTTACATTGCGCATAGTGGGCATAGCCACATGCGGAAAGTAAGCGGTTCAATGCATTCCTATGGCGGCGGAATCACCGCGGTTACGCTAAATTAATGAACATGTTGCTTTTTTTTCCGCTAAGCGTTTTTTTCGCGGAAAAAAACGCAACATGTGTACAAAACATGCGGAATCAATTAAAACGTATAGAATGCTTAATGCTTGCGTTTTGTTCGCGGTTTAACCGCGGAAAATAGCGGAAAAACCGCGAAAAAAACGCAATTATTCCTGATCGTGTGCACTTAGCCTGAAAATTTGAAGTGAGGGCCGCATAATGACATGTCAATGGACTTGGTGGTGGTGGTGGTGGATGAAGCCCAAAATTCAAATGGCCATGTTTGAAATGGCATTGTAAGGGGATGGGGAATATGTATGCCACTATCTTGCTAACAATTTGGCATGAGGTAGGGATCTCCCAAAAGTAGGAGTGAAAGCTCTCCCAAATATATGATACAGGTCTACCTGAGCGCCCTTACCAAACTCAGGTTTCACAGCACCTGCTGGCACTCTGCAAATTGAAAGCGAGGGCCGCATAATGACATGGTGTTGAACATGGTTGTGGTGGTGGGTAAAGATTAAAATTTAAATGGGCATGTTTGAAATGTCATTGTAAAGGGATGTATTTCACTATCTTGCTAACTTTTTGGCATGAGGAAGGGATCTCTCAAATGTAGGTGTGAGAGTCCTCGCAAATGTTAAAGGAAAATCTAAAGCCAAAATCCTCTGTTTGAGCATATGCTAAAAGGGAGATATATATATATATTTTTTTTTTTTTATTTTTATTTTGCTTCTCTCAAAATTAGAATATCATCAAAAAGTTAATTTATTTCAGTTCTTCAATACAAAAAGCGAAACTCATGTATTATATAAAGTCATTACAAACAAAGTGATGTATTTCAAGCGTTTATTTCTGTTTATGTTGGTGATTATGGCTTACAGCCAATGAAAAGTCAAAAGTAATTATCTCAGTAAATTAAAATAATTAACAAAAAACACCTGCAAAGGCTTCCTAAGCATTTAGAAAGGTCCCTTAGTCTGTTTCAGTAGGCTCCACAATCATGGGGAAGACTGATGACTTGACAGATGTCCAGAAGGCAGTCATTGACACACTCCACAAGGAGGGTAAGCCACTGAAGGTCATTGCTAAAGAAGTTGGCTGTTGACAGTGCTGAATCCAAGCATATCAATAGAAAGTTGAGTGGAAGGAAAAAGTGTGATAGAAAAAGGTGCACAAGCAACTGGGATAACCACAGGCTTGAAAGTATTGTTAAGAAAAGGCCATTCAAAAATTTAGGGGAGGTTCACACCGAGTGGACTGCTGCTGGAGTCATTGCTTCAAGAGCCCACCACACACAGACGTATCCAGTACATGGGCTACAAGTGTCGTATTCCTTGCATCAAGCCAGTCATGACCAATAGACAATGCCAGAAGCGTCTTACCTGGGCCAAGGAGAAAAAGAACTGGACTGTTACTCAGTGGCCCAAGGTGTTGTTTTCAGATGAAAGTAAATTTTGCATTTCATTTGGAAATCAAGGGCACAGAGTCTGGAGGAAGAGTGGAGAGGCACATAATCCAAGCTGCTTGAGGTCTAGTGTGAAGTTTCCACAATTAGTGATGGCTTGTGGAGCCATGTCATCTTCTGGTGTAGGTCCACTGTGTTATATCATGACCAAAATCAGCTTAGCCTTCTACCAGGAAATTTTAGAGCACTTCATGCTTCCATCTGCCAAAAAGCTTTTTGGAGATGGAAATTTGATTCTCCAGCAGGCACCTAGCCACACTGCCAAAAGTGGTAGAGCAGCTTAATGTATATTTTTTGCAAAATACGTATTAACCAAATACCCTTATTTTTCCACTTTTTTTTACTGGCACTTGCCGTTTACTATTATTCTTTTTGCAACAGAGTATTTTTGGTTTTACTGTGCTTTTTTGTGTTTTCAGTCTTCTGGTGGTGTGAACAGTGTCTCTACAGGCCTGTTCACTGTGTGCAGGTCTCGAGTGTTTTTGATTTAACCATTCGTTTTCTTGTTTCTACAAGAGTAGGGAGTTTTCCAACCCTCCCTTATGAGCCCTGCACATACAAGCTGTTCTATGCTGTGTCCAAATGGGACTTAACCTTTCTGAATACTGCTCATACAGGTACTATACATATGACCAGGTTTTTAAATACATCAGATAGGGACTACATACATTAATTAGGGACTGCTCTGATACGGGTATACCTTGACGATTTGGTAGAGCAGCTTAATATACATTTTTAGCAAAAACTTATTAACCAAATACCCTTGTTTTTCCACTTTTTTTACTGGCACTTGCCGTTTACTATTATTCTTTTTGCAACAGTGTATTTTTGGTTTTACTGTGCTTTTTTGTGTTTTTTATCTTCTCCATGCTGTTCTCAGTTTTAGGTCTTTTCCTTCCATTTCCACTTTTTCTCATGTCCACAGATCTGATTGTTGGGTCCAGCAGAAAAATATTCGGCTTTCCCATTGACTTGCATTGGATTCATTATTCGATGCGAATACACAGATATTAGAAATTATTTGTGCCGAATCTAAATGTTTTACTAATCGCTCATCACTAGTGCTATGCAGTTTATGGCATATTTTAAACAAAAAAATGTCATTTTGAAAAGTTAGTGAAACCTCATTGAGAAAGTTACACAAGATTGCATTGAAAATGAATTCATTGCAATCTTGGTGGTCTTCTCAAAGAAGATGGCCAGTATGCAGAGTGTCTTATGGAACTGAAAATCAGGTCTGGATAGACCAATGCATGCAGCGTAAAAGTGTTTTGAATTGGTCTAAATTGGTCCATGGTCTAAAGCATTTTAATAATTCACAATAAAGAATATTAAGGAAACTCTAATGTAGAACATATATTTCAGCTTATATTTCAATATGCTTTTGCTAGTCTTTCTTTTTAACCCCTTCCCGACCCATGACGCCACGTAGGCGTCATGAAAGTCAGTGCCAATCCGACCCATGATGCCTATGTGGCGTCATGAAAGGATCGCGTCCCTGAGGCCGGGTGACCGGGGTCACTGAAAGGTCACCCGACCCGCCGGCACAGGACCCTTTGTGCTTCACCACAGGGGGGTTGGCTTAACCCCCCGTGGCCACGATCGCTCTGATTGGCTGTTAAAAGTGAAACAGCCAATCAGAGCAATCTGTAATATTTCACCAATATAATTGGTGAAATATTACAATCCAGCCATGGCCGATGCTGCAATAGCATCTGCCATGGCTGGACATCGAGCCCTGACCCCCCCACACGGATTCACGGCGGCGATCGGCCGCCGCCACCGAAAGATGGCAGCGGTCGGTCACCGCCATCACTAAAAGCTCCCCTCGTCCTGGCCTCCGCTGCCCCCACCTTCCGACCCCTCCCTCACTTCCGACCCCCATACTCACCTCTCCCGGTCCACCGATGTCCCTGGATCCTTCCCGGCGGCTGCCCGGGATTCTTCATGGGCGCCGCCATCTTGGAAAATGGTGGGCGCATGCGCAGTGCGCCCGCCGGCCGGCGCATGCGCAGTGCGCCCTGCATAGTCAAAAAATTTACTTTGATCACTGTGATAAACTGTCACAGTGATCAAAATAAAAAAAAGTAAGTGAACCCCCCCTGTCATAGGTAGGGACAAATAATAAAGAATTTTTTTTTTTCCTATTAGGCCCTGTGCACACGTTGCGGATTTTGCTGCGGATCCGCAGCTGATTTCGCTGCTGATCCGCAGCTGATTTCGCTGCTGATCCGCAGCTGATTTCGCTGCTGATCCGCAGCTGATTTCGCTGCTGATCCGCAGCTGATTTCGCTGCTGATCCCCAGCTGATTTCGCTGCGGATTCCGCAGCTGATTTCGCTGCTGATCCGCTGCTGATTCGCTGCTGATTCGCTGCTGATTTCGCTGGGATCAGTAGCGAAATCAGCAGCGAAATCAGCAGCAGATCAGCAGCGAAATCAGCTGCGGATCAGCAGCGAAATCAGCTGCGGATCCGCAGCGAAATCAGCTGCGGATCAGCAGCGAAATCCGCTGCTGATCCGCAGCAGATTTCGCTGCTGATCCGCAGCTGATTTCGCTGCTGATCTGCTGCTGATTTCGCTGCTGATCGCTGCTGATTTCGCTACTGATCCGCAGCTGATTTCGCTGCTAATCCGCAGCGGATTTCGCTGCTAATCCGCAGCTGATTTCGCTGCTGATCCGCAGCGGATTTGGCGCTGCGGATTCACAGCAGATCCAGAAACCATGTACAGTACAATGCAAATAAATGGTAAAAAAAAAACGCTGTGCACATGCTGCAGATTTTTCAGCGCAGATTTGCTGCGGTTTTAAATCCGCAGCATGTCAATTCTTTGTGCGGATTCCGCAGCGATTTTACACCTATTCCATTATAGGCGTAAAACCGCAGAGAAAAACCGCAGCAAATCTGCGCTAAATACGCAGGTAAAAGGCAGGTCGTTTTACCTGCGGATTTTAGAAAAATCCGCAAGTGAATCCGCAACGTGTGCACGGGGCCTTAGGGTCAGGCTGGGTTCATATTGCATTATGGCAGTCCGTTAGATGGACTGCGTTTCATCGCGGTATAACGCGGTGTAACGCAGTCCGTTAACGCTGCCATTCACGCCATTTGTGTGCGCATCGCAACGCATGCCATGAAGCGGCATGCGTTCGCGACGTGTCGTCATTCAGTGACGGAGCCTTGGACGCAGGCTGCAGCGTCTGGGCTCCATCACCACTAGCACAGATGAATCATCGCTGATTCCTCTGCACTAGCGGGTATAGCATAACACGATCGCGTTATGCTATACCGTTACAAGCCCGTCAACGCTACGTGTTGAACGGGCTGGTAAAACACAATATGAACCCAGCCTTAGAGTTAGAACTAGGGTTAGGGTTAGAACTAGGGTAAGGGTTGGAATTAGGGTTAGGGTTGGAATTAGGGTTAGAGTTGGAATTAGGGTTAGGGTTGGGATTAGGGTTAGGGTTGGGATAAGCGTTAAGGGTGTTTTGGGGTTAGGGTTGGGATTAGGGTTAGGCTTGTGGTTAGGTTTATGGTTAGTGTTGGGATTAGGGTTAGGGGTGTGTTGGGGTTAGGGTTATGGTTAGCGTTTGTATTAGGGTTAGGGGTGTGTAGGGGTTAGGGTTAGGGATAGGGGTGTGTTGGGGTTAGGGTTGGAGTTAGAATTGAGGGGTTTCCACTATTTAGGTACATCAGGGGGTCTCCATACGCGACATGGCGCCACCATTTATTCCTGCAAATTTTGCGTTTAAAAAGTCAAACAGTGCTCCCTTTATTCCAAGCCCCGACGTGTGCCCAAACAGTGGTTTACCCCCACATATGGGCTATCAGCGTACTCGGGAAAAATTGGACAACAACTTTGGGGGTCTAATTTCTCCTGTTACTGTTGGGAAAAAAAATTGGGGACTAAAAAAGTTATTTTTGTGGAAAAAAAAATGTTTTTTTATTTTCACGGCTCTGCGTTATAAACTTCTGTGAAGAACTTGGGGGTTCAAAGTGCTCACCACACATCTAGATAAGTTCCTTGAGGGGTCTAGTTTCCAAAATGGGGTCACTTGTTGGGAGTTTATACTGTTTAGGCACATCAGGGACTCTGCAAACGTAACATGACGCCCGCAGACCATTCCATCAAGTAGGCATTTTAAAACGTCACTACTTCCCTTCCGAGCCCCGAAGTGTGCCCATACAGTAGTTTTCTCCCACATATGGGATATCAGCGTACTCAGGACAAATTGGACAACAACTTTTGAGGTCTAATTTCTCCTGTTACCCTTGGGAAAATAAAAAAATTGGGGACTAAAAGATCATGTTTGTGGAAAAAATATGATTTTTTTATTTTCATGGCCCAGCGTTATAAACTTCTGTGTAGCCCTTGGGGGTTCAAAGTGCTCACTACACATCTAGATAAGCTCCTTGGGGGGTCTAGTTTCCAAAATGGGGTCACTTGTGGGGGGTTTCTACTGTTTAGGCACATCAGGGGCTCTGCAAACGCAACATGATGCCCACAGAACATTCCATCAAGTCTGCATTCCAAAATGGCGCTCCTTCCCTTCTGTGCTCTCCCATGCGCCAAAACAGTGCTTCCCCCCACATATGGGGTACCAGTGTACTCAGGACAAACTGTACAACAACTTTTGTGGTCCAATTTCTCCTGTTACCCTTGTGAAAATAAAAAATTGCGGGTTAAAAAAATGAGTTTTTGAGGAAAAAAATGATTTTTGTATTTTCACGGCTCTGCATTACAAACTTTTGTGAAGCACGTGGGGTTCAAGGTGCTCACCACACATCTAGTTAAGTTCCTTGAGGGGTCTAGTTTACAATATGTGGTCACTTGTGGGGGTTTCTACTGTTTAGGCACATCAGGGGCTCTGCCCGCCCGCAGACCATTCCATCAAGTTGACATTTCAAAGCGTCACTACATCCCTTCCAAGCCCTGACGTGTGCCCAAACAGTGGTTCTCCCCCACATGTGAGGTACTAGCGTACTTAGGACAAATTAGACAACAACTTTTGGGGTCCAATTTCTCCTGTAACCATTGTGAAAATAAAAAATATGGGGCTAAATAATCATTTTTTGAGAAAAAAAAATGATTTTTTATTTTCACGGCTCTGCGTTATAAACTTTTGTGAAGCACCTGGGGGTTCAAAGTGCTCACTGTGCATCTGCATAAGTTTCTTAGGGGGTCTAGTTTCCAAAATGGGGTCATTTATGGGGGAGCTCCAAAGTTTAGGCATACAGGGGCTCTCCAAACATGACATGGTGTCCGCTAAAGACTGGATCTAATTTTCCATTCAAAAAGTCAAATGGCACTCCTTCCCTTCTGAGCCCTGCCGTGCGCCCAAACAGTGGTTTATGACTACATATGAGGTATCTGTGTACTCAGGAGAAATTGCCCAACAAATTTTAGGATCCAATTTATACTGTTGCCCATGTGAAAATAAAAAAACTGAGGCTAAAAGAACATTTTTGTGAAAAAAAAGTACTTTCTTTTTTTTACGGATCAATTTGTGAAGCACTTGGGGGTTCAAAGTGCTCACTCTGCATCTAGTAAGTTCCTTGGAGGGTCTAGTTTCCAAAATGGGGTCACTTGTGGGGGAGCTCCAATGTTTAGGCACACAGGGACTCTCCAAATGCGACATGGCATCCGCTAAATATTCCAGCATATTTTCCATTCAAAAAGTCAAATGGCGCTCCTTCCCTTCTGAGCCCTGCCGTGCGCCCAAACAGTAGTTTATGACCACATATGAGGTATTGGTGTACTCAGGAGAAATTGCCCAACAAATTTTAGGATCCATTTTATACTGTTGCCCATGTGAAAATGAAAAAACTGAGGCTAAAAGAAAATTTTTGTGAAAAAAAAAGTACTTTCATTTTTTTACGGATCAATTTGTGAAGCACCTGGGGGTTCAAAGTGCTCACTCTGCATCTAGATAAGTTCCTTGGGGGATCTAGTTTCCAAAATGGGTCACTTGTGGGGGAGCTCCAATGTTTAGGCACACAGGGACTCTCCAAATGCGACATGGCAACCGCTAAATAATCCAGCATATTTTCTATTCAAAAAGTCAAATGGCGCTCCTTCCCTTCTGAGCCCTGCCGTGCACCCAAACAGTGGTTTATGACCACATATGAGGTATCTGTGTACTCAGGAGAAACAAATTTTAGGGTCCAGTTTATCCTGTTGCCCATGTGAAAATGAAAAAATTGATGCTAAAAGAAAAATTTTGTTGGAAAAATTAAAATGTCCATTTTTTCCTTCCACGTTGCTTTAGTTCCTGTGAAGCACCTGAAGGGTTAATAATCTTCTTGAATGTAGTTTTGAGTAGCTTGAGGGTGCAGTTTTTATAATGGTGTCACTTTTGGGTATTTTCTGTCATATAGACCCCTCAAAGTGACTTCAAATGTGAGGTGGTCCCTAAAAAAAATGGTTTTGTAAATTTTGCTGTAAAAATGAGAAATCGCTGGTCAACTTTTAACCCTTATAACTTCCTAACAAAAAAAATGTTGTTCCCAAAATTGTGCTGATGTAAAGTAGACATGTGGGAAATGTTATTTATTATCTATTTTGTGTCACATAACTCTCTGGTTTAACAGAATAAAAATTCAAAATTTGAAAATTGCGAAATTTTCAAAATTTTGGCCAAAGTTCCATTTTTTTCACACATAAACGCAAAAATTATCGACCTAAATTCACCACTAACATGAAGCCCAATATGTCACGAAAAAACAATCTCTGAATCGCTAGGATCCGTTGAAGCGTTCCTGAGTTATTACCTCATAAAGGGACACTGGTCAGAATTGCAAAAAATGGCCAGGTCATTTACGTCAAAATAGGCTGGGTCATGAAGGGGTTAATTAGTGATCTGTGAATGTGAAATTCAATGATGGCAGTTTGGTCTAATTTGACCATGCAATTTAATTCACATCAAAGTTATTGTTCGGTGGTATTTTTGTATACAAAAGTATAATAAACTCAGGGTGGAAAAGTTCTTACCTTTCTGCTTGCCTATCTTGATACTGCTGCTCATTATTTGGATCTTTGTGAAGCTCTACCCATTCTCTTCTTTCCGCAATGTCCAGCCCCCTCTTTCTGAGCTCAGACAACCAAGTAAGCATCTGACATCATGTCACAAGTCTTGAAAGTCACAATTTGAGTGACTCATGGCACTAACTAGGCTTTGGACAGTGTACATCATGATGTCATTGAGACATCAATGGCCTACTCAGTGCTGGAAGTGAAAGTGAAGATGCCAGATGTTATGCGCTCAAGGAAAGTAAAAGCCAGAGAGAGCCTCCCAGTGGAAAAATTGGGGCGCTGCAGCACAGAAGCACATATCGCAAAGGCAGAGAAGAAGTGAATATAAGCGTTTATTGATTTTATTTTTTTTTAAAACTAATTTGGTAGTTTTATGTGAAACAAATCCGACAAAATTTTGATTTGTCTAAATCCTCTAATTCTGGAATACCATAATCAAATTTGATCAGCATTGAATTGATTCAATGCTATCTGGTATACCTAACTACAAGCTTGTTTCAGCAGTTTAGTTGCAATTAGCAGCTCGGTCCTTCTATCTCCCTCTGATAGCTGTAACCAATAGAGGCAGCACCACATCTGCTTACAAAATTGCATACAAGACATTGGAAACCAGAAATATCAGAAGCATGAATAAGTCACTTCTGTCTTCTGATCCAATGTGTGACCATTAGTGATGAGCGAGAAGAATTGTTGCTCGGGTCTCCCCGAGCATGCTCGAGTGATCTCCGAGTATTTTGGCGTGCTCGGAGATTTAGTTTTCATCGTCTCAGCTGCATGATTTGCAACTTGTAGACAGGCTTAATACATGTCGAATTCCCTAGCAAACAGGCACACATGTATTCAAGCTGTCTAGCAGTCGAAAATCATGCAGCTGAGGTGACGAAAACCTAATCTCTGAGCACGCCAAAATACTCAGAGATCACCCGAGCATGCTCTGGGAAACCCGAGCAATGAGTATACTCGCTCATCACTAGTGACCATGTGTGGACTTAATTGTGGCATAAATGTGAAAAGACCAATGTTAAAGGAACTTGTCAAATCATAAAAATGTGTTCAAATAGCTTAATAATAATATAATAATCTTTATTTTTATATAGCGCTAACATATTCCGCAGCGCTTTAGAGTTTGCACACATTATCGTCACTGTCCCCGATAGGGCTCACAATCTAGATTCCCTATCAGTATGTTTTGGAGTGTGGGAGGCTTAAAAACATTTTGATTTTTTTCTTCTTACTAATCATTATGTGAAACTGAAATACTTCTGTAATCTAGTATTACATTCACCTACACAACATGATCTTTTATTTCTTTAATGTACATGAACGTGAAGTTGGCTTCTTTCTGCTCTCTGACGTATGGACCATTGCACTTTGACTACCTCTTCTTTCCCAGCTATTTCCATTACTTTCTGCCTTGTTTTGTCTCTCCATATGTTTATAAGGAATGTGTTTCACATGCTGGTCAGCAGATTGTGCTGTGTTAATCAATAGATGTGTAGCATAGCAGTGTCTCAATAGCAGATATGTGTTGTATTGATACCCAAACTTTACACATTGTCAAAAAGCTGCATGAAAGCAGCTATAAATTGTACAATTGTCTGAAACACATGAGAAATCTTAGATAAAAACTATAGTTCTTTGCATTGATAAAATTGCCTACAGTTACTGTATATTTGTCAACATAAAAACAATAGTGCTGCACAGATAATGAAATCATTCCTAATTGTTCTTGCATGTTGTGGTGAGAATTCAGACAGACAAGGGTATGCACGTATTTTCTATTCGCTTTGTAAGCCTTTTAATCCCTCTACTGAGTAATTTATTAAATAGCAATATATTACTAATCCAAAATAATTTACATTTTAACTACAGACTTTTATTTTGCAGAATAATAGGCACCCCTTAATACAGTGATAATATAGTGAACTACTGCATAATGTGTGGGTGCCGGTACATAGAAACTTGCATTAATAACCTTTATTATAGCAGATTAGAACAATTATTCTTTTATTTTCCTTTGTGCCAATTTCATGGTCTTCTAACTCAGGAGATATTCACAAAAAGACTCTTTAATGTAAAGCTAGTGTAATTGAGCTTAAAAGACTTTTCATTGACTATGGCTTTTGCTCATATATGCATTCCCTACTTATTTCTAGTGGCTTTTAAAGTGCTGATGACAATATAAAATACACCATGTACACTTTCTATAGAGAATAAGTAGACTTTGATTTTCCATTTTGTTGTTTTTTCCTGTATTTTCCCATTGCAACACAAGAAAACAACTCATTGCAAGTGTTCTTTATGGTTTAGAAATAAAGAATCTGAAGAACATTGACTCAAAATCACTTGTACTGAGATGCTGTGGACCCTATTAGTGATTATAATTCATATAAGTTGAGATAGCCTTAGGTAAAGCCAGAGGCTGAAGACATCCAATTTAGCCAAATACATTCTAGCTGTAGCCTTGCACAATTAGTATTAGAAGATGGAATTCAAGACGTCTTCATCCATTTAAGGCAATGTATTAATTATTGTATTACAATGCAACTCACATTGGTAACACCGTTAAATTTTCTAAGTAACCTTTAAATCTACCAGCGCGTTTGAGAAATATTTTTTATCACAGAAAGAAAGTGAAATTCCTATTTTTATTTGTAACATTAGGTAAGAGTGCTATATTTCAGTTGTACTAACTGCTTTAAAAGAAACAGGTTATCCTTTGAATATCATCTCTGCGTAGCTTTGGGGTTAGCCTCAGGCCAGAAACAGGTATGGACATCTAAAATTAGATACAGAATGTCTCTCAGAAAATTGAAAAATAACGAATGCCAAATTACTGTATAATGGAATTATTATGTTAGGAAAGAAAGAAATCCAGAAAGTGTTATTTTGTACAAATCCTAAACGTGAACATGAAAATATAAGTTTTTAAAATAAAAGTAATTATACATTTAAACATCAAGGTTTATGGATGTTATAGAAAATTGAAGATCAATATATGTAATATTATTTGTGCTAAGGACATTAAAGGAAATCATTTTGATGTTCAGCTTCAAAACAAGTACTATTAATATGTAAACAAAGGTATTGGAAAACTCCTCTTAGTCATTAACCCCTTAACGACCAAGCCATTTTGTAGGTTAAGGACCAGGCCTATTTTTACCATTCTGACCACTGTCACTTTATGTGCTTATAACTCTGGAACGCTTCAACGGATCTTGGCGATTCTGAGACTGTTTTCTCGTGACATATTGTACTTCATGGTAGTGGTAAAATTTATTCGAATATAACTTGCGGTTATTTATGAAAAAAATGGAAATATGGCGAAAATTTTGCAATTTTCAAATTTTTAATTTTTATGCCCTTAAATCACAGAGATATGTCACAAAAAATAGTTAATAAATAACATTTCCCACATGTCTACTTTACATCAACACAATTTTGGAAACAAAATTTTTATTTTTTAGGAAGTTATAAGTGTTAAAAGTTGACCAGCAATTTCTCATTTTTCCAACAAAATTTGGATTCCACACAAGTTTCACAGCAGCACAGCTCTTATCTCTAACAATGTCACAGACAGAGTGATAAGATGTAGCTGAGCTACTGTTTCCAGCATTTGACATACTGCTGTGAGTAGATAGTTACATTTAATATCCAATTACAGCAGTCAGAGATGCAGAGACGCTGTCATTGGTCCCTGCATCTCTTCACTGACCTCCAAATGAAGTGATCACTCATGATCACGGCATCAGCAGGGTTAATCAGTCGGGGGCAGTGCTCAGCTCGTCCCTGGCTGTTCCAGCACCTCCCCCTGGCTCTCACAGCAGCAGGTCAGCAGCTTCCACTGCCAGCTTCTCCTCTGATCGGGTAGGAAGTGCTGCATCTCCTGTGCGATCATGCTGTGTTTGGTCAGTCAGATTGACTGACCAATCACAGCGATCTGGGTGCAGGGACCGATGTCATGGGTCCCTTCACCTCTTCCCGTGCCTCTCAGCTGTCATAGACAGCTGTCGGCAGTGAACTACCACTGTTTGTTTACACACAGTGGTAGATCAAAGCCATGACGTGCAGAGTCCGTCAAGGTGCCAAAACTGACACCTGGCCATGACGGACTCTGCACGTCAGTGGACATTAAGGGGTTAAAGTACCACGCCGGCATTTTTTGTTTTCAATTTCATTGCTGGATTACTAATGCATGTTCACAGTTCCTAATAAAATTCATATCAACTGCCTAGTTCTTCTGTTCTCAGTACCGCTCTTGTCATCTTGTGTACCACATGACTGTAGGTGTGAACTGCCAGATTGCTGCAGTGTTTGTTGGGCGAGCCGGAGGTCATTTCTCAATGTAACTCTGTGAGAACCAAAACAAGGCCAGAATGAGGCTCTCATAGAATTACATTGAGAGCCTGTGACCGTTAGCAGTGAGACCGGTCATTGAGAAAATGCTGTCATAAGATGGTGAAGCGTGATTGGAGCACTGCTTGGAAGAGCAGAAGTCAGTGGCTGGTTTGCATTTTACTATGTGCAAGGAACATTAATTAGAAATACTACTCCAGAGGTGAAATAAGAAAAAAAGGCGGAGTAATGATTTAAATTTGGACATTTCACTCTGTCCAAATGCTTAAGCCACCAGCCATGTAGTCTACCTTTATAAATATTTGTGAAAGAATAAGTCATTCTACAGAGCTCACTGAATTAGAGTGTAGTACTGTAATAGGATGCCACAGTTGCAATAAATCATTTTATGAATTTCTTCCCACCTAAATATTTCAAGATGAATCATGAGTGGTATTATTGAAACCTAGACGTGCATAGGATCCAAAGCAGCTCAGCCGTGAAGTAATAAGCCACGTAAAGTTACAAAGCTAGGTTGCGGAGTGCTGAGGCACATAGTGCATAAAAGTCACCAATGCTCTACTATTTCAATAACTGTAAAGGGATCAATTCCATATTAATGTCTATGGATATAGATTGAGATTTTATATAGAAAAAATGTAATGTGTAGATGTCCCATCACTTTTGCCCATGTAGTGTATCTGTTCAAATCAGTGATCTAGTTCACACATAACAGCATTATATTTTGGGTCTACTCCAGCCTATAATATTGTACTGGTCATGCTTTATATTGTTAATTAAATCATATGAGACCTATTTTTTGTACCTATATGGACAACATATTCCACAGTGCTATTGTAGCACTGTGTTCAGCGCCCCTGCATGATGTCCCTTTCTGTCATCATGCAGGGATATCAGCTTACTCACAGTTTCAGCATGTGACACAATCCCCAGTATGCTCCAGTCCCTACCTTCTTCCTCCTCTGTTCACGCCGCACTGTGTCCTGGTGGAGTGCCTAGGTCGTAGGTGTGTGTGAACTGTTGTGAACACTTTTAATCTGACTTCTGAGTTTGGGCTCCCTCTGGTGATTGCTGCTGGTAATGAAACTGATCTGGCTAACATAAGTCTATCACCTGAGGGGGATGATTGGAGATCAGGTGTTACCGACTGGGGAGATTTAAGTGAGCAGCCTTCCCATGATCCTTGCTGGTGATTAGTTTTCTTCCTGAGTAGTGTTGAGCGATACTGCTCGATATCTAAAAATATCATATCGGAATGGTATCGCCGATATCACTAAATATCGTCGATATCCGATTCCGATACCGGAAGTCCCATGTAAGTCTATGGGAACAAAATATCGCAACTAAAAAAACACTTTCTTTCGTTGTAAACACAAAATATACACACATAGAATACATATATATATATATACATGTCATTGTGACATATATATATACATATATTTATAGTTTATACACTTCTACATAGTAAAATAGACTCTGATTCAATTGCCGGGTAAAGCCGTGACATACCCCATAGAAGTCGACGGGCTCGGTGCCGAGTACCCCCAAAACCTCTGGCTCTGTGCGACTCAACTTGGGCGTCACGAACAGGATTCTGTAGCTCGCTATAAGCGAGTCCTGTGTGCCTGAATTGAACTGGTTTTGTGCTTGAGAATTGCTAAAATCATCAGAGAATGTATTTGCCATTTTTCCGCCATATCTGCGTCACGACGAGGCACTGGTGAAGAAGAAGGGCGTGCTCTTCGTGGGTGTACACTCACTCAGTGGCGCAAAAACGATGGCCGACCACTCTAAATGGTACTGCAATGTAAGATCGTGCCCCACAGCTCTTCAGTTCCGCCTCCTCATCCTCCTCAGTGTGCGGAAACTAACACGAAGGTCCCGCCTCCCTACAAAAGAGGGGCCCTCTCCAGATGCTAATGACACATGTGACTTTGCAGAGATGGCTAATGGACACGAGCAGAAGTGTGAAGGGATGGAGCAGTCAGAGCTCTCCCCCCACGGAAGCGACCCGATCGCCACGGAACCACCGTTGGGCACCCGGCCTGGAAACCCTCCTACGCTGCAAGAAGCGGAGGATACCCTAAGAGGCCTGGCCCGGCACCGGGAGGAGGTCGCCAGGATGGAAGCCAGCTGGCGTGCACTAAAACTAAACTTGGAGCGGTGCCAATCCCTCTTACCTGAAGTGTCTGTACCGGAAGGTGAGGTACCCGTTCTAGTAGAGGAGTCCGTGCGGGCATCCCAGCCCTTGCAATGTGATCCGGTTGACGTTGTCGCAGTGGAGGCACCCGTTCCTGCAAAAAACTCTGCACCGACAGCACCCCAGATCCCGCTGTCTGCCCCCGTCACTGAGACAGAAGAAGCGACACCCGTCCTCATGGAGGAGGCCGCGCAGGCACCAGAGGTCTACCTGTCTGTACCGGAGCCCCGACTGTCATCTGTTCCAGAGCCGGCTGCTTCCTCCGCAGGTGAGCGCCGCCAGGACTGGGGGGCCCCAGGAGAGCTGCCGCAAACCGGACATCATAAGCTGCAGTTTGATGGTGGAGACATGGAGATGCTGGTGGAGGAGAATTACAACCGGCGTCAGGAGGAAGAGTGGAGACGTTGGGAGCGGGAAGCAGAGCGACAAAGGGAGCAGCGAGAATCCCAAAAGCTTCGGCAACGTAACCTGGAGAAGGACCGGGCAGATAAGGACCGGATGAGAAAAGATAAAGGTACCCTGTGGGAGCCGCGGCGTAAGGGTGCAGTACGGAGCTTTAAATTGAAAGGTGGTTGGGGCTTCATCCAGGAGCCTGGACTTTATTTAGAAGTGTTTGTGACCCGGCGGAACGTGGAGGCTCACCTCCCAGAAGGACACCCGGGGAGGGACCTGTTGCCAGGAGACTTGGTGACTTACACCCGACACTGGGGTTACAATGGATGTTACGCCCTAAATGTTACCAGGTGCGACCCCTACTCCCAGAGTGTCAGGAACCTGTGAGACCCTCGGAGCCTTCAGCCTCCAACATCCAGGCCTCTGCACAAGTGCCCACCCCACGCCGTAAATCTCCCCAGCCTCCCTCAGTGGTCTCCTCAGCAGCCCCAGCTATGGACATGATAACTATAGCTGGCCCGTACCCGGCGCCTGTTAGGCCCCCTGGGGTTCGTTCAGTCCGGGACATAGGGCTCCAGACCCGGAGGGAGATGAAAGAGGTGGCCACACAGACACAGATAGCGGGTCACGACTTGACTGTACAGGCCACACGACGTCATCAGGTCCTGGTGGTCCTTGGTGTCTCGGATGTTTGGCAAGCATCAGAAGAGTACCAGGTGGTACCTGGAACACCCCTGCCAAAGAATTATAAATAACCCGGACAGGGTCCCTGTATGTAAATAGTTAAATATGTAAATAGTTAAATTGTTGATGTACCCGGACGGGTGAATGTTCATAAAAAAAATTTTTAATTTAATAAAAAACACAACACAGTTTTCATTACTTTTATTACAGTCTCATCCTGCGATGCCATCGATCTCCTGTAAAAAAATGAAAAAAAAAAAACAGCAGTATACCACCTGTCCGACGCAGTCCATAGTAACGAGTGTCCCACGACGATCCAGCTCTGCTACATCAGAATGACAGGCAGAGCCTGTCATCCCGGCGCAGCACAGCTGATTACCTGCTTCCCCGGCGGTGACGTCATCGGACTGCTTTACGGCTGGGATTACCCTGCAGTCACTGCAGTTATCGCGAAAAACTGCATGTGACCGCCAGGGAGAAGATAATGGCGGCCATCAAGCAGTCCAGGACGTGACCGCCGGAGATCTTCTGCCAGGTAAGTGCCGCTGACTCCTGACAGACCCGACCGACGGACACTCACAGTGACAGTGACAAATCCGATTCCGGTATCCGATATGACGAAAATATCGGTACTCGGAATCGAAAGCCCGATACAGCTAATATCGGCCGATACCCGATATTTGCAGTATCGTATCGCTCAACACTATTCCTGAGCCATTTGGAAGTCTGCTTGCTCCCTGTTGTGTCCTACATCTTTCAGATAAGTTATTTGGCTGTTTATTTCTTTGGCATTTGTTTTCTTTTGCTTTTCTCAGTAATCTGCCTTTCTGGAGTTAGTTCAGCCAGGTTCCCTGCAGGGGCCTGTGCTGGACTCTGTGTCTCATTTGCCACAGCTTATGTATTTCTAGTTCCCTGTTATTTCAGTATCTGTTGATTTTTGTCTAGTTCACACCAGAGTTCTGATTTAACAGGGGAGAGGTCGTGAGGTCTCAGTATTTTTGCATATCAGACATGTTGGAATTTTTCTTAGGGTTTTTGCTTGATTGCAGACAGTATCCTTTTCTATCCTGTTCTATCTAGACAGTTTGGGCCCCAGCATTTGCTTATTCTATTTTCTGCCTGTGTTTTGTGCTTCATCTGTCTCACCATCAATATATGTTTGGGGGCTAACTATTCCTTTGGGGCTCTACTCCGGGGCAGTTAGCTTTCCCCTTTCTCTCTTTAAGCTTAGTTAACTCTTTGGCTGTGTCGAGGCGTCTAGGTCATCGTAGATAAGTCCCACGGCTAATTCTAGTTGTGTTGTCAGTTTAGGAGTCTGCAATCCACTAAGTTACCAACCTCTCTGGGTGTCTGGTTGCCTAGCCTATTTTTGCTATTGTCCTCCTCGGTTACCGAATCATAACAGTGAACGCTTGTTCTTAAAAGGGCAGCACGCACACATGGTAAATGCTCCCAGCAGGTGCTGTGAAGCATTTAGTATAATGTGCATTCACTTGCAGGGTTTCTCCCAGCTAATTGCTGGGTTAGTAATGTCACACAAAATAGTTAATACTTAACATTTCCCACATGTCTACTTTACATCAGCATAAAGATAATTATTTTTCGTTAGTAAGTTATATGGGTTAAAAGTTGACCAGCAATTTCTAATTTTTCCAACACAATTTCCCAAATCATTTTTCTTAGTGACCACACTACATTTGAAGTGACTTTAAGGTGTCAATATGACAGAAAATACACAAAAGTAACACCATTCTAAAAACTGAAGGTGCTCAAAGCTACATTAAAGAAATTTATTAATCATTCAGGTGCTTCACGAGAACTAAAGTAATGTGGAAGAAAAAAAATAACATTTAACTTTTTCACAAAAAAATTTACTTTAGACCCAAGGTTTTTCATTTTCACAAGGGTTTCAGGAGAAAATGGACCATAAAATTTGTTGTGCAATTTCTCCTGACTACAATGATACCCCATATGTTGATGAAACTTATTGTTTCGGTGCACGGCGGGGTTCAGAAGGGTGGGAGCATCCTTTGACTTTTTGAACGCAAAAATTGGCTGGAATCAATGGCGGCAACCATGTCGCATTTAAAGACCCCCTGATGTGCCTAAACAGTGGAAACCCCCAATTTTAGCTCCAACCCTAACATGGCCCTAAACTCAACCCTAACCCCAACCCTAACCACAACCTTAACTGCAACACAACCCTAACACTAACACAACCCGAACCCTAACCACAATCCTAACCCTAACACAACCCTAATCCTAAACACAACCATAACCAATCTCTAACCCCAACCTTTACCCCAACACCAAAACCGTAACCCCAACCCTAAGTCTAGCCCCAACCCTAACTCTAACCGCAAAGAATGGAAAAATTAAATTTTTTTTATTTTATTATTTTTATGTAACTAAGGGTGTGACAAAGGGGGATTTGATTTACTATTCTTTGCTTTGATCACTGTGATGGGGTCTATCCAGAGAGCAAAATGAACCAAAAGGAAAAATCTCCTATTGTTGCCAAGAACCAACTGGCAGATCTCGGCGGGTGCACTGCGCATGCGCCTGACATTTTCTTTTGGGAAAATGAAGTGGAGGGCCAGGTGACAGAGCAGGAGGTTCCCGTGATGGCAAAGGTACTGGGAGAGTTGGGGGGTCCTATCAGTCCTATCAGCTGTAACACTCAGAACAGCTGACCAGCAATGAATCACAGAGTGCCTCCTCACAGTGCATCAAATGTGAGTTGATTACCTTTTATGTCAAGTATTAGGCATTGCTGCACGGGGATTACACCATTGCACATCCACATGATGCAGTGTCCATGCTGATTGCTGACAAGCCCATCTGAACCACGTGATGGTGCTGACACATGGTGGAGTGCATGACCCAGGTGGGTGGAGTAGGACAGTCAGCTGCGAGGACGCTTCCCCCCCATTGAACAGCCAAACACACCACAGTACATGAAAAGAGTAGACAGAAACTATAATAAAAACAGTAACACCGGCATGAAATGACACAATGTTCATAGATTAGTAATGTAGTAGGTAGGTAAGGGGATCATATCATTAGTAGTTCAATATATAAGTCCATATATTTAAGTAGACAAGATAAGTCAAGATGAAGCAAAAGGCAAAAATAACAGTGATCACCAGGTCATATTCAATAGTATACTCTTCCAATAAAGAGTTAGTTGTGCATTCATACATCAGCATTAATCTGTCCCTATCCTTGTGTATCACTCATAAAATAATAACAAATAAAAAGAAATAATAATAAAAATGAAAGCAAAATAAATACAAAATAAAACATAAAAATATAATACTAAAAGATAAAAAATAAATAAAATAAATAATGAGAAAATATGTATTATAATAAGTAATATATAATGAATAATAACAAAAATAAATAAAAAATATAAATTAAAAGGAAAAGAAGAAAAAATAAAAATATATATTTTAAAAAAAAACTTATATAAAATAAAAATATATAGTAAATTAATAGTAAAATAATGTAAATGTGATGAAAAATCAATCGGGGAGTGACACACAGGATATTAAATTGGAGTGAAAAAACAGTAGATAAATAAGACCCCTTGAACACAGGACATAAAGGGTGAAGTGAAAAAGCACTGTAAATAGTGAAAGTGATCAGATAAGACCCCGTGACAAAAGAAGGGGAAGTATGTAATAAAACATGTGAAAAACATCAACCGAGAAAAGGATTTTTATTAAATACTAGCTGAAGAGCCCGGAGTTGCCAGGGCATAGTAACTAACTGTGTAGTTAGTTATAACAAACATAATTTGCCACAGCATCTCTAAGGTGAATGTATTCCTCGGCTCTGAGCTTCTTTTGATTTATTCAGATATAGAGAAGACGTTCACTCTCAATTTTTGCATACATGTCAATGATGAATTGGTGGAAGAGATGTCTGCATTTGAGAATGTGATTTTCCTCACCAACTCTTGTCATGATCCTATAGGCATAGAAGTCCATGGCCGACACTTTTTTCCCTGAAGGGTTGCCTGTTGCAGGATTTGTCTGTGGTATTTCAATGTGATAGCCATCCTGTCCCTGCCAAAAGATAATTGGAAAAGAGCCAAACAAACCACACATTCAGTTTAAACATTAATTTTGATAAACCTACAGAAAGACTCAATGACTTGCAGGTGGCACCTCAACCGGAAGACATTTTTTGGCCTCTGCTTATCAAGCCAATTTTTTTGTATTACCAATATACATACAGTAAAGACCAAAAAGACTACCTCTTGAAGCTCATCAAGAGAATGCCAAGAGTGTGCAAAGCAGTCATCAAAGTAAAAGGTGGCTACTTTGAAGAACCTAGAATATAAGACATATTTTCAATTGTTTCACACTTTTTTGTAAAGTGTAATGTATAATTCCACATGTGTTAATTCATAGTTTTGATGCCTTCAGTGTGAATGTACAATTTTCATAGTCAAGAAAATACAGAAAAATCTTTAAATGAGAAGGTGTGTCCAAACTTTTGGTCTATACTGTATATAAATACCTGTCTGTGTTCATCATCTCATGAAATACATTTACATTTGACCAGCTTGCTTTCTCTGAAATTGCCTGCGCCCCTGACGACCAATGTGCAAAAATTTCGCACTGGCCAAGCTAGTTTTCAGAGTAATCTTTATTCCATCAAAAAACAATTAAAAATAGTGGACATGAATAGGAGCAAGTGACGCGTTTCGAACACAGTTGTTATTTAACAAGCTTGATCGAAACGTGTCACTTGCTCCTGTTCCTGTCCACTATTTTTTAATAGTTTTTTTGATGGAATAAAGATTACTCTGAAAATTATTATGACCACACAGTTCTTTATATACTATATGATGGCTCTCGTAGATGTCTACATAAAGTATGATGGTAACATAGCAGCCTATTTACAATGTTATGTCCTGCCCTCCACAGCCCAATATATACGCTATGAAGGCCCCATAGCCCAATATATCAGTGTGATGGCCCCACAGCTCCCTGTATACAGTATAATATCCCTTCTACCTACTATATACAATATGATTTGACCACAACAGTTCCTTATATACAGTATGATGATACCAAAAGTCCCTATATATATGAATATATATATATATATTATATATAATACAGTACAGACCAAAAGTTTGGACACACCTTCTCATTCAAAGATTTTTCTGTATTTTTTATGACTATGAAAATTGTAGTATCACACTGAAGGCATCAAAACTATGAATTAACACATGTGGAATTATACATTACACTTTACAAAAAAGTGTGAAACAACTGAAAATATGTCTTATATTCTAGGTTCTTCAAAGTAGCCACCTTTTGCTTTGATTACTGCTTTGCACGCAGAAAGGTGAATGGCTGGACTCTACATGCCTAGTTCCACCATGAAGCATGGAGGAGGTGGTGTGATGGTGTGGGGGTGCTTTGCTGGTGACACTGTTGGGGATTTATTCAAAATTGAAGCGGTGAGCGGTCCAGCTCACCCCAAACCATCTCGATTGGGTTCAGGTCTGCTGACTGTGGAGGCCAGGTCATCTGGCGTAGCACCCCAACACTCTCCTTCTTGGTCAAATAGCCCTTACACAGTCTGGAGGTGTGTTTGGGGTCATTGTCCTGTTGAAAAATAAATGATGTTCCAACTAAACGCAAACCGGATGGAATAGTATGCTGCTGCAAGATGCTGTAGTAGCCATTCTGGTTCATTATGCCTTCAATTTTGAATAAATCCCCAACAGTGTAACCAGCAAAGAACCCCCACATCATCACACCACCTCCTCCATGCTTCACGGTGGGAACCAGGCATGTAGAGTCCATCCGTTCACCTTTTCTGCGTGCAAAGCAGTAATCAAAGCAAAAGGTGACTACTTTGAAGAACCTAGAATATAAGACATATTTTCAGTTGTTTCACACTTTTTTGTAAAGTGCAATGTATAATTCCCCATGTGTTAATTCACAGTTTTGATGCCTTCAGTGTGATTCTACAATTTTCATAGCCTTGAAAATACAGAAAAATCTTTGAATGAGAAGGTGTGTCCAAACTTTTGGTCTGTACTGTATGATGAATCCTGAAAAATATATTTACCTTTTGAGGAAGC
>JARQOD010000001.1:752065248-752080698 GCA_033576555.1 Oophaga sylvatica | reverse complement strand
GTAGGACTGTCCCACGAGGGTTGCCTTGACGTGGCGGGATGGCTTGTACACTCTTTTGATCAAAATTATGTTTACTAAATACCCTTTTAATTATTACTACCGTCATGCATTTTTTGCAAAAAAAATAAAAATATTTATTTTATTTTAGGACATTTGTTTTTTTTTGTTTTTTTTTGTGCCTGGTTTTCTGTTTAATGGTCATGTGTTAATATGCATTTACATTTTTCATACACATTAACTTACTTTTTCAGTTCAGATCTAGTTTCCTAGGTGGGAAAACTTGCAGTTTATCAAATAAATATTTTCCTTACTGCATAAATATATATATAATACATATACCTTATATACTCGAGTATAAGCCGAGATTTTCAGCCCATTTTTTAGGGCTGAAGGTGCCCTCTCGGCTTATTCTCAGTCATATACCAGGGGTCGGCAGGGGAGGGGGCTGTCACTTATACTCACCCCCTCCTGGTACAGTCTCTGCAGCCCCCTTGCTTCTCCCATGGTTTCCAGTGCCTGTGTTCAGCGTCACGTGGTACCGCTCATTAAAGTCATGAATATGCACATATTTATGACTTTAATGAGTGGTACCACATGACCGCTGAAGGAAGGAAAAGCTGCGGCACCGGAGACCATGGGAGAAGCAGGAGCTGCAAAGATGCGCCAGGAGGGGGTGAGTGTGACGGGGAGGACAAGGAGAGCCATGCTATATTCACCTGTCCCCATTCCACCGAAGCGCCGCTCTGTCCTCCACATCCTCTGGCTGTGACGTTAAGGTCAGAGGGCGCGATGACGTGTTTGGTGCGCGCCCTCTGCCTGAACATTCGCAGCCAGAGGACCAGGAAGAGAGCTGCTTGCGGCGGTGGAACGGGCACAGGTGAATATCGCAGGTGCCGGGGCCTGAGCCAGCGGTGACACCGGCACCTGGCTCCCATAGCACGCCGGTGTCCTTGCCTGCTCAGGACACCGGCAAATGGCCCCCAGCGATGAAAGGTGAGTATGTCTTTTTTCTTATTCACAGCAGCAGCATATGGGGCCTATTCTATGGAGCATCTTATGGGGCCATAACCTTTATGGAGCAGCTATGGGGCATAATCTATAGAGCATCTTATGGGGCCATAACCTTTATGGAGCAGCATATGGGCATAATCTATGGAGCATCTTATGGGTCATTATTAACCTTTGTGCAGCAATATATGGGGTGTATTTTGTATGGAGCATTTTATGGGGGCATCATGAACTGTATGGAGCATTATATGGGGTTCCTGATTAAATATGGATATTCAAAAGCATTTAACCTACTGATGTCTCAATTAAATTTACTTTTATTGGTATCAATTTTTATTTTTTAAATTTACCAGTAGCTGCTGCATTTTCCACCCTAGGCTTATACTCGAGTCAGTAAGTTTTCCCTGTTTTTTGTGGCAACATTAGGGGTTGGCTTATACTCTGGTCGGCTTGTACTCGAGTATATACGGTATATGGTTTTTGCCTAAAATACAAAGAAAATGTGTCATCTTTTAACTTTAGCCCTTTTAGAGATAATTTAATCTTCAATGTGCTTAACAGTTTGCAATAACATTAATTTTTGATCACGGATGCCCAAAGTTTTACATGCCACTCTAATTCTCCTATTGTACCTTTGTCTGATCTTTGTCAAGTATTATTTATTCTTAGTTAAGATAAAACATTTTTGACCTCAAAATAGCTGCTGCATTCCCTGCTTAGTTTAATACAGGAAATGAAAGTCCCTCCTAGATTGGCTCCGCTACACCATGGGATAAGATAAAACATTATGTGGAAGTTTGCTCCTGAGGTCATATCATCCTTCTGTGACTGATGCAATCTTCAGCAATGTGTAAAAGATAGGTTGTGCATTTTTGTGGTGATTCATGCAAATTGAATCACAAATTGTTTAAATTTGTCATCACATCTTAATTTCCAAAATTTGACTCACATTTAATATGCATCAAATTGATTTGATCATCTCTAACACTGCATGTTCATCTCACTAATAAATCAGCTGGCGTTGTTATTGTGAAATATCTTCCTTACGTCCCTGAAAGCTATATCTTAAAGGACAAAAGGGCAGACTTAAAGAAGTTGTCCACTACTTGGACAACCTTTTGCCATACCCCACGCTTAAAAAGCTTATACTCAATTCCCGTACGGTGCCTTTCCGGTGATGTTGGCACTCGCTCTCCCCGGAGTTCCCTTGCTGTTTTTGTGACACGTGAGCCTGGCCTACCTATCGGCTCTGGCTTCACTGTCTCTGTCTTCTGTGAATTGAGCTGCAGCTCTGACTTTCTCCTCATTTTCAATTTGAAAAAAGGCAGGGACAGTGACACTAGCGCTTTTTGGGTCACAACAACAGCAAGGGAGCCCCGGGCAGAGCAAGTGCCAACAATGTGGGAACAGCACCAGCATGAGAGGAAAGTATAATCTTTTTTATTTTATCAGGGTAAAACATTTAGATGGTGAAAGGGTAATCCTAGTAGAGAACAACCTCTTTAATAAAGGTGTTATTAATGGAATTGAAAGTTCGCAATGTAAAATATTAACTGTTATAGTGGCGGAGGAGGACTATGTGGAACTCTGACTCAAACTGACAATGTCACTCTCAGAGGTAACATCATCCTGCTGAGACTGAGATGAAAGATGTGCCATATGTTCCTCCAAACTAATACCTTACAAGTGTCAAAGGAGGCCAATAATGACCTGTGTTTGGTAGTACTAACTGCATCTACAGATGATCCAGTGGTATTAATGGTACTGCTGCCTGTGGCATGGTATGCTATTTTCTTTTTGTTTACATTACTACTTTTATTGCAACTGTCACTTTTATTTACCATATACAGTGGGGAAAAATAATTTTTTGATACACTGCCAATTTTGCAAGTTTTCTCACCTACAAAGAATGGAGAGGTCTGTAATTTTATTGTAGGTACACTTCAACTGTGAGAGACAGAATATAAAAATAAAAAGCAGAAAGTTACATGGTATAATTTTTGAATAATGAAATGGCATTTTATTGCATGACATAAGTATTTGATCACCTACCAACAAGCAATAATTCTGGCTCTCACAGACCTGTTAATTTTTATTTAAGAATCCCTACTACTCTGAATTCACTACCTGTATTAAAAGCACCTGTTTGAACTCATTACCTGTTTAAAAGACATCTGTCCACATAAGCAATCAATCACACTCCAACCTCTCCACCATGGCCAAGACCAAAAGCTGCCTAAGGAAACCAGGGAAAAAATTGTAGACCTGCACAAAGCGGAATAGGCTACAGGACAATAGGCAAGCAGCTTTATAAGAGTGCAACAACTGTTTGTACAATTATTAAAAATAGAATAAACACAAGAAGACTGTCATTCTTCCTTGGTCTGGGGTTCCGTGCAAAATCTCGCCTTGTGGGATAAGGATGATTCTGAGAAAAGTCAGGAATCAGCCCAGAACTACACAGAAGGACCTGGTCAATGACCTGAAGAAAGCTGAGACCACAGTCTAAATGTTACTATTAGTAACACACTATGCCGTCATGGAAAAAAAATCCTGCAGAGCACACAATGTGCCACTGCTCAAGCCAGCACATGTCCAGGCCCATTTGAAGTGCACCAATGACCATCTGGATAATCCAGAGGAGACATGGGAGAAGGTCATGTGGTTAGATGAGATCAAAATAGAAGTTTCTGGTATCAAATGCACTTGCCGTGTTTGAAGGAAAAAGTACGATGAATTCAAAGTCAAGTACAACGTCTCATCTGTAAAGCATGGTGGGGAAACACCATATTTTGGGGGTGCTTTTATGCAAAGGAGGCAGGACAACGGCAACATATTGAAGGGAGAATGGATAGGTCATGTATCGCAAGATTTTGGCCAACAACCTTCTACCCTCAGTAAAAGAATTGAAGATGGATCATGACTGGGTCATCCAGCATGACAAAAACACAAAACATACAGGCAGGGCAACTAAGGAGTGGCTCTGTAAGAAGCATTTGAAGGTCCTGGAGTGGCCTTGACAGTCTCCAGACCTGAATCCAATAGAAAATCATTTGAGTGAGCTGAAAACTCAATGTTGCCGAGCAAAAGCCCCAAAATGTGAAAGATATGCAAGAGTAAGCCAAAATTCCTGCTGCAGTGTGTGCAAAATTTTTCAAGAACTACAGGAAACATCTGACCTCTGTAATTGTAAACAAAGGTTTCTGTACCAAATATTAAGTTCTATTTTTCTATTATATCAGATACTTACTTCATGCAATGGAATGCAAATTAATTATTTAAAAAACGATACAATGGGATTTCTGGATTTTCTTTTTTAGATTTTATCTCTCACAGTTGAAGTGCACCTACGATAAAAATTAAAGACTTCTCCATTCGTTGTATTAGGGAAAACTTGCAAAATAGGCAGTGTATCAAATACCTATTTTCTTCACTGTGTTCTGTACTACACTAGAATTAACTTTTGTCATTGTTTTCAACTATATTTTCCCTTTTACAAAACTGAATAAGAGATGGAAAAACCTAGTACAGTACTTATGCCATGAACACTTTCTCACGAAGACACGGAGATTATATTTTTTTGTTTAAGAAATATTTTTGGCTTTCTAATTTCGAATGAGGAATCAAGAAACATGTGTAATTGAAAAGCAGCATATGCAGAACTATCAAAACTTTATCACTGTTTGATCAATCAATGCTATATTGTGGCATATTTCCTCTATCTCTCTATCCCCTATTAATTGAATCTCTATTATTCTCAGATTACTACACTAATCTTCTTCTATATTTGTAAAACCAACACTGTCGTCCATTGTTGTTCAATGATTTTCTTTCTCTCCCCCTTTCTATTGCTAAGTTGTAAGCAGTGACATGCTCTCATGACACATATACCGTATATACTCATGTATAAGTCGACCCGTGTATAAGCCAACCCCCCTAATTTTGCCACAAAAAACTGGGAAAACTTATTGACTCGCGTATATGCCTAGGGTGAAAAATGATTATGCCCCCATATGATGCTCCACAGATTATGCCCCCATATGCTGCACAGATTATGCCCAATATGCTCCACAGATTATGCTCCATATGCTCCAATTATGCCCAATATGCTTCAGAGATTATGCCGCCATATGCTCCAGATTATGCCCCCATATATTCCACAGATTATCCCCCGTATGATCCACAGATTATGCCCCAGTATGATCCACAGATTATGCCCCCATATGCTCCAGATTATGCCCCATATGGTCCACAGATTATTCCCCCATATGCTCCAGATTATGCCCAATATGCTTCAGAGATTATGCCCCCATATATTCCATAAATTCCATAGATTTATGCCCCCGTATGATCCACAAATTATGCCTGTATGATCCACATGATTATGCCCCCATATGCTCCAATTATGCCCCCATATGTTCCACAGATTATGCCCCCATATGCTCTCATATGCTCCAGATTATGCCCCATATGTTCACAGATTGTGCCCTATATGCTCCAGATTATGCCCCATATGTTCCACAGATTATGCCCCCATATGCTCCATATTATGCCCCCATATGTTCCACAGATTATGCCCCCATATGCTCCATATTATGCCCCCATATGCTCCAGATTATGCCCCATATGCAGCACAATTATGCCCCATATACCCCATAGTATAGGCCTCATATGCTGTTGCAAAAAAAAAAAAAAATGACATACTCACCTCTCGCGCTGGGGGCCAGGTGCCGGTGTCCTGACAGGCGGTGACAGCGGCGCGCTATGGGGACAGGTGCCGGTGTCACCGCTCGCTCAGGACCCCGGCACCTGAGATATTTACCTGTCCTCTCTCCACCGCTGCGCTGCTCCCTCGGTCTGACTCCTCTGGCTGTGAATGATCTGGCAGGGGGCGGGGCGGCGCACTAACGACGTCATCGCCCCTCTGCCTGATCATTCACAGCCAGAGGAGTCAGACCGAGGGAGCAGCGCAGAGGTGGAACGGACAGGTAAATATCGCTATACTCACCCCTCCGCCGGCGCGTTACTTTCTGCAGCCTCTCCTCTTCTCCCGACGGTCTCCGCAGCGCTTCAGTCCTGCAGCGGTCACGTGGTATCGCTCATTAAAGTCATGAATATGTGCATATTCATGACTTTAATGAGCGGTGTCATGTGGCCGCTGCAGGAAGAAGCCGGAGATCGTGGGAGAAGCAGGGGGGCTGCAGAGACCGCGCCGGCGGAGGGGTGAGTATGATCCGACACCCCCACTCCCCCCTCCCTCGCCGACCCCCGTATATGACCCGCGTATAAGCCGAGAGGGGGACTTTCAGCCCTAAAAAATGGGCTGAAAATCTCGGCTTATACATGGGTATATAAGGTATACCTCAAAAAATCTGCTGCATGACTTCTATCAAGGCTATTATAGTTATAATGATTGGCTGTGCTATACTTGATGTGATCTTATACATGTACAGCATTTTGAGGAAGCCCGTGAGGCCATATCTTGTCTTGTCATGCGAACCTTCTCTATCTGATGCAAACTTTTGCATTGTGTAAAAGGGTGGTGGCAACGTTTGGCGATTCATGAAAAGTAAATCGCAATTTGCTTGAATTCTTTGGGTCCAGCAAATTTTCAAAATTTGATTTGCATCAAATTTATTCACTGACTAGAGTACATGTCTTGTGGTGGCACACAACTGAAGCATGTGCCAAATTCATTAAGAGTTACATGCCTCTCGTAATGAATTTGGTGCATCTTACACTAGTGTACTGTTTGATGACACTGGCATGAAAAATGATAGAATTGATGATTGGGGACCTTTAATTTTTCAGTATTTGGAGTAATTTTGTCTTTTTACTTCTAAAAATAATAACTGAATTGAAATTTAAAGAAAATCGCCAGTTTTTGAGCTGTAAAAGTTTGTTCTTCAAACTTATGCTTCCAGATATTTAACTTCAGTTTCTCTCAGTAACATTTCAGCACATTAGACTTTGCAATTAAAGTCATTTAAGAATCATATTTAAATCCATGGAAGCCAACTGCTGGCTAGCAGTGACTGATAATGATTAGGGGCTTACAGCTATGACTCTTGCTGGTTTTGTCCTCAGTTTTTAACCTTTGACACAGTTGGCTGCAGATTTTCATCCACTGCATGAAAAGCATTTTATTAGTTTTTTTGTGTTGATTACGCAATATCTTATTTTAGAAGTCAGTATCTCTATTGTGCTGAAAATCTATTTTCTAGAAGTCTGTGATTTTGGGGAAAAAACAGATTTTGTTTTGGCTAAGCCTAGCATGATATACAGTATATTCAATGAAGTTTTGTTAAAATTATAATACACAGCTGCATTCACTCGTTAAATTTGATATTTTTTAATATTAAAAATTATTTGCTTAAAAGAGATAAAAAGTTGTTACAGAAATGTTCAATCTGTATTTAAAATGTCTTTATCGCTGGTTACTAATTACTAGAGTTGAGCGATACTTTCCGATATCCAAAAAATACGGATCGGAATGGTATCGCCAAAAACAAGAAATATCGGCGATACCCGATACCGATAAACCGAAAATCAATGTAAGTCTAGGGAAAAAAATATCGGAATTAAAAAAAACCCATTCTTGCCTTGTTGGTTAAATTTTACATGAAGGGGAAAAAAACAAAAAGGGAATGTAAATGTATTGGGGGGGTTGAGGAAAACATAAAGGCATAGATATTTAACCCAATCAAATGGAATTAAATTTAAATTATTAATATTTTTTGGGAAAGATGTTCCATTGACTAACAAATTGACAAGTTGTTAACCTTTTTCTATTTTGGCAAATATGTATGTTTCACAACTTCCATGCTCTTCACCTTTTTAAATTTGCCACACTTTCTACTTCATAATCTTCAGCAGCATCATCTTTTTCATCAAAAATTTTTCTTCATCTTTACCTTCTTTATCTTTTCTTAAACTTATTGCTATTCATCTTTTTTAACATTACTCAATTGTTCTTATTAAACTATTCTCTTCTTCATATTCTACTTCATCTTCATCATATTCTTTTTGTGACAGAGATTCCTGTACTTTAATCTGTAAAAGTATGAATTTTCATCCTTGCGTTTTTGCGTCACAAAAAATTTAAATTACAACAGTATTTGTCCGTGTTCAGTTTAGCCTGCAGCAGCAGGCATTTTCCAGGGGCACCACGAGGGGGAACGGACTCACCCCCATACACTGCTTATCTTTTTTCTGCTTATAATTTAGAGCATATATTTTCTCTTCATTTTGGGCTTAACTTCATGTTTTATCTTTTTCATCTTTCCTTTTTGGAACTCGATACCAGATGGAGCACCTAGGCCAAAGGCACGCGGGGAAAACCTTGACGGGACCCCGGACCCACCGGGGAGCAGAAAGGGCCCCTGAAAAAAGTAAGTTGACAGTCCCAAGCCCGCATTTTCCCAATCAAACAGTCCTACAGTGGGTGCTTGCCTATTTTCCAACGGAAAAAACCTTATTTAATATCCCAAGCACACATAGGAATGACCTAAACTGCAGGCACCATATATCGGGTAAAAAAATGCAAAAACAACAAAATTTTTGGAGGCTAATGACTTTTACCACTGCAGAAACAGCTGTCGGGTGTAACCAGGCGGGGGAGGAGTCTTACCCGGCCAAGACTTCCGAGCAACAACGGCCGTGTTGGAGCCCCGATGAAAAAAAGGGGGGGCAGCAGGGCTTTTTTCCGTCACACAGCAGGGGGAAAACTGCATTACTGAACCCCCCGTAACAAGGACAATGTTACTGTTCTAACAGCACTTTCCCGGCAAACAAAGGTTGCAAAAACTATAAATACACAAAAGGGCCCCTTTTTCACCTATGAACATTTTCATTTTTCCCCTGCAGTCCTGCGGAATAACCCCACTTAGGCCTTTTAAACTTTTTTTTTAGACTTTCTTATCAATCTACCAAATAGAAGAGGGGGGTAAGGCACGGGTCGTGGGCCTTGGGTTTCAGCAGGGAGAGGACGGTGGATTTTTGTTGTCGCCCCCCATACACAGCATCCACCCTTTTTCCCCGTGGGTTCCTTTATGCGCACTTTTGTAGAGGTCCTACCCCCCTGCTGCGGAAAAACAAATTGAAGCCTTTTTTGGGTTTGGGTGGCAGCCAAGCATCGACTTTAATTGCTTCCACCTCCCCTCAGGGCCACAGCACGTTGAGCAACCTCGTCCTTCAACCCGCCTTCCAAAAAAGCCCAGCAGCAGAGAGTTTTGTACAGGAGCCACTGATGTCAGCTTCTGTTCCAGAACTTTTTGGGTTGCAAAAAGGCCCAGCCCCGCAGCATTTTGGGAAAGTAAGAAGAGGGTAAATGATGCACAACATGTGTCTCCTAACGAAGAGGGGGTGAGCAGTGCGATGGGCACAACCGCAAACGCATCGATATGAGAGACTCGTGCCCTTTTTTGTTGAGCATTTTCGGCCAACCACCCAACACAGCAGTGTTGGAAGAGGGAGGGGATGAAGGCCAAGAAACCCCAAAGGCGTGAGGACCCGGGAAGGGGTGGGAGAGCTCAAGGGAAAAATAATAATAAATTTTTTTATATACCCATCATATTCGCAGCGTTTCATTTTACATTTTAGAAAACAAGTCAAAGTAACAACGAACAATACAATAATTAAAGCAAAAAAAGTCGCCCCCGCTCTGACAGCTTAAAACTACAATGAGGTGGGAGAACAAAAATAGGTGTTTATATACAATGGGCATTTTCAATATGGGGCCCCCTAAGGGGGTGAGGGAGGAAATTTAATGGGCAGACACAACACACACACTTTCACTGAATACATAAATGACTTTTTATTATGAATGGAAACCGCTCGAACAAAAGTTTTTTGAGGAGCGCCTAAACCATGCAAATTTTGGATGTCCAAATTTCTGGGGGAGACATTCCAGGGATTGGGCAGCGCGGGAAGAAGGGCCCTTGGGGGTTTTCGGGTTATGCAGAGGGGAGTCGAAAGTGTTTTAAAGCGCAGCATTGTTTTGACCGATAATAAATGAGGGAGGAATGTAGGGGGGGTGCTGCACTGTAAGCTTTGTGGCTAGAACCAGTACTTTGAATTGGATCCTAAAAAGGAATGGGACCCCTGAAGGGACGGCGAAAGCGACGCGTCCGGTTTACCGATTCCAGATGGTTTAAACCCTGGCTGCTGCATTAAGGAGGGACTGAGGGGATATTAAAATGGGGGGCCAAGTAATAGATTTTGCAGTGTCCAGGCGGAGTGATAAATGCTAAGTGGGGGGTTTTGTTGTTTCCAGGTGGAAAGGGGGGATTCTAGAGATTTCTTTGGGGTGTAGCGGCAAGAGGGGCAAGAATTTATATGGGGGGTTAAAGGGAAATTTGGGTGTCAAACTAACCCCCAGCAGCGACCTGCTGCCGAGGTGTTAAAAGGTGGGCCCACGGAGGGGGATAGTCAAATTTGGGATTTTAGTAACGGGGGGGAGCAGAAAATTCCCGTTTTTGAGATTTTTGTTTCAATAGAAAAGGGGACATGATGTTGGGACTGCGCAGCAGTCGGGGGAATTCTGTGTAAGCGGGGGTGAGTGGGGGATACTTTAAAAGTTGTGTTTTCATCAGCAAAAGATGGTACGAAACCCAAAAATCTGCTGATGGTCTGTCCCAAGGGGCTGTGTAAAGAAAAGAAGGGGCCAAGGACGACCCCTGGGTACACCGACAGTGAAGAAGAAAGAGAGGAGCCAGAAACAAAACCTGAAGAGCGGTCAGAAAGATAGGGGGAGAACCAGGAAGAACAGTGTCCAATCCCCTAGGGGAGGGACCCTAAAGAGGAAACGTGGCAACCGTGTCGAAACTGCAGAAAGGTCGGAAAATGAGCAAAGATGGTCACCTTTACTTTTGCTGTAAAAGTTCATTGCTCCTAGATAGGCATTTTTGGCGAAGTGGGGGCGAAAGCGGACTGTGAAGGGCTAGGAGGAGTGATTGGAGGGGTAACGGTGAGGGGGGGAAAAGACTAGGCCCAAAAGTTAGAGAAAAGGGGGAGATTGGAGCCCCGGTCGTTTTTTTTTGTGCAGGAAGGGTCGAAGGGGGTTTATTTTGAGTGAGTAATGATGGGTTTTTTGAAGCAGAGGGGGAAAAACCCAGGGAGAGTGAGAAATTAAAAAGTTTTTAAAATTGGGGAGTGTGAAAAACGGAGGAAGGGACGGGCGAGAGGGGGAAGGGGGTGGGTAGGCATGTATCGGACAGAGGAAAGAGGACGGGACTCGGGAGACTTCTCTTCTGTGATATCAAATGTGAAAGACCGGGGAACAGCGGGGGGAAATGGAGTCCAGCCCTTGGGGGTTGAAGAAATTTCCCCTGACGGGATAGTAAATTTTTTATATAAAAAGGGAGCCAGGTCCGTCAACCAAATGCTGGATAGGGCTTGGCTTTGGCCTGAGGAGGGAGGAAAATTTTAAAACTTTTTCTTGGGGGGTTTTGGCTATTGAGGAGATCGGGGTGGTAATTAGGTTTTTTGGGCGGGGTGGGGGCAGCATTAAAAGTTTTTAAACATAAAATTTTAAAGGGGATGAAGTCTTTGGTGTGGGGTTTTCTCCAAAGGCGTCAGCACTCCTAGAGCATCGCGAAAATTATTTGCAATGTGACCGGCTGTTTTACTGTGTGTTTGGAAGTTCTGAGGGGGAGCCGCTACTTTTGGCAAGGTGCTTTTAAAGTGCATTTTAGGGAACGCAGTCAGACAAAAAAGAGGAGATGGGACAGTGATGATGGGGGAACTGAAAGGCTGAGGGTTAATGGGGTTGTAGATTTCGAATTTTGGAAGGGAGGGGTGCGCTGGGGTGGGGGAGATTTTTGAGCGGAAGGAGAAATGTTGTGGTCAACAGTGGAACGGGGATTAATTTTGTGGAGATGAACAAAGGGGGGACAAAGACCAGGTCAAAAGGGTTACCCCCTTTTGGGGCTCAGAGGTTGAAAGCTGGGTTTTCCAAAGAAGTGTTGGATAGAAGGAAGAAGGAAGACATTGCCCCAACGTCAAAAGGAGGGAGATTTTGGGTGCAACTCGGGCCTGAACCTCCCTTTTTCCCCTGTTTTGGGAGCATTGTCTTCCAAAAATCAAAACTGCCTCCCAGGGCTTGCACTGCGGGGCCCTTTTTGCACACTTGCAGATGAATTTGCTAGTCAAATGCAAAATGGTTTAAACAAAAATAAAAAAAGGGAAAAGGTCAGTAACCCCAATACCCCCTAAAATTGGAAACATGTGCGGACAAAGCACTAGTTGAGTTTCAAAGACACACTGGAGATGAGGCCAACCACAGCAGCACCACATCTTCAGGGTTTTGGTAAGCCCTTCACGGCTCACCACAGCTTTCGCTTCCCCCAGGTCGCCATGGAAGAACCTCGTCACTGTTTTCCCAAAACAAAGTGTTATTCACACACAGCACAATTTTTCCCTGTCACCCACACTTCCGGGCCAAAAACACCCATCGTAAAAGGGCAGGGATAAAAGACCCAAAACCCCCAACCATCCACGAGCACAGGCTCTGAATGCGGGCATTGAAAAACCCGTCCCTTGAAATCTGTCATTTCAGGCTGGTGGAGACTGACTTTTTCCTAACTTAATATCATTGTCTCCACAAACAAGTGCCAAGCCGTTTTCTTTCAGCGGAAAGCCCCCCTTCGCAAAAGCATTTTGGGAAAAATTTAAAACATTGCTATAAACGCCCCTCAGTACAAGGTCCACCTACGACCGATCTGGCCAGTACCCATTTTTAGGGCGCTACAAGCCAAAGGAAAGAAGGGAATCTGTCCCACAATAAACTAAGCTGAAACCCAAAGAACGGGGAAACCCGACCTGGGGACCCAAACCCCCAAAGTCCCAGCTAGTCGAACGAAGACCTATATTGCAGGGAGGAAACCCTACAAGATCTAGGGACGGGGGAAAAATGGCACCTCCTAAAAAAATTGTAGGGAAAATTTAAAGAAAAAAAATACTTGAGACCGAAATCAAACAAAACTGACTGAGTAAGGCCCTAAGCACCCCCTAGCTTAACAGTAATAATAAAATGAATCAAAAGCCAGAAGGCGAGCCCAAAAAAAAAGGGAAAAAAGTTCTGTGACCATCAAACTGAAACAAAACCTAACAAAGGGTTTTAACACCCATGGGCCCCGGGGCATAACTTTCCCCACGCCCATTGGGGGCAATGTTTGGAGCGGGTACTGATCTTGCAGTGGCCGTACGTGTTCTGCCCACTCCAATTTTGCAAAGGAAACAAGTCTGTACCATTTACCCTTTCCCCCACTCCAGTTCCTCAGAATCATCGCTGCGGCTCACGGTCTACCTCCACTGGGCCCGTGAACCTTACCGTTGCAGCATAAGAGCCGCCTGTCCAAAACGTCAACAGGGCCTCCTGAAATTAATTTCAAAGTGGAACGAAGCCCCACAGCGCAGGAGCTTGAATGCCATCAAGCAGGAGGAACGTGTGGTTTTGGGAGCGAATCTCCAGCCAGGGTTGGTATGTGTGACAATGACCGAAATCTGGTGGCAGCTCTGGGCCTTTCAACCTCACTCACTACCAGTCTGTCAATTGCCAAATTGGGCTCAGAGTTTTTTTTAGGGACACCGGATCTTGATGCACTGCGCCAAGGTCCCCCTAGATGCCTCACTTGCTACGTTCCACATGGCCAGATTGCTATTGCAGCTCTGCAACGCCGATTTTTGCCTTCCTGAACACGCATCAAATGCACGACCCCCAGGGAATTTGACTTAAATATGTTGGAGCGGTTGTGGGGCACACCCAAAATAAAGGAGTATCAGCGCATAGCGCAACACCGCAATTTCCCGTTCACCCCCTTCACCACACTGATGGGGCCCCTATAATAAAAAAAACTTATTTAATAGCGCCAACTATTCCGCACGCTTTTCAGTTTTAACATTTTTTAGAACAAATCATTAAAAACGTTAACAATACAAAAATTAAAACAAAATAACCCCCCTGCCGTGACAGCTTACAACCATGAGTGGGGGGGACAAATAAAAGGTGTTTAATAAAGGTGTATTTTTCAATATGGTCCCAGCCATTTGAGGGGGTGTTTGGGGGAAAGGAAAAGGGTGGCACACACACAGACTTCACATAGAATGACTTTTTATTTGTGAATGTTGGCCGCTCTGACAAATTCTTTTTTAGGGACGCCTAACCCCTGCTAATTTCGGGTAGCCAATTTCTTTTGGGGAAGATTCCAGAGGATGGGGGGCAGCACGGGGGAAGTCTTGTATTTGGGAGTGGGATACGGGTTAGTGCAGAGGTTTGTCAAGTCGTTTTTCAGAGCGAGCATCTTAGGGCCCAAGATAGAAAGAGGGAGGAGATGTAGGGGGGGGCTGCACTTGGAGACTTTGTGGGGACAACCTACTTTGAATTATACTAAATGAATGGCACCAGTGAAGATTGGCGAAGGATCTAGAAAACATCTGCCACTTTTCCTGCTTTTTAGAGTCAACGGGATGGGGATGCAGATATGCACAGTCACCTGCTGTCCCCCCTTTCTGCCGCTTCAAAAAAACAATGCAAACTAAGGGATGAGGGGTTTTAAGAGGTGGGGGATGAAAAGTCCAAAAACCCTCACCTTCTGGGCAGCACGCAACGGGTTCCTCCAAAGGCTGGGCAGGGCTCCCTTTGTGAGGAGGGTGAAGATCAAAGGGGGGGAAGACATCGCTCCAGAGGGAGGTACACAACGCTCTACAGTATTTAAAGGGGGGTGGGGGGGAGCAGAGCGGCAAAAACGCCCTTGCAGGGGGAGCGTTTCTTTGGGCCCTTGGGGGCTGCAGCACATGGTTATTTCATGCTGCAGGGCCCGAAAACACCGCCGCATCGCCCCCTTCCACCCCTCTGATTTTTGGGGTCCACCCTCCTAACCCTCGCACCCCCGGGCAACTTTTCAAAGGCCCCACACAACCCTTGAACCGGGAGCGAAAATGCGGGGAGTACCAAACACACTTTGCAATCCATAATGTTTTCCATTTCCCCCGGAGCCTGCTGCTACTACGCTTTACAAAACAGCTCTGTGCGTCAGGCAGTGGAACAGCTCTGCAACAAAGGGAGCACAACAGCGCCTTGCACAGGGCAAGATGTTATATTTGGTACTGAGGGGAGCAGCAAAAAAGGCAATACACCAAGAGTTTGGGAAACTAGGGGTTTTCAGACCCGACTAACCCCCACAACTAAAGGCACCGTGGGGACCTACGTTGGTCCTAACGCCCTACAGCCTGAGAACTAAATAACCTAAAGTAGAAAGAGGAAAACTACTGCCCGAGCAGATCCACAAAGAAAATAAAACCCCCAAACATGAATGGCGGTTAGACAAGAAGAAAAACTGACACAGACAGAAAATTGTATGCAAATTTGGGGCCCAAACTTCATAATAGAAAAAGATAGGGGCCTTTTTGCAATCACAAAAAAAAACGAAAATAACCAACCAT
>JARQOD010000001.1:752015762-752065148 GCA_033576555.1 Oophaga sylvatica | reverse complement strand
TAATACTAGAGAAGAGAGAGAGAGGATTCAAAAAGATATAAATAAACTGAGCAGTGGGCAGCAACTAACAGAATGGTTTTGAACAGGGAAAAATGCAAAGTACTACATCTGGGCAATAAAAATGAAAAAAGCATATACAAAATGGGAGGAATAGGGCTAAGTAACAGCACATGTGAAAAAGACTTGGGTATACTAATAGATCACAGACTGAACATGAGTCAACAGTGTGATGCAGCAGCAAAAAAGGCAAATACAATTCTAGGATGTATCAACAGAAGCATACAGGCTAGATCACGTGAGGTCATTATTGCCCTCTACTCCTCTTTGGTCAGACCTCATCTGGAATACTGTGTCCAGTTTGGGCACCACATTTTAAAAAAGACATCAACAAACTGGAGCAAGTTCAAAGAAGAGCCACCAGAATGGTGACCGGTCTGCAAACAATGTCCTATGAGGAACGGTTGCAGGATTTGGGAATGTTTAGCTTGCAAAAAAGAAGACTGAGAGGAGACTTAATAGCTGTCTACAAATATCTCAAGGGCTGTCATATTGTAGAAGGATCATCTTTATTCTCATTTGCACAAGGAAAGACTAGAAGCAATGGATCAAACTGAATGGGAGGAGACACAGATTAGATATTAGAAAAAACTTTTTGACAGTTAGGGTGATCAAGGAGTGGAACAGGCTGCCACGAGAGGTGTAAATTCTCCTTCAATGGAAGTCTTCAAACAGAGGCTGGACAGACATCTGTCTGGGATGATTTAGAGAATCCTGCTTTGAGCAGGGGTTGGACCAGATGGCCCAGGAGGTCCCTTCCAACTCTACCATTCTATGATTCTATGATATACTTAACAAAAAAGTGCGAAACAACTGAAAATATGTCTTATATTCTAGGTTCTTCAAAGTAGCCACCTTTTGCTTTGATGACTGCTTTGCACACTCTTGGCATTCTCTTGATGAGCTTCAAGAGGTAGTCACCAGAAATGGTCTTCCAACAATCTTGAAGGAGTTCCCAGAGATGCTTAGCACTTGTTAGCCCTTTTGCCTTCACTCTGCAGTCCAACTCACCACAAACCATCTCGATTGGGTTCAGGTCTGGTGACTGTGGAAGCCAGGTCATCTGGCGTAGCGCCCCATCACTCTCCTTCCTGGTCAAATAGCCCTTACACAGCCTGGAGGTGTGTTTGGGGTCATTGTCCTGTTGAAAAATAAATGATGGTCCAACTAAACGCATTCCGTATGGAATAGCATGTCGCTGCAAGATGCTGTGGTAGCCATGCTGGTTCAGTATGCCTTTAATTTTGAATAAATCCCCAACAGTGTCATCAGCAAAGCCCCCCCACACCATCACACCTCTTCCTCCATGCTTCACGGTGGGAACCAGGCTTGTAGAGTCCATCCGTTCACCTTTTCTGCATCGCACAAAGACACGGTGGTTGGAACCAAGGATCTCAAATTTGAACTCATCAGACCAAGGCACAGATTTCCACTGGTCTAATGTCCATTCCTTGTGTTCTTTAGCCCAAACAAGTCTCTTCTGCTTGTTGCCTGTCCTTAGCAGTGGTTTCCTATCAGCTATTTTACCATGAAGGCCTGCTGCACAAAGTCTCCTCTTAACAGTTGTAGAGATGTGTCTGCTGCTAGAACTCTGTGTGGCATTGACCGGGTCTCTAATCTGAGCTGCTGTAAACCTGTGATTTCTGAGGCTGGTGACTCGGATAATCTTATCCTCAGAAGCAGAGGTGACTCTTGGTCTTCCTTTCCTGGGGCGGTCTCATTGGAGCCAGTTTCTTTGTAGCGCTTGATGGTTTTTGAAACTGCACTTGGGGACACTTTCAAAGTTTTCCCAATTTTTCGGACTGACTGACCTTCATTTCTTAAAGTAATGATGGCCACTCGTTTTTCTTTACTTAGCTGCTTTTTTCTTGCCATAACACAAATTCTAACAGTCTATTCAGTAGGACTATCAGCTGTGTATCCACCAGACTTCTGCACAACACAACTGATGGTCCCAACCCCATTTATATGGCCAGAAATCCCACTTATTAAACATGAGAGCGCACACCTGTGAAGTGAAAACCATTCCGGGTGACTACCTCTTGAAGCTCATCAAGAGAATGCCAAGAGTGTGCAAAGCAGTCATCAAAGCAAAAGGTGGCTACTTTGAAGAACCTAGAATATAAGACATAATTTCAGTTGTTAAACACTTTTTTGTTTAGTATATAATTCCACATGTGTTAATTCATAGTATTGATGCCTTCAGTATGAATGTACAATTTTCATAGTCATGAAAATACAGAAAAATCTTTGAATGAGGTGTGTCAAAAGTTTTGGTCTGTACTGTATATATACACATTTTTGGTATTGTTGCATTCAGAATTGTCCAATTGATCAAAACTAAACTAAATTAATCAGATCAGTAATGGTAGAGATGAGCGACTTTGCCTCAGGGAGGCAAACGAAATCGGCCGACTATCGGGAAAAGTTGGAGGTCCAACTGAAACACGAAACTCAATGCAAGTCAATGGGGAAGCAAAGTCTGCAGGGAGTAGAGGACAGTAAACACAACTACAGTGCCCATTTCAATGCCAAGACATCAATTCTTATTACTTAAGCTTGTCAACCTTAATTTACTTTATAATAATAGCTACGCATTGAAAACTGGGGGTTATTTGGCTAAAGTTGTGGGGGTAGGGCTGGCTCCAAGTTTTCGTGTGTCTCGGGCCAAAGAGTGTCAGTGGGCCCCTTTAACACATACCACAATTCATGATGCTCCGATATGGTACATAAATATACTGTAGGTATAGTGCAATGACAAATACTTCACTTCTTACATCACATGAATGATATCTATTTAAAATTCTACAATAGCTCAAAAACCGGACAGTATATTCCTCCATACAGTATTATGGCCACCACATAGTGCGCCATACAGAATAATGAGCCCCATATATTGCTCCATACAGAATAATTGGTCCCAATTAATGTTACATACAGTATAAGATGAGCTCCACATAATGCTACTGTATAGGACTGTATAGGACGGTCCCCATATAGTATAATGAGCCCCACATATTGCTCCATACAGTATAATGAGTCGCATATAAAGCTCAAACAGTATATGATGTGCCCCATATATTGCTCCATTCAGAATGGGCTCCATATAATGCTCCATACAGAATAGGCCCCATATGTGCTCCATATGATGCTCCATACCCTATATGATGCCCCATAAAAAATAGCCCCATATGATGCTCCAGTATATAATGGGCCCCATGGATGATGGTCCAGTGTATGATGGGCCTATATAATGCTCCATATATAATGGGCCCCATATGATGCTCCAGCATATGATGTGCCCCATGGATGATGCTCCAGTGTATGATGGGCCTATATAATACTCCATATATAATGGGCCCCATATGATGCTCCAATGTATAATGGGCCACGTATATGATGCTCCAGTGTATGATGGGCCCCATTTATAATGCTCCATTGTATGATGGGCCCCATGGATGATGCTCCAGTGTATGATGGGCCTATATAATGCTCCATATATAATGGTCCCCATATGATGCTCCAGTATATCATGGGCCCCATGGATGATGCTCCAGTGTATGATGGGCCCCGTTTATAATGCTACAGTGTATGATGGGCCCCATATATAATGCTCCAGTTTATAATGGGCCCTATCTATAATGCTCAAGTGTATGATGGGCCCCATATATAATTCTCCAGTGTATAATGCTCCACATATATTGCTACAAACATTTAAAAAAATGAAATACCTGTCCTCCCTGGTCACTGCTCTACTCTGGACTCTTCAGCATCGCCATCTTCCAGCTCTCTGCACTGTGACTGTTCAGGCAGAGGGAGCACAGATGTGACGTCATCGCACTCTCTGACCTGAATGTCACTGTCAGGAAACGCGGAAGACGTCACAGAGGTGGAGCAGGGAGAGGTAAGTATTGAAATTGCTGAGGCTCTGAGCAAGCAGGGGGTCCACTCGTGGGCACCGACACTGGCACAGGGCCCCTCAAAGTACGCCGGTGTCTCTGACGGCGAGTGGGCCCCCTCACCTGCTCAGGGCCCATGCACTTGCCCGGGTGCGCCAGGTGCTGACGCCGGCTCTGGGGGGTACAGCCCAGTTAGGGAGGTGGAAAATCTGGCATATCTTGAGGCGTAGTCTGGACATTCAGCAGCTGCAAATGGAGGAATTGGAGAAGTCGGAGGAAGAGGAGGACAAAGCGAGCCATTTTGCTGGCAACCTATGTGTCATCAGGGGAAGGTGGTACAAATTCCTTTGGAACCCAGGCATGGTTCATTTTAAAGAAGGTGAAATCACCAACATTTTGGGTCAACAGCCGGGTCCTTCTTTCTGTCAGGATTGATCCAGCAGCACTGAAGACTCTTTCTGATTGCACACTCCCAGCAGGGCAAGCGAGCTCCAGTAAGGCATATTGTGCCAATTCAGGCCAGGTGTCCAGTTTACAGGCCCAGTAGTCAAAGGGAATGAACAGCGAGGAAGAACATCGATAGGGGAGGTGAGGTAATTTTGAACCATAGTTGACAACTGCTGTCTCCTGTCTGTTGCAATCGATTCAGTATTACCAGTCGCGTAAGCGGTACTTGAGAAATCAGTCCACCACATGGTCATGAAACCCCTGTCTCCAACGCCACTTCGGCTGTGTGCACCACGAACACCTCTTCCATGTTGCTCAGTACGGCTCGTGGTAGAACCTGCACCGCTGCTGTGTGCTGGGAATGCCTCTAACAAACGGTTTACCAGAGTTGCTTGTTTGTTCGCCAATATTAGCTCTATGTGCTCTTGTGGCATGATGTTCTGTAATTTGCCTTTATAGCATGGATCGAGGATGCTGGCCAACCAGTAGTCGTCATCCTTCATAATTTTGGCAATGTGGGGTCCCTTTTTAGGATCCGCAAGACAAAATCACACATGTTCCAGATGTCAATGATGCACTGCCAGTGGTGGGTGGAGGAGCACTTTCTGCAAAATCCACATCCCTCCAGTCACGCACAAACCCTGTACCTGACCTTGGCAAGTCAACATTTTCTCTTGCACACTGAGAAGCATCCTCCTCCTCAAAATAATCATCCCCCTCTTCCTCCTTCTCCTCTTCCTCTTTTTCCTCCAACAGGACAGTTCCCTGAGCAGACAATGGCTGACTGTCATCAAGGCTTCCCTCCTCCTCATCCTATTCCTCCTCCGCTGCAGACGCCTGATCCTTAAAGTGCGTCAAAATTTGCATGAGCAGACGCATAAGTGGGATGCTAATGCTTATGATGGCGTCGTCTGCGCTTACCAGCCATGTGCATTCCTCAAAACACTGAAGGACTTTACAGAGGTCTTTCAGCTTTGACCAATGCACACCCGACAACTCAATGTCTGCCCTCAAACTGTCTGCCCGTGTATCCTCCAACAAATGCATTACAGCCTGCCTCTGTTCGCCCAGCCTCTCAACCATGTGCATCGTGGAGTTCCAACTTGTTGCAGTGTCTATGATTAGGCGGTGCTTGGGGAGGTGGAGCGATCGCTTCAGCCTCTGCATACGACTGGAGTCTACGGGCGAGCGACGGTTGTGCGAGCATAGTCTTTGCACCTTATGAAGCAGGGCTGGTAACTACGGATAATTATTTATGAAGCACTGCGCCACCAGGTTCAAGGTGTGAGCCAGGCAAGGTATGTGTCTGAGTTTTGCCAGGGCTATGGCCGCCACAAAATTACGGCCGTTATCACTGACTACCTTGCCTGGCTCAAGATGCAGACTTCCCAGCCATGACTCAGTTTCTCACTGCAAGTAGTCGACCAGTATCTCCGTGGTGTGTCTGTTGTCGCCCAAAGACATCATCTTAAAACAGCCTGCTGACGCTTACCATTAGCTATTCGATAGTTGGACACCTCGTGTGCAACACTGGCAGCTGCGGATAGAGTGCTCGTGCGACTGCGATCTGTGGATGAGCTTTCGCTTCTGGAGGAGATGGAGGGTCAAACGCCTACAGCCAACTGTTGACTATACCGTGGGCTAGGCAGCACTGTCCCACTGCCACTGTCCCCTGTGGACCCTGCATCCACCACATTAACCCAGTGCGCAGTGATGGACATGTAATGGCCCTGGCCATGCCTACTGGCCCATACATCTGTTATGAGGTGCACCTTTCCACTCACTGATTGTTTGAGTGCATGTACAATGCGGTCTTTCACATGTACGTGGAGGGCAGAGATGGAATTTCTAGAAAAGAAGGGCTGACTGGGTAGGTCATAGCGTGGGACAGCTAGGCCATTAGCTCTCGGAACGATGCGCTTTCAGCCAAACGGAAGGGCATCATCTCTAATGAGATCAGTTTGGCAATGTAGGCGTTCAAAGCCAGTGTACGCGGATGAGAGGATGAGTACTTTCTTCTCTACTCAGAGTGTCTGCTTGGGTGAACTGGACTTGAGAGCTGCATATGGGGGAACTAGCGGTGGGCATGGCAGACTGAGAGGGGGTTGGTGATGGTGGTGATGGTCTAGATTCAGTCTTTGGTTGCAAAAACATTGTGATTCCCTGACTGCTTTGGTCTTGTGAAGACACCTCAACATTTCTTGCTGGTGGTGTGCTAACTGGTGGGCTTACAGTGGGGGAAGCGATGTAGCGTTGCTGGCTACCATCAGTCAGAGCAGGTGCACATGTGCTACCTGAGGTTTTGTAGTCAGTCCACACCTGTAAGTGCATGGTGTTTACATGTCTAAGCATGCAACTGGAATTCAAATTTCTGAGATTTTTACCTCGGCTAAAGTTCCTTCCGCACTTCTTACAGATAACCTTTGCCTCATCAATAGGATTTTGGTCAAAAAAGTGCCACACTGCACTCTTCCTACTATGGGATAAATTTTCAGGACTTGCACGCTGTGCTAATTTGACCGTCTGGCCAAGCTGTCCTGCAACTCTTTGTTTTTTTAAGACATTTTTGGACTGCTACAGGCCTGCCAGATAACCCCAGCTGCAATGTCGATGCCTGCTGCTGATCCTCCTCCTCTTATGAGCTATTGCCAGCGGCACCCTCTTCCCCAATGGATGCCAATCCGGGTCAACAACTGGTCCTCCATCACCTCCTCTTCAATTTCATCTGCACCTTCATCTGTGTCACAGTGTAAGGTGATATAGTTTGCGGGAAGGGGCATCTGAGTTTCATCAGGGTCAGATTCTGGCTCAGTAGACTGAGAGGGCAATGTAGTGCTCTGGGTGAATGCGTTAGGGTCTGCGGAACGCACCAAGTAAATATAAATAATGGGTGCGTTCACAGCCCGGGGTCCACCGTGCAGGCAGAGCCTGCTGCTAGTAAGATGGCGGTATAAGTGAACTCGGTTACTTCACAGAGTCGCAAACATAGATGCTGTGGCACTATTTGGCGGTATAAGCGAACTCTGTTACACTACAGAGTCGCTGAGGTAGAGATGCAGAGATAGAAACTGTGTCCTCTTAACACCACAGGGGTGCACAGATAACTGCTGTGCGGATAGCAGTCCATGGTCATATAGTCAGCAACGCAAACAGGCAACTCCTCACCGGAGTAGCTGGTATTCTAGAGGCTATTTCAGCCAAGACTTGAACACGTGCATACAAATCTCCTCACCGGAGGTGCCGGTATTCTAGGGGCTTATTTCAGCCGAGCCCTAACCACATGCGTGCATGATCACACTGGCGCAAAGCACATAACACAATTGATACTAGCGCATGGCCGAGCGGTCATGCGCACCTTTTATAGTAGCAGCTACAGGAACTTCCAGAACAGGACCAATGAGAAACTGTTCCAGAGCACAAGCAGTTTCAGGACCTTCCTGGCGGACCATGGGAGTCGCTGCTGTAACCGAGCATGTGACCCCTGATCTCCAATGGGAGATCTTGCCCTGGGCATGCTTAGATGGAGAAACATAGGACTTAGTCCCAAGACTGCCTGCTCCAGCACTGGTTATAATAGAGGAACCAGAAGAAGCAGCAACAAGCCTCTGCACAGTATTAGACTGAGCGAGATGCTGGGACCGACGTCTCCGCTGAGCAGGCTCCACTGCGGCCGGAGATGGATGGGGGACCGCAGCAGGACTGGTTCGAGATTCCCCTTGTGCAGCAGCGGGAACTTGATCTCTAACATTACCCCCCTCCTAGGGCCTCACCTTCTTTGGGCCTCATTGTGTTCAAAGCCAGCGATGAGCTGCGGAGCGTGAACATGCTCGGCAGGCTCCCAGGACCTATCCTCAGGCCCATAACTCCACCAAATAAAAATTTTTTCCCCGTACCACTTTACACCCTACGATAGACAAACCCGATGTCCTGGTAGATGACTCGGAAAACCGGGACATGAGCACGGTATACAACAGGGTTAACCTGCTCGAGGACTTTGAAAGGACCCAGGTAGCGGGGTGTAACTTAGTGGACTCAACTCGCAGCCTGATGTTACGGGCGGAGAACCACACAAAGTCCCCAGGAGCAAATGTCAGAGCGGGGCGCCGATGTGCGTCGGCGGAGGACCTCATCCTCTCCTTGGACGCCTGAATGGCATCCTGGGTACGGTCCCAAATGTCCCGTGCCTCCACAGCCCAGTCTGCCACCTTGGAGTCGGCGGAAGACACGGCATGGGCACCGGAACCCGCAGATGCTGACCGTAGTTTAGGAGGAATGGAGTCTGTCCGGTGGAGTCAGCCACAGCATTGTTTAGTGCAAACTCAGCCCACGGTAGCAAGGATGCCCAGTCATCCTGCCTGGCTGAGACAAAATGTCGTAGATAGGTGATCAAGGTCTGGTTGGCCCTCTCTATCAACCCATTCGTCTGGGATGGCATGCTGAAGAGAGATTTAACTCAATACTGAGTAGACTACAAAGCTCTCTCCAGAACCGAGACGCAAACTGGGGACCTCGGTCACTGACAATTTTGTCCAGCATGCCGTGTAGACGGACGATGTGCCTTACGAACAACGCTGCCAGAGCCCGTGCAGAAGGTAACCGTGGTAGCGGCACCAGATGCACCATTTTGGAAAAATGGTCGGTGATTACCCAAATAATGGTGCAGCCGCGAGACTTGGGTAAGCCCACCACAAAGTCCATCCCAACCATCTCCCAAGGCCTGTCTGCCACCGGTAAAGGGTAAAGTAACCCAGCTGGCCGTTGTCGAGGAGACTTATTCTTGGCGCAAGAGACACACGCCTGAACATAGTCCCCAACGTAACGGACCATATGCGGCCACCAGTATGTCCTCACCAGCAACTCAGATGTCCTCTTTGCCCCAAAGTGTCCACCCACCCTGGACGAATGTGCCCAAGAGAGTACCTCCGGTCGCAAATTTGTAGGCACAAAAGTCTTGCCCGGAGGCACAGACTCTAGCGAAACCGAGGCCACTGTTCTCAGGCTCTCTGTGGGGACAATAAGCCAAGGCTCTCCTCCTCAGAGGACACCACAGAGCGAGAGAGAGCGTCGGCACGAATGTTCTTCTCTCCCGAGAGAAAATGTAGTGTGAAATGAAACCAGGAGAAGAACAAGGACCATCTTGCCTGGCGAGAATTAAGCCGCTGGGCTGTCTGAAGATATACCAAATTCTTGTGGTCGGTGAAGACTTGGAAGGGAAAGCGAGCCCCCTCCAACAGATGTCTCCACTCAGAGAAAGCCAACTTCATTGCTAGCAACTCCCTGTCCCCGATGGAATAATTCCTCTCCGCTGGTGTGAAGGTCTTGGAGAAGAAAAAGCAAGGATGATTCCGACCTTGAGCATCCTTTTGAAAGAGGACTACTCCAGCTCCAACGGATGAGGCATCCACCTCCAATATGAATGGCTTATCACCATCAGGACGGTGTAGGATGGGATCGCTAGCAAAATGAGACCTAATTAAGGTGAAAGCCTTGGAGACTTCTTCGGACCACAATTTGGGATTTGCTCCCTTCTTGTTAAGGGAATGGGGTTCTTGCCAGTCCATCACAGCCTGTAGTTTTGCAGGATCCATAGCCAATCCCTGGGCTGAGATGATATAGCCCAGGAATGGTAAAGACTCCTGCTCAAAACACATTTCTCCAACTTTGTATAAAGGAAATTTGCCCGCAAAAGGTCGAAGACTCTGCAGACATCTCTCCGGTGGGAGTCAATATCTGGTGAGAAGATGAGAATATCATCCAGATACTATGACCAAGGTGGATTGCATATCCCGGAAGATGTCATTAACAAAGTCTTGGAAAATGGCTGGGGCATTACAGAGCCCGAAGGGCATCACCAGATATTCATAGTGCCCATCCCTGGTATTAAAAGCCGTCTTCCATTTGTCCCCCTCACAGATGCTAATCAGGTTATAAGCACCCTGCAGGTCTAATTTAATAAATACCATTGCTCCTCGGAGCCTATCAAGAGCTCTGAAATCAGGGGCAACGGGTATTTATTCTTAACGGTAATGACGTTAATACCCCTGTAATCGATGCATCGTCGTAATTCTCCGTTCTTCTTCTGAACGAAGAAGAACCCCGCAGGTGACACCGACTTCCTAATGAATTCTCTTGCCTGATTTTCCTGAATGTATTGAGACATAGCTGCCGTCTCCGGGAGAGAAAGGGGATAGACTCGTCCGCGAGGAGGTTCTGCTCGGGGCAATAGGATAGTCATAGGGACGGTGAGGCGGAAGGATCTCCGCAGCCTTCTTGGAGAACACATCTGCATAAGCCCAATAGTATTTGGGAAGGGAAGCAAGATCTGCGGGTATCTCTGTAGTAGCCACCTGAATGCATTCCCTCATACATCTGCCTTTACACGACTCACTCCTACCCAATATCCTCCCAGAGATCCACTCAATATGTGGGGAATGGAAACGGAGCCAGGCATCCCCAGCAATATCTCGTCTATTCCCTCGGGAATGACAAGAAGTGAGATAATCTCCTGATGGCCAAGCGATCATGCGCAACTTTTATAGTAGCAGCTAAAGGACCTTCCAGAAAAGGACCAGTGAGAAACTGTTCTAGAACACAAGCAGTTTCAGGACCTTAAAGGATTTTTTTTACAACGAATTTACACCTTTAATTAACCCCTACATGTGTGAAATTTTGCACACATACACTCATGTAATTGTTAGTGAAAACAATATATCAAACTACATGAAATGACATGGTTAACTCTATGCAAACCATGTGTCATTTCATGTCGGGTGGTTCTGTAACTTCACAAAAGCCGGCATTGCCCGGCAATTTCTCCATTAAATGTCACATGCTTAACCCAGCAGGAAGTACGGCGGCGTCTAAAAATCACTAAAGTTGACAAATCCCCGGGTCCGGATGGGATACACCCCCGAGTACTGCAGGAATTAAGTACAGTTATAGATAGACCATTATTTTTAATCTTTAAAGATTCCATAATAACTGGGTCTGTACCACAGGACTGGCGTATAGCAAATGTGGTGCCAATATTCAAAAAGGGGGCAAAAACTGAACCTGGAAATTATAGGCCAGTGAGCTTAACATCTACTGTGGGTAAAATCCTGGAGGGTTTTTTAAGGGATACTATATTGGAGTATCTGAAGCTGAATAACCTCATGACACAGTATCAGCATGGGTTTACGAGGGACCGTTCTTGTCAGACTAATCTGATAAGCTTTTATGAAGGGGTAAGTTCAGGACTGGACCAAGGGAATGCAGTGGACGTGGTGTTCATGGACTTCTCAAAAGCTTTTGATACAGTGCCACACAAAAGGTTGATACATAAAATGAGAACAATGGGGATAGGGGAAAATATGTGTAAGTGGGTTAAGAACTGGCTCATGGATAGGAAACAAAGGGTGGATATTAATGGAGCACACTCGGACTGGGTCACGGTTAGCAGTGGGGTACCACAGGGATCAGTATTGGGGCCACTTCTCTTTAACATATTTATTAATGACCTTGTAGAGGGCATACAGAGTAGTATTTCAATATTTGCAGATGACACTAAACTCTGCAGGGTAATAAATACAGAGGAGGATAATTTTATATTACAGGAGGATTTATGTAAACTAGAAGCTTGGGCTGATAAATGGCAAATGAGCTTTAATGGGGATAAATGTAAGGTCATGCACTTGGGTAGAACAAATAAGATGTATAATTATGTGCTTAATTGTAAAACACTGGGCAAAACTGTCACTGAAAAAGACTTGGGTGTATGGGTGGACGACAAACTCACATTTAGTGGCCAATGTCAGGCAGCTGCTGCCAAGGCAAATAAAATAATGGGATGCATTAGACGAGGCATAGATGCTCATGAGGAGAACATAATTTTACCTCTATACAAGTCACTGGTGCGACCACACTTAGAATACTGTGTGCAGTTCTGGTCTCCGGTGTATAAGAAAGACATAGCTGAACTGGAGCGGGTGCAGAGAAGAGCGACCAAGGTTATTAGAGAACTGGGGGGTCTGCAATACCAAGACAGGTTATTACACTTGGGGTTATTTAGTTTGGAAAAACGAAGGCTTAGGGGTGATCTTATTACAATGTACAAATATATGAGGGGACAGTACAAAGACCTTTCTAATGATCTTTTTACTCTTAGACCTGTGACGGGGACGAGGGGGCATCCTCTACGTCTGGAGGAAAGAAGGTTTAGCAATAATCACAGATGCAGATTCTTTACTGTAAGAGCAGTGAGACTATGGAACTCTCTGCCGTCTAATGTTGTAATGAGTGATTCCTTACTAAAATTTAAGAGGGGACTGGATGCCTTTCTTGAAAAGTATAATATTACAGGCTATATTCACTAGTTTCCTAGATACAGCGTTGATCCAGGGAGCTAGTCTGATTGCCGTATGTGGAGTCGGGAAGGAGTTTTTTTCCCCAATGTGAAGCTTACTGTTTGCCACTTGGGTTTTTTTTGCCTTCCTCTGAATCAACATGTTAGGGCAGGTTAGGATAGGATATGGGTTGAACTAGATGGACTTAAAGTCTTCCTTCAACCTTAATAACTATGTTACTATGTTACTATGTTAATTGAATCAGAGGCTATTTTACTATGTAGAAGTGTATGAACTATAATATATGTATATATATATATATATTATTATATATATATATATATGTCACAGTGACATGTGTAATATATATATAATATATATATATTATGTATTCTATGTGTGTATATCTAGTGTTTACAAGGAAAGAAAGGTTTTTTTTTAATTACGATATTTCTGTCCCATTGACTTGCATTGGGTTTCCGGTATCGGATCGGCGATACCCGATACTTTTTGAGTATCGGGCCGATCCAATCCGATCTGATATTTCTGGATATCGGGCAGTATCGCTCAACACTGGTTATAATAGAGGAACCAGAAGAGGCAGCAGCAAGCCTCTGCACAGTATTAGACTGAGCGAGATGCTGGGAACGACGTCTCAGCTGAGCAGGCTCCACTGCGGCTGGAGATCAATGGGGGACCACAGCGGGACTGGTTCGAGATTCCCCTTGTGCAGCAGCGGGAACTCAATCCCTAACAGAATGTACCAGCAGAATCATCTAGCAGTGGCTGTGCATCAGTGCATTCCATGTCAGATTCATCTAGGACTGGGGAATTCAGGATTTGACTTGATAACCCAGGCATGGTATGTGAAAAGAGCTCCATGGAGTAATCTGAAGTGTGGCCTGCCGCATCCTTTACTTTTGGTGGAGGTGAAGGACACAAGGAAAGGTGTTGTTCCTGACCAGGAGCCTGCACTGACTGCATTTTTTGAAACTTCAGAAAAAGAGGCGATAGAGCTGGAGGCTGTTTCGGCAATGTAAGCCAAAACCTATTCCTGATGCTTCGGCTTTAAAAGCGGTTTACCTACTCCCAGAAAGGGGAGCCTTCCAGGCCTTCTGGAGCCCGACGATGACACAGGTTCAACACCTCCTGCCTTAGGTGCTATTGTTCTTTTGGCACTACCAGCAGATGCACCACCACCACCATCATTACCAGCTGGCCCTCCCGCCCACGTCTACAGCCTCTTGCACCATACTTCCTCATGTTTGGGAAAATGTACCAAAAATACCAGCGGAAATATGGTACTGTATCAGAAGCGTACAGCTGTATACGGTGAGGGGGAAAATTTAAATCTCCATATACATTTCTGGAGTCACACACAGACGCTCACTCAGTATGGATTAGACCAGAATATAAAAAGCAGAAAAACGGTACTGTATTAGAAGCGTACAGTTGTATACAGTGTAGGGGTAATTTTAAATCTCCATATATATTTCCAGAGTCACACACAGACGCTCACTGGATTTGACCGTAATAAAAAAAAGCAGAAAAAAGGTACTGTATCAGAAGATACCAGGTGTATACAGTATAGTGTAAAATTTAAATCTCTGTATATATTTCCGGAGTAACACTCAAATGCTTTCTCAGTATGGATTTGAACGTAATAAAAAGGCAGAAAAATGGTACTGTATCAGTAGATACCAGGTGTATATAGTATAGGGTAAAATTTAAATCTCTGTATATATTTCCTGAGTCACACACAAATGCTCACTCAGTATGGATTTGACCAGAATCCCAAAAACAGAAAAAAGGTACTGTATCAGTAGATACCAGGTGTATATAGTATAGGGTAAAATTTAAATCTCTATATATTTCCGGAGTCACACACAAACGCTCTCTTAGTATGGATTTGACCGTAATACAAAAGGCAGAAAAAAGGTAATTTATCAGAAGATACCAAGTGTATACAGTGTAGGGGAAATTTTAAATCTCAGTATATGTTTCCGGAGCCACACACAAACGCTCACTCAGTATGGATTAGACCAGAATATAAAAAGCAGAAAAATGGTACTGTATCAGAAGCGTACAGCTATATACAGTGTAGGGGTAATTTTAAATCTTCGTATATCTTTCCGGAGTCACACACAGACGCTCACAGGCTCAGTATGGATTAGACCAGAATATAAAAAGGAGAAAAAGGGTACTGTATCAGAAGTGTACAGCTGTATACAATGTAGGGGAAATTGTAAATCTCCGTATATATTTCCGGAGTCACACACAGACGCTCACTCAGTATGGATTAGACCAGAATATAAAAAGCAGAAAAAGGGTACAGTATCAGAAGTGTACAGCTGTATACAGTGTAGCGAAAATTGAAATCTTCGTATATATTTCCGGAGTCACACACAGATTGTCAGCATGTATTTTTCTGTGATACCAGCTGGTACACAGTAGTGTGTGAGGAGCGTACAGCTCTATATGGTGTGGGATAAAATGAACGCTTGGTAACTGTGCAGAAAAAAAGAATAAAAGTATTAGTGCTGTGTAAAAAGCAGTCTGCACAGCAGTGTACACACAGCAATACAGCTAGCAAGCAGCCGAATAACCAGCGCTGCTGCACACAAGAAAATCCTCCCCTGTCACTGGCAGGCAGCCTAATAACCAGCACTGCTGCACACAAGAAAATCCTCCCTTGTCACTGCACACTAACTGTACAGCACAATTGCTATGAGTACAAGCACAGAAGTAATGCTCTTTCCAGCCCTAACTCTCTCCCTACTGATAAACAGCATCAGCAACCACTCCTTACTGTTAAGATCGGCAGAAGTAAAATGGCAGTCGGCGGTCAGGGCTTTTATAGACACTATGACACCCCCCAAAGCTAGCCAATCACTGCAATGCCCTTCTCTAAGATGAAGGTGGACGCTGCCCATGTCATCTCGTTGCCCATAGTGTATGTCCTTGCTGATTGGCTGAAAAAAGGTGCCTGCAAGCATTATGGGAAAATCGACTTTTTCGCTCGGGTCAACGACCGCGTGGCCGACTTCACGCTATGGTCGTGTTTCGCTCGGCGAAACCCGAGTTTGGCGAAAGTCGATGTTAGGGTCTGCAGAATGCACCTAATAAATAATGTAGAGAGGTGTCTACCGTGCAGGCAGAACCTGCTGCTAGTAAGATGGCGTAAGTAGCGTACTCCCTGTTATCCCGCAGAGTCGCTAAAATAAACGCCGTAGTGCACTGTGGCAGTTAGTGCGAACTCAGTGGGAATGACACAGCGCTATATGGTGATAAGTGCGAACTCACTTAGCTTCAGTGAGACGCAAAGTAAAATGCTAGGGCGCTGACTAGCGTTTTAAAGCGAACCCTGTTGCGTCACAGAGCCGCTGAGAAACCCTACTGTGTCCAGGTACACAGTTGACTGTTAAGCGAACATAGCAAGTGGTCATGCGCTATCTATGGCGTCTGTACGCCAAGCCCTGAATAAGGAAACCAAACTCCTCACCGGTTATGCTAGTATTCTAAAGGCATCTAAGACACCAACCCTGACCAACTAGCATACCAAGCTCCTCACCGATTAGGTCGGTATTGCAATGGCGTATTTCAGCCGCCCTAACCACACACACGCATGACCATACTGGCACAAAGCACATAAAGGTTTGATACTAGTGCACGGCCGTGCGGTCAGGACAACCTTTTATAGCAGCCACGAGTAGAAGACCTTCCAGAAAGGACCAATAGAAAGCTGCTTCAGATCACAAACAGCTACAGGACCTTCCTGGAGGACCAATAGGAGTCGTAGCTGTATCTGAGCATGTGACCCCTGATCTCCAATGGGAGATCTTGCCCTGGGCATGCTCAGAAACAGAGGACTTAGTCCCAAATCTGCCTGCTCCGGCACTGGTTATAACTGAAGATCCAGGAGATGCAGCAGCAAGTCTCTGCACAGTATTAGACCGGGCAAGACCCTGGGACCAATGTCTCTGCTGAGCAGACTCCACTGCAGTCGGAGATGGATGGGGGACCACAGCGGGAATGGCTTGAGATTCCCCTTGTGCAGAATTGGGAACTCGAACCCTAACAGCCGGCGACTTATGAATCTGACTGACCTGTTTCGTTCAACTCTAATGGTGACTAATGCAAAACTTTTTTTCATACACATTTCAGATTTTTTTTACCATTTAAATTAAAAATTAACTATATATATATTTGGTATCTGCATACTCTTACTGACCTGGTATATCATATTTTCAGGTTCATTTTACCATTTAATGAATATGGTAAATAAAAAAAGCCAATTTATAACTGCGGAATTGCACTTTTTTTGCAATGTTTCAGCACTTGGATTTTTTTTCCTGTTTTCCAGTACAATATATGGTAAAATCAATGGTGCCATTCAAAAGTTTAATTTGTCCTGCAAAAAAACCAAGCCCTCATATGGCTATATTGATGGAAATAAAGTAATGGCAATGGGGTGAAAGGGATAAAGCCAGCTTGTATTATAGATGGCATAGTCACAATTTATGTGCAAGTGTCACCCATCTAAAAAAAGTGAAACTCATATATTATATAGAGTCATTACAAACAGAGTGATCTATTTCAAGTGTTTATTTCTGTTAATGTTGATGATTATGACTTACAGCCAATGAAAACCCACAAGTCATTATCTCAGTAAATTAGAATACTTTAGAACACCAGCTTGAAAAAATGATTTTAAAATCCAAAATGTTGGCCTACTGAAATATATGTTCAGTAAATGTACTCAATACTTGGTTGAGGCTCCTTTGGCATCAATTCCTGCATCAATGCGGTATGGCATGAAGGTGATCAGTCTGAGGCACTGATGAGATGTTATGGAAGCCTAGGTTGCTTTGATAGCAGCCTTCAGCTCATCTGCATTGTGGGGTCTGGTGTCTCTCAGCTTCCTGTTTACAATACAACATAGATTCTCTATGGGGCTATGGTCAGGTGAGTTTGCTGGCCAATCAAGTACAGTGATACTGTTGTTTTTGAGCCAAGTATTGGTACTTTTGGCAGTGTGGATAGGTGCCAAGTCCTGCTGGAGAATTAAATTTCCATCCCCAAAAAGCTCATAGGCAGAGGGAAGCATGAAGTGCTCTAAAATTTCCTATTAGATGGCTGCGCTGACTTTGGTCTTGATAAAACCTAGTGGACCTACACCAGCAGATGACATGACTCCCCAAACCATCACTTATTGTGGAAACTTCACACTAGACCTCAAGCAGCTTGGGTTGTCTGTCTCTCCACTCCTCCTCCAGGCTCTGGGACCTTGATTTCCAAGGTCTAGTGTGAAGTATGCACAATCAATGATGGTTTGGGGATCCATGTCATCTGTTGGTGTAGGTCCACTGTGTTTTATAAAGTCCAAAGTCAGCGCAGCCATCTACCAGGAAATTTTAGAGCACTTCATGCTTCCCTCTGCAGATGAGCTTTTTGAAGATGGAAAATTCATTCTCCAGCAGGACTTGGAACCTTTCCACACTGCCAAAAGTACAAATTTCTGGTTTAAATACAACAGCATCACTGTGCTTGATTGGCCTGCAACTCGCCTGACCTTAACCCCATAGAGAATCTATCGGTATTGTCAAGAGGAAGATGAAAGACACCAGACCCAACAATGCAGAGAGCTGAAGGCTGCTATCAAAGTAACCTGTGCTTACATAACACCTCAGCAGTGCCACTGGCTGATCGCCTCCATGTCACGCCGCATTGATGCAGTAATTGATGCAAAAGGAGCCCCAACCAAGTATTGATTGCATTTACTAAAAATACATTTCAGTTGGCCAATAATTTGGATTTTAAAATCATTTTTTCAAGCTGGTGTTATAAAGTATTCTAATTTACTGAGATAATGACTTGTGGGTTTTCGTTGGCTGCAAGCCATAGTCATGAAAATTACCAGAAATAAACACTTGAAATACATCACTCTGTTTGTAATGACTCTATATAATTTTTGAGCTTCACTTTTTGTATTGAAGAACTGAAATAAATTAACTTTTTGATATTTTAATTTTTTGAGATGCACCTGTATAAGACTGAGGACATAAAGAGAGAGAGTTCAGCAACAGAGAACACAATACAAGAGAAAAATAGGGAGTTCAGAAGCAGGGAACACGAGACAAGGGCGAGGAGAGAGTGGCTTTGGATAAGTTTCTATGAGCTTTCCACATCTTGCCACTGGGATTTTTGCACATTCTTCAAGACTGCTCCAACTCGTTGAAGTTAGGTGGTTTGTTCTGGTGAACAGCAATCTTCAAATCTGACTACAGATTCTCAATTGGATTAGGGTCTGTGCTTTGACTTGACCACACTAAAACATTTACACGTTAACCGTTAAACAACTTGCATGTTGTTTTAGCACCTTTGGGTCATTGTCTTGTTGGGAGGTGATCCTCCATCAGTTTCAAATTACTGAGAGACAGGAACAGGTTTTGCTCAAGAATATCCCTGTAGTTCACAACAACATCAATCTTCCCCTCGACTCAGATTATTTTCCATGTCCCTGCTGCCGAATAACATCCCCACAGAATGATGCTGCCACCACCATGTTTCACTTTGGGATGGTGTTCTTGGTGTAATGAGCAGTGTTGGTTTGGCACCAGATATAGCATTAACCTTGGTGGCCAAAAAGTTCAATTTTGGTCTCATCTGACCACAGCACCTTCCTCCTCCTGTCTTTTTGCAAGCTTAAAACAAACCTTACAATTTTTATGTGTAAGTAAAAGCTTTTTCTGTTCACGGTTCCATAAAGGCCACCTCTGTAGAGTATACGGCTTATTGTGTTAGTGTGGACAAATACTCCAGTCACAACTTTGGAACTCTACAGCTTCTTCAGAGTTACATTTTGTCTCTGTGCTGCCTCACTTGTTAATACCCATCCAGGGCTGAGAGTTTTGATGGGTGGCCCTCTTTTGGCAGGTTTGCTGTGGTATCATGTTCTTTCCATTTGATAATAATGCATTTGATGGAGCTCTGGTTGATCATTAGAGATCAACTTTGTTCCTTACTTTTTTGGAGATATTCTTGGTCTACATGGTGATGTTTGGTTAGTACTAGTGTTGAGCGATACTGCTCGATATCTAAAAATATCGGATCGGAATGGTATCGCCGATATCACTAAATATCGTCGATATCCGATTCCGATACCGGAAGTCCCATGAAGTCTATGGGAACCAAATATCGACATTAAAAAAAAACATTCTTGCCTTGTTGGTTAATTGTACATGAAGGAAAACAACAAAGACTAATGTAGAATGTATTGAGGGAGGTTGAGGAGACAATAAAGGCATACATGTTTAACCCAATGCATTGGAATAGCATTAATATATTTTTTTTTTGGAAATACTTTGGATTGACTAACAAATTGACAATGTTGTTAACCTTTTTTCTATTTTGGCAAATATGTATGTTTCACAACTTCCATGCTCTTCACCTTTTTAACTTTTGCCAGTGCCACACTTTCTCCTTCATAATCTTCAGCAGCAGCATCATCTTTCTCATCAAATTATTCTTCATCTTCACCTTCTTAATCTTCTTCTTAAACTTCTTGCTATTCATGTTTTTGTTTACATTACTCATATTGTTATTATTAAACTAATTAATCTTCTTCATATTCAAATTCTTCATCTTCCTCCTCTTCATCTTCTTCATCATATTCTTATTTGTGACTGTATTTGTAATCTGTAAAAGTATGAATTGTTCATCCTTCCGTTCTTGCTGTCACAAAAGATTTAAATTACAACAGTATTTGTCCGTGTTCAGTTTAGCCTGCAGCAGCAGGCATTTTCCAGGGGCACCACGAGGAGGAACGGACTCACCCCCATACACTGCTTAGTCTTCTTCTGCTTAGAATTTAGAGCATATATTTTGCTCTTCATTTTGGTCTTATACTTCATGTTCTTCTGCTTTTTGATCTTCTGCTTATTGTTCTTCTGTCTCTTGTTCTGTATCTTGTAGTTTGTCTTAACCTTCTTTGTCCTGTTGGTGATCTTCTTCTGGGTAATCTTTTATTTTTTCTTTGTGATGGTGTTCAGGCTGGTTGGCTTCATGCTCGTCGTCCTTGTTGTCGTCATCTTCTTCTGGGTGGTCTTTAAGGTCGTCTAATTTCCGAGAAACAGCTGACGTTACTGGAACCCTGACGGGTATCAGATGGAGCAAGAGACAATGGAAGTAATGAGGACCAGCTGACTGTGCTGGAACCCGGATGGGTAGCAGAAGGAAAAGAGGCAATGTCACAACCGAGTACCAGCTGACGTTACTGTGACACGGTTACTAAGCAGAAGGTACCTGTGCTCCAAAGCACTACCAAGGACCAGCAGACGTTGGTGGAACTCGGATACGGAGATGGAGGCACCTAGGCCAAAGGCACTGGGGAGAACCAGTTGACGGTACTGGACCCCGGACGGGTAGCAGAAGGAAAAGAGGCAATGTCACAACCGAGTACCAGCTGACGTTACTGTGACACGGTTACTAAGCAGGAGGTACCTGTGCTCCAAAGCACTACCAAGGACCAGCAGACGTTGGTGGAACTCGGATACGGAGATGGAGGCACCTAGGCCAAAGGCACTGGGGAGAACCAGTTGACGGTACTGGACCCCGGACGGGTAGCAGAAGGAAAAGAGGCAATGTCACAACCGAGTACCAGCTGACGTTACTGTGACACGGTTACTAAGCAGGAGGTACCTGTGCTCCAAAGCACTACCAAGGACCAGCAGACGTTGGTGGAACTCGGATACGGAGATGGAGGCACCTAGGCCAAAGGCACTGGGGAGAACCAGTTGACGGTACTGGACCCCGGACGGGTAGCAGAACGCACCCATGAAAATGTAAGTTGACAGGATGCAAGCCGTCCGCATTTACCGAATCACACAGTCCTACAGTGGGTGCTTGTCCTATTGTCACAATGGAAACAGCCTTTATTTACATATCCCACAGCACACATAGTAATCACCTAAACTGCAGGCACCATAGAGTCGGCTAACCCGAATGCAACACGACAGCACAACTTATTGGAGGATAATTGACGTTCACACTGCCAGGAAACAGCTGTCGTGCTGTAACCAGGCTGGCCAGGAGTCAGTACCCCTGCCAATTACTTACGAGCAACAAATGGTGGTGTTGTAGCCCAGGGAGTAGAGTTCAGGTGGTAGAAAGATGAACATAACAGGAGACATGGAAAACGTTGCCAAACAGTTATTTAATCTGAAAACGGACAGGCAAATTCAGGTGAGATCCATGCCTTGTTCATTTTCAGAAAAGTAAGCCGGTCTACATTCTCTGAGGATAGTCGCATGTGACGGTCTGTTACTACACCACCTGCAGCACTAAAGACGCGCTCAGATAATACACTGGCAGCAGGGCAAGCCAGCACCTCCAATGCATACTGGCTAAGCTCTGGCCATGTATCCAACTTAGAGACCCAAAATTTGAAAGGGGAAGAGGCATCTGGGAGTATACTTAGAGGGAAAGCCAAGTAGTCTGTCACCATCTTACGGAAACGTTTCTTCCTGGTGACTGGAGCCATCTCGATGGTGTAGACCTTGCTGGCGCTGTCACAAAACTTTGCCACATTTGTAACATACAGTTCTTGCCCTGTGCAAAGGCGCTGCTTCTGCTCCCTCTTGTTGTAGAGGTGTCTACACTACCTCGACGCACAGAGCTGCTTTGTAAAGCAGTAGCAGCAGCAGCAGCTCTCTCGGCTGGAATGTACAACAGTATGGATTGCACCAGTGTGTCTTGGTACTCCTGCATTTTACGGTCCCGGTTCACCGGTGTGATGAGGGTTTGTAAGTTGTCCCGGTAGCGAGGGTCTAGGAGGGTGTACACCCAATAATGTGACGTGCTGAGAATGTGGGCGATGCGGCGGTCGTTTCTCAGGCACTGAAGCATGAAATCAACCATGTGCTGCAGACTCCCAACTGGCCAACAAAGGCTGTCCTCTGGAAGAGGCGTCATCTCTGCCTCCTCTGCATCACCCCACCCTCGCTCTACATACTGACTAGAGCGTTGTGTACCTCCCTCTGTAGGGATTTCTTCCTCCTCCATTGACTCCTCCTCCTCCTCATCCTCCTCACAAAGTGAGCCCTGCCCAGCCCTTTGTGAGGAACCATGTTGCGCTGACTGTCCTGAAGGTAATTGAATTTGTGACTCCTCATCCTCCACCTCTTCCAAAACCTCTTCCTTTAGTGCTTTCAGTGATTTCTGAAGCAGGCAGATAAGGGGGACAGTCATGCTGACTAGTGCATCATCTGCACTCGCCATCCGCGTTGAGACATCAAACGCACGCAAAACGTCGCAGATGTCCTTCATAGAGGCCCACTCAGTAGTGGTGAAGTGTGAACGGCGCAAATTGCGAGTTGATTGCGCCTGTTGCAGCTGATACTCCATTACTGCTGGCTGCTGCTCACACAACCGCTCCAACATATGTAACGTGGAATTCCACCTGGTGGGTACGTCACATATGATGCGATGTTCAGGAAGTCGAAATCTGACTTGCAGAGCTGCAATGCGCGATCTGGCCATGCTGGAACGTCGCAAGTGAGCGCACTCTAGGCGGACCTTGTGCAGCAGTGCATCAAGATCCGGATAGTCCCTCAAAAAACTCTGCACGACCAAGTTGAGCACATGTGCCAGACATGGTATGTGAGTGAGGTTGCCAAGGCCCAGAGCTGCCACCAGATTTCGCCATTGTCACACACTACCAAGCCTGGCTGGAGATTAGCTGACAAAAACCACACGTCGCTCTCCTGCTTGATGGCATCCCAGAGCTCCTGCGCTGTGTGTCTTCGATTCTCCATGGAAATTAATTTCAGGACGGCCTGTTGACGTTTGGCCACGGCTGTGCTCATATCGGTCGCAACAGGTAAGCATTCACGGGTCCATGTGGAGGTATACCGTGACGGCTCGTGCAGCGATGATTCTGAGGAACTGGAGTAGGAGGAGGAATCAATGTGTACAGACTGGATTCCTGCAATCCTTGGAGTTGGCAGAACACGTACAGCGCCACTGGCAAGATCTGTACCCGGCTCCACAACATTGACCCAATGGGCAGTGAGGGAAAGGTATCGTCCCTGGCCATGGGTACTGGTCCACGCATCGGTGGTCAGGTGGACCCTGCTACTGACGGCGTTTAGTAGCGCATGTTTAATGTTTCCCTCGACATGTTTTTGCAGAGCAGGGACGGCTTGCCTGCTGAAATAAAATCGTCTTGGCACATTATATTGTGGGACTGCCAATGCCATAAAGTTCCTGAAACTGTCAGTCTCCACCAGCCTGAATGACAGCATTTCAAGGGACAGGAGTTTTGCAATGCCAGCATTCAGAGCCTGTGCTCGTGAGTGGTTTGCCGAGTATGGCCGTCTTTTATCCCATGCCTGTTGTACCGATGGCTGTTTTTTGTTCTGGGAGTGTGACGATGACTGTGAACTTGCTGCTGTGGGTGGAATAACAGTTTGTCTATGGACAACAGTGACCGAGGTTCTTCCATGGAGATCCTGTGAGGAAGCCGAACCAGGTGTGTGTGAGCTGGAGGTAAAGGCTCGAACACGACCTGAAGATGTAGGTGCTGCTGTAGGTTGGCCTACATCTCCAGTGTGTCTTTGTAACTCAGCTACGTGCTTTGTCCGTACATGTTTCCACATATTTGTGGTATTCAGGTTACTGATATTTTTACCTCTTTTAACTTTTTGCTTACACAGCTTGCATTGAACATAGCAAATATCATCTACAAGTCTGTCAAAAAAGGACCACGCAGTGCAAGTCATGGGAGCGCCAATTTTGACATTTCTAAGAGAACTGCTCCCAACAGGTGCCAAACTGGAGGCTACAGGCAAGCGAGTTTGCAGCCTACCTCTCCCTCCTCTTTGTACCGTTGGGACAATCTCTTCCTCAGAGCTGCTCCCACCACCTTCCTGTTGCTCACGCCATGTTGGGTCTCGGACTTCATCATCTCCACTACCCTCTTCCAACACCTGCTGCTGTTGGATGGTCTGGGCAGCACCATGCTCCACAAAACCTGGCACCTGAGTCTCATCATCATCTCATAAGATGCGTTCTGCGGTGTGCTGTCCATCGGCACTGGCTCACCCGCCTCTTCAGATTGAGAGAGACACAGCTGTTGCGCATCACTGCATACTCCCTCTTCTTCAAATTGCAGAATGCTGCTTGCCTGTGCCCGTGTTTGCGAGCCAACAGATTCTGAGAACAGAAGCAGAGACTCAGCTGGCTCCTGTACAGAACTCTCTGACTGCCTGGGCAATTTGACAGGCGGTGAACAGACAGATGGTTGCTCAACAGTGTTGTGTTCCTGAGAGGAGGTGGAAGGAATTGAAGTCGATGCATTGGCTGCCATCCAACCAACAACGGCTTCAATTTGTTCTTCCCGCAGCAGGGGGGCACGCCGAGCTCCTACCAAAGTGCGCATAAAGGAACGCTCACGGGGATAAATGGTGGATGCTGTGTCACTGAGGGCGGCAGCAGCCACAGAATCCCCACGTCCTCTCCCTGCTGAAACTCCACGGCCACGACCACATGCCTTACTCACTGACTTCTTCATCTTGGTAGATTGATAAAGAAAGTCAGAAAAGTTATAAGGCCTAAGTGTGGTTATTACGCACAGACAAGTGAACACTGAAACACAACTGTTCACAATCTGTGAAAGGCTACTCCTTTGTCTACTTCTATAGTGTTTGCAACCAATGTATTGGATACGGATGGAAGCGCGTCACACTAATAGATTATATTTTAAATGGAATGGAGCAGAACCAATTGGAGATAAATGAAAAGGATGAGGCACTGAGACACGCTCAGCAGAGTACAAGCAGCAGTGCTTGAACAAGTAACTGGAGCGTGATGTGCACTCAAAAAATAAAAAACACAGACTGAAGTGAACACTGAAACACAACTGTTCACAATCTGTGAAAGGCTACTCCTTTGTCTACTTCTATAGTGTTTGCAACCAATGTATTGGATACGGATGGAAGCGCGTCACACTAATAGATTATATTTTAAATGGAATGGAGCAGAACCAATTGGAGATAAATGAAAAGGATGAGGCACTGAGACACGCTCAGCAGAGTACAAGCAGCAGTGCTTGAACAAGTAACTGGAGCGTGATGTGCACTCAAAAAATAAAAAACACAGACTGAAGTGAACACTGAAACACAACTGTTCACAATCTGTGAAAGGCTACTCCTTTGTCTACTTCTATAGTGTTTGCAACCAATGTATTGGATACGGATGGAAGCGCGTCACACTAATAGATTATATTTTAAATGGAATGGAGCAGAACCAATTGGAGATAAATGAAAAGGATGAGGCACTGAGACACGCTCAGCAGAGTACAAGCAGCAGTGCTTGAACAAGTAACTGGAGCGTGATGTGCACTCAAAAAATAAAAAACAGACTGAAGTGAACACTGAAACACAACTGTTCACAATCTGTGAAAGGCTACTCCTTTGTCTACTTCTATAGTGTTTGCAACCAATGTATTAGATACGGATGGAAGCGCGTCACACTAATAGTTAAATTGCATGGAGCTGCAAGATTACACTGAAGAAAAAAAAGAGTTTGTGAGTGACACGTGCAGATGCCTACAGACAGCGTTGCATGCAGAGCAAACTGCAGCGTCACCTGCACTCACACAAACCTTGCAGAGCTGTTAAAACAACACTGCAGGCAAAAGGAAGCTTTACACAGCGGTTGGTGCTAGCCTGCCTACAGCACAGTACACTAAATCGCAATCTCTAAAGGTACTGCCACACTAAACAATCCCGCTAGCGATCACGATAACGACGCATACTAATGCGATCGCTAGCGGGATTGTTTCTATATCGCTAAGTGCGGCCACATTTAGCGATATAGTTAACGACGCTATCGCTGTTAGCGATCTTCTTAACGACTTTAGCGGTACAAAAGTACCGCTAAATCGCTAAGAAAAGGTGCCACACTAGCGATATATACTTACCCAGCGGGAGCGCCGACGAGAAAATAGGTCCGGAACGATTCCAGCGACGAGCGAGATCACAGCAGGAAGCTCGTCGCTGGCAGCTGCCGCACTGAACAACATCGCTAACGGGATCGCTAAATAGTGACGTTTTTTAGCGATCCCGTTAGCGATATTGTTCAGTGTGGCATACCCTTTACTGTCCCTCAGAGTCAGCACAGCAGCGTTCTGTCCCTTACTGAATTCACAGCACAGTGACGCTAAAATGGCGGCGGCGCCTTTTATAGTGCATTCTGACATCATTTCAGCATCCAATCACAGCCATGCCATTAGTTAACATGACCGCAGCAGTACAGGATGTGCCCACACTTCTTAGGATTCCTCATTGGCTGACTTAAATCACATTGCCTCTCAAAGAATTATGGGAACTTCCGATTCCGGTATACGATATATGGAAAATATCGAAACTAAGTATCGAAAGGCCGATAGAGCTAATATCGGCCGATACCCGATACTTACGGTATCGTACGCTCAACACTAGTTAGTACTACTTCTTGCTTAATTGTATTGCTGCCCATGGCCTTTCAGAAAAGGTGTGTCTATACTGACGCATATTGCTCACAGGTGGACTTCCTATCACTAAGCATTTGACTTATGAAGGTGATTCCTTGCACAAGAATTTTTTAGAGGATTCATAGAAAAAGGGGTGACATATGCACATGCCAATTTTTAGTTATTTGATTAAATAAATTAATTTATGCCACAAACTTAAACAATTCAGTGCTGATGCATCACACACAAACCAGATTATAAAAATATTTAAACACAGGTTGTAATGTGATAAAATAGGTAAAAAGCCAAGGAGAGGAGAATACTTTCCCAATACACTGTAAAGCATTTTGAACAGTTTAAGTAAATCCCATTGCACACTATTCAAATTTGCTAAAACTCGTGGATTTCAGGAAATTTCACTTGAATTAGATATGCATCAAATCTATGTTTTATAAATTCTAAGCACAGTCTACAGGTCACTAATACCGACATGGATTACCACTGACCAAAAACCAAAATGGTAGTTCTTGTGGGCATTGCTTGATAGGACATTTCTTTGCGTCAGCTGGCACATGTATTGTAAATCTAAAGTTGATAATGAAGGAAACTTAATGATTACAACTTATTGCTTCACAAATAAATATGTTATACATATGATATTTTATTCTGGATAATAATGCTTTTTTTCTTTGTGCATTTCTGGCCTGCTGTTTTTGGTATTGTGATGCAATGATATTGGTAAGGTACATAATTCAGATGAGTCCACATGCAATGATCTGGGAGTAATTCATTCTGCAAACATAACTGTCAAGGTCACATATAAATGAGATTTGGGGGTTTTCAGGCCTTTAGATAAAATTATAATCAGCCATTGTCAATATTAATGAAACCAATTCTATTGAGCTGTCTCAGGGAGGATGATAGGAACAGAATAGATTTACCATGCATATCTTACAATAAGACAATTTCACATGCAGTATTTATTTTTCTCCAAGTTATAAACAGTTTTAATAAAGCTAAGAGGCCCATACACTAATACCATTGCAAATATTAAACTATAGACATTTTTACTGATGATATTAATTAAATTATTTCTAAATAAAAGCTGATGTTGTCCCTAAGGTGCTAATGATAATTGATAACCAACATAACCATTATCTTAAATTTGACTTTTTTTTCAGTTTTAGCTTGTTAATTTGACCAAATCATGGAATAGTGACTGCAGAGCTGAATAAAACATTTAATTCATAATTTTTCAGCTCCATTGTGGATATATTAGCTAGTAAAGTTTAGATTTGAATTTCCTCTAACTTTCATCTCTGGGAGCATTCCGTTTTTTTCACTGCATAATGCCTCCTGTTTTTGATTGGTCAATGTTTTGCAAGGAAAAAAATAAATACCCAGAAAGATGAATGCAGAGGTAAAAATATCATACAGTCACAGAATGTCAAACCTCAAATTCGACTTTTTGTGTGTGAGATGTAATAAAACACAACCCTTCCGACCTTCCTCACTAATTTCACCCATGACATATACTGTGATTACAACAAGGGACAAAAGTTTCCTGAACATTTTACTCCAATTCAGCAAAATTTGATCAAAGTTCGGTAAATGTTCGAGTTTTCACTAATTTTCACTAATTTTTTGTTAGGACTGTGGCTAAGACACTGATGCTGTATGCCGAGCAGGGGACGTTTGATGAGAGAAGTGGTTGGGGAGAGGTCAGAGGAATGGCAGACTGTTATTCTTTGTTTTTTTTAATTATCTTAATGTGTGGAGCATCCAGCTGCCAAACAGGGTGCAGAAACCATCAACAATGTCCAAACACAAAAGCTTGTGTTATTGGCTGCTGAAGTCACATGTCCCTCTCCATATAAAAAGCGGCCATGTGGATGTGGCGCCATTTTGTGAGTGTAACAGTGTAGTGATGCTGCTGTTGATGCTGCAAGTAGTCAGATGATTAGGTAGACAGTTTATTCTCAGTTAGATCAGATAATCAAATCAACCTTCCAGCATTTAAATGTGGAGTGCTAATTCTGTGATGCAGCCACAAGTCACCAATTCAGGATATAAATCCTGTGTGCTAATTGTGTGGTCCATCCCTAAGTCCACATTTCAGCATATACAGTACAGACAAAAAGTTTGGACACACCTTCTCATTCAACGATTTTTCTGTATTTTCATGACTGTGAAAATTGTAGAATCACACTGAAGGCATCAAAACTATGAATTAACACATGTGGAATTATACATTACACTTTATAAAAAAGTGTGAAACAACTGAAAATACGTCTTATATTCTAGGTTCTTCAAAGTAGCCACCTTTTGCTTTGATTACTACTTTGCATGCAGAAAAGGTGAACGGATGGACTCTACATGCCTGGTTCCCACCGTGAAGCATGGAGGAGGTGGTGTGATGGTGTGGGGGTGCTTTGCTGGTGACACTGTTTGGGTTTTATTCAAAATTGAAGGCATACTGAACCAGCATGGCTACCACAGCATCTTGCAGCAGCATGCTATTCCATCCGGTTTGCGTTTAGTTGGACCATCATTTATTTTTCAACAGAGCAATGACCCCAAACACACCTCCAGACTGTGTAAGTGCTATTTGACCAAGAAGGAGAGTGTTGAGGTGTTACCCAGATGACCTGGCCTCCACAGTCACCAGACCTGAACCCAATCGAGATGGTTTGTGGTGATCTGGACCGCTCACCGCTTCAATTTTGAATAATCCCCAACAGTGTCACCAGCAAAGTACCCCCACACCATCACACCACCTCCTCCATGCTTCACGGTGGGAACTAGGCATGTAGAGTCCATCCGTTCTTTTTTTCTGCGTGCAAAGCAGTAATCAAAGCAAAAGGTGGCTACTTTGAAGAACTTAGAAAATAAGACATATTTTCAGTTGTTTCACACTTTTTTGTAAAGTGTAATGTATAATTCCACATGAGTTAATTCATAGTTTTGATGCCTTCAGCGTGATTCTACAGTTTTCGTAGTCATGAAAATACAGAAGAATCATTGAATGAGAAGGAGTGTCCAAATTTTTGGTCTGTACTGTATATATATATATATATATATATATATATATATATATATCCTTTGTGCTTATTGTTTGGTCCACCCACAAGTCCACATTTCAGTAAATAAATCCTTTGTGCTAATTGTGTGGTCCAGCCACCACTCCACATTTCAGTATCTACATATTTTGTGCTAATTCTGTGGTCAAGCCACACTATTTTAGCAAATAAATACTGATTGTTAATTTAGTGACAGGTGACTGCAGGTCTGTGAATCAGTTGGATAAACAAGGGGAAGGGAACATCCAACATAAGTGTGAAAAAGCGAAGAGGGAACGGGCGTGGTGTTCAAGGTGTACATGGTGTAGGTTGTAATGTTACTGAAAGCTCTACTGAATAAACACCGGCTTGTCCTATCAAAAGACAACTGACAACTCCTGTTACTGGAAGGGCGTTACATGTCGCTGACTGGGCACTGGGTGACTTGTGGCAGGTGGGGAAGGGGCTGCTCCACAAGTCTTGAAATCCTTAAGGCTTGTGGGGAGAACCTCTGTATCTAACACTTCCTCCACTGCTTCTGCCTCCTTCACCTGTGCCTCAACTCTCCCTTAATAAGATAGCTTTTCACAATGCAGAGGAATCCACCACTCCTTACCGCGCAGCAGTGCTCACCGCAATGCGACAGTGTTTAATTAATATGCCTTGGAGATTGCAGTAGAGCTCAAAGTGTGGACAATTATCCAAGCCAAGTTTGAGCAGGCTGTTTCATACTTGGAGCATGGAAGGTCTGTGCGATAATGATTCTAAATTGATGGTTGCCTACGCTGGTCAACCTCTCCCACATGCTTGTATGGATCACATCCTCACTGGTGGTAAAGCCATTTCTAGCACTTTCCTAGCGGATGAGCTGCTGCAGAAAGACGGCCTGTGTCCTCACTTGCTGTTGCACTCAGGTCATCGACTTGCATCGCTGCAGAGGTCTTTTATCTACCATTTACTGGTTTTATGCAATGTGCTGACATGGTGAGATTCACTTCACAGTTGTGCAGGACTGTCGCTGAAGCGACGAGCTTGCAGAGTGGGAAAAATGAATGACCTCTGCACCCTTCTACACAGTTTTGAATGGTTACTAAAATATCGCTGATGATGTCATCATCAGCATCACTATTATGGTCATCTACATGCTGGAGTTCACTTTGAATAGTCTGTGAGTGGAGATGGTAGTCTCAGAGGAAGAGAAGCAAGCAGAGTAGGAAGGTAAGGATAACAATATGTCTAGTTCCGTGCCATGGAGGGTGAATTACAGAAATCGAGGTGGCTCATGGTACCAAAAAAACTGTTAGTGAATGTGCAGGAGCCCATGAACAAATGGAGGAGATGAGGAGGAAGAGGTGATGGGCGCGCAACTGACAGGAGATGAAGAAAATAATGATCTGTTGTCGGAGTTGGAGGGAGCCGACGGACAAGCAAGCTTGAGTGTTACTTCGTCACAACACACAGCAACAGCATGTAAGTGGCATAATCAATTTCTGTGAGTCTGTACTTGACTGACAATAGTGAACGATTTGAGCGCATGATGCAGAGTATCTCGAGATCAATATCGATGCCATCAGGGGGAGTTAGGACTCTTTTGCATTTTGGTCTTTAAAAATGGAAGAGTGGCCTGAGCTCCTCAGTCTCACCTTTTGGAAGTTTTGGAGTGTTATCTTAGAACGTGTCTTCAACGCTGCTGGTGGTGTACTGACAGATACATGCATCCGACAGTCGCCTGAATGTGTAAACTGCCTTATTTTCATCAAAATAAACAAGTCTTGGATCTCCAATGGCTTTTGCACTGCAGTTGCAGACTGGGCAGACTAGACAATGGTTTAGTTTTCAGTGTGCCACATTGATCTTGCGTTATTGCAATCTGTGACACCTTTGTCATGGATTCTGTGGCTGCTGTTGCTACTCTTGCTGATGTTACTTACAAGTGCCTTAGTGGAGCAACCATCAGAAGGTTTTTCCACCACTGTTACTTTAATAAGTTGCCTTTTTAAGCGCCTAATATTCCTCCTATTCCTACTCCTTTTACTTCTTCCTGAGTATCAACAAGCTAAATTTTTGGTAAATGTAGCCTGTTATTCCAGTCTCCTTCTTGTGTGTAACCTGTAGTGGCAGGTGCCTCCGAGCACCATTATACTATTTCTACTCTGGGGAAATTGATGCCACTTTAGTGGTGTGTGCCAATATTTTTTTGAAATGTGGAGACTCCAAGTTGGGTCTCCATCTGGTGGGTTGCCTGTAGTGGAAAGGGCCTCAGAGTACCAGACCTACACCTGTCACTCAGCCACCTCTTACTGATCCATTTGTAAGCTAGAAATACTGGCACAGGCCCTGTCCCATCCATCCATGCTGTGCATTATAAAATTTCTACTGTGGGTCAATTGATGCCAGTTTTCCTGGTGTCTGCCCCTAATTTTATAAAAGGTTTTGACTCCTTCAAGTGGATTTCCTGATTTTGGAAGGGCAGCACAGTAGGTCTACACCGGTCCCTCATCCATCTCTTAATTTCAACTTACTTTCAAAGTTATAAATGATGACCCAGACCCGGTCTCTTGCATGGCCCATGCCTGAATGCTGTGCTATTATAAAATTTCTAATGTGGGTCAATTGATGTCAATTTTCCTCTTGTCTGCCCCTAATTTTTGGAAATCTTTGGACTCCAAGTTGGATCTCCTTCATGTGTCTTGCTTGAGTTTGGCAGTGCTCTCAGAACACCAAACCTACACCTGTCACTCATTCACATGTTATTGATCAATATTTAAGCTAGAAATCCTGGTCCAAACCTTGTCCCATGCATCCATGCTGCACAATTATACTGTTTGTACTCTGGGTCAATTAATGCCACTTTCCTGGTGTCTGTCTGTTTTGGCAGCTTTTTGTCCCCTCCCACCTGAAGGTGTTGTGTATGCATTTGGTTTTGCATCCCATTGAATTCAATGGGGTTCAAATAAGTTTGGAGAACTGTTCGACGAACATCAGAAAGTTTGCTGATCCGAGACGCACCAAATATTAAAGGGTTCGCTCATCTCTAGACAGGAGTAAAGCAGAGTTGTGTGCCATTACAAACACTTCTTGCAGCTCTCCTTTCATCCTTTCACAGCATCCTCAGTGTGAGGGAGTAGCAGGGCTGACTGTACTGTGAGAGGAAAGCTGCAAGAGATGTCTATAATGACCCAAAGTTCTGCTTCTTTCCATGTCTCCACACTTAAGGCCCTGTTGTGAATATGCTGGAGGCAACTTCTGAGCTGGGGCTCCCTCCGGTGGTTGCTGAGGGTAATGAACTGATTAATGAATGGCCTTCAGCTGCCGCTGAATGGTAGGATATAAGTGGCCTGAGTTCCCAGCAGCCTTGCGGTTATCAATTGTTCCTTCTGGTCTTGCTTGAAGCACTGCTGGTTTCCTGCTCTCTTCAGAAAAGTGTTTGACTGTTTTTTTTTCTCTGTTTGATTTTCTCTGCTGGTTTGCTGCCTGCAGTGGACTGCAGCCTGTCCCTTTTGGGGGTCTGGCGCTGCAATTGTGCTCCGTTTGTGTCTGCACTTTTGCTTTGCTCTTTTGTTACTTTTTATTTGCTGAATAGCGTTTTGTTACACCAGAGATCTGAATTAGGTGGATGAGATCGTGTGATCTCAGGTTTTTTGGTAATCAGTAGTGTTAGTATTTTTGTTAGGGTTTTTGTTGGATTGCAGTCAGAATTCTTTCCAGTACTTTTCTGTCTAGACAGATTGGGCCCCAGCGTTTGCTCATTCTATTTTCTGTCTGTGTCCGTGCTTACTTCTTGTCTAACCGCCATTACATGTTTGGGGGCTTCCTATTTTCTTTGGGGATCTGCTACGGTGCAGATAGCTTTCATCTTTCTGCCTTTAGGTGTAGTTATCTCTCAGGCTGTGACGAGGCGTCTAGGATCGACGTAGGAACGCTCCACGGCTACCTCTAGTTGTGTGGTTTGTTCAGGTTACTGCAATCCAATAGGTTCCAGCCTCTCTGGTGTATTACCGCTTTTGCTATTTCTCCTCAGTTACCGAAACATAACAAGGCCCCTGTCATGGTCCAGTCCGGAGTTTATGCTCTGCTGTCCTCTCTCAGGACTGGTCATGTGGGGGGTTTAATTTCCTCGGCCTCGTTCTGGAGCTAGCTGGGCTATTTCAGTCCGTCACAGCTGGCTTACCAGTGTTAGTGATAGCTCAAGCTTCCAGTTTAGAGCCTCTGACCCTTGTACCTTGGTGATCCTCCTGCCTTTGACTTGTTTACTCGTATATGACCCGGACTGACTCTGACCCCATCTCTAGGTATCCATCTCTGCTGCTACGTTCTCTGGCTTTTTGATTCCCTGGCTTGTACCCCGACCACGTCTCCCGTCTCACGTCCTTGGACCCCGCGCTCATGTTTGGCTATTTGACCCTCGGCTTGGTATACTGACTACGTGTATTGCTGCTCCTTCTGGTACTTCTGCCTCTGAACGGTTTTGACCTATTGGCTTGTTTCTGACCACGGGCTTGCTGAGACCTTTGATACTTCATATGACTGATTACTCCTAACTCAGCTTTGGATGTTTTTGCTGCCACCTGGTGGTGGTTTTGGCTGCTGCAGTGCAGGCCTGTCCTGGGAGTGAGTAATCCACTCTTCCCTCTGTGGCCTACAGGTGGAGCACACACTAGCCTGCCTTGCAGCTGCATTACTGCACCGTCTCACATAGCAAGATCGCTAGCGAGATCGCTGCTAAACAGCGATCTCAGCAGTGATCTCGCTTTGTCTGACAATTACCAGCGATCAGGCCCCTGCTGTGAATCGCTGATCATGTCAGAAATGCCTGGACTTTTTTTTTATCGCTGGTCTCCCGCTGGCCAGCACGCATCTCTGCTTGTGGCAGGCAGGAGACCAGCGATGAGCTGGTAACCAAGGTAGACATGGGGTTTCCAGGCGCGGGGCTGTGCCTGGAAACACGATGTGTACATTGGATACCAGCGCGCTGCTGCAGGGGGGCTGGTAGCCAAGGTATACATCGGGTTCACAGGCACTGCGCAGCGCCTGGAAACCCGATGTGTACCTTGGTTACCAGCTCCCTGCATCAGCGGGCTGGTATCCAATGTACACTACGGGTAACTAGGCAACATTACCCGCAGTGTCGCTGTCATGATCGCTGCCTGAGCTGCCTGTTTGGCAGCTCAGCAGCGATCATGTAGCGACACACAAGCGATCCTGATCGTTGTCGGGATCGCTGGTTTGTCACTATGTGAGACGGGGCCCTTACTGCTCTAAGATGAGAGCTAAAGATTTAGAGGTGTTTGTAATGACACAGCTCTTCCCTATTCTTCTTCCTTACTTGTAATCACAGCAGGCGTCAGCAGGGAGATTAACAAGGTTTTCCATCTCTTCAGTTGCTTTTCCATGATGTGACTAATATATCATGCTAAAACTGGTGAATGGTTCTCTTTAATCTTCGGTTAATATAATATATAAGATATTTAAGTCTAAATACACTATTAAAAGGATCGACTGTATTTGATAGCTATGACCAATAAAGACAAGAGAACTTTACCCTGATGATAATGTCTGTAAACCTCTGTGGAATTAATGGCACTGTAAAAGCAAGTAAAATAATGAAAATAAATGTAATCCCTCATACAAATGGCTATGATATGAGTTCTGAATTTTAGCATGTACAGTACAGACCAAAAGTTTGGACACACCTTCTCATTTAAAGATTTTTCTGTATTTTCATGACTATGAAAATTGTAAATTCAAACTGTATACATCAAAACTATGAATTAACACATGTGGAGTTATACACTTAACAAAAAAGTGTGTAACAACTGAAATTATGTCTTATATTCTAGGTTCTTCAAAGTAGCCACCTTTTGATTTGATGACTGCTTTGCAGACTCTTAAAAAAATATTTAGACTTGAGAGTCCTCAGTGGTTGATACGTTTTAATGGCTAACTGAAAAGATGGTAACAAATTGCAAGCTTTCGAGACTACTCAGGTCTCTTCATCAGGCAAAGACTAAAACAAAAGCTGAAGAATCACATATTTATACACAACACAGCACAGAAAAAATGCAATAGGTAGGACAAGTGACATGAAGCAGAACTGTCATTATGGCAGAGGGATTAACATAAATATGACTAGTTCATAGATAAGGAGTGAAGGTTTTATTACCCTCTGATTGGGGTCTGGTATTGTGTTGTGATGACCCTAAAAGGTCAGGGAAGCAGATTCCTTAATTGTTGTAGAACGACATAAAACTCTGGGATATATTCATCCCAGCACTAAGAGTGTCAAAGGTCATCATAAGTTTATATTCCAGACTTTTCTATCCTTCTCAGATTTGAAGTTAGATTTTAATACAAGTAATTCCATATCTGTCATGCTATGACCGGGCATACAAAAGTGTTTGGCCACAGGTAAATCCATTCTTTTTTCTCTTATTGTGTGGCGATGAGAATTCATCCTTGTTCTCAGTTTTTGCCCGGTCTCCCCCACATACAGACCCCCAGTTGGACATTTAGTACATATAATTAGGTACACCACATTAGATGTGATGCAGCTGAAAGTACCTGGTATCTTGTAGTCCTGATGGGAGTTGGGGATCTTTATCCTGTCCGTGGTCATTATAGATGCACAGGTTTTGCATTTCTTTTGTTTGCAAGGAAAGGTACCTGCAGCTGTTGGGGAGGACAGGGAGCTTCTGACAATGATGCTTCTTAGATTTGGGGGCTGCCTAAAACATAGTAGTGGGGGGTCTGGAAATATGGATTGTAATCGGGCATCTTTTTGTAGTAAAGGTTGTAGTTTCGTGCAGCTCCCCTTAGCATCTCCAGACTTGGATTGTAGGTGACCACTAGAGGCACCCGGTTATTTTCTTCTTTAGCTTTGTAATGTAGCAGGTGATTCCTTGATATTCTGGTGGCTCTTGTAATTTGGTTTTCAATTGTTCTTGGATGGTAGCCCTGGTTCAAAAAAGTCTTTCTGAGGCGACCAAGGTGTTCATCTCTATCCATGGGGTTGGAACATATACGGTTGTATCTGATGGCTTGGCTGTAGACAATAGATTTTTTTTATGTGTTTAGGATGGAAACTCTCCATTTAAGATATGTTGGACGGTCGATTGGCTTCTGATACAGGGATGTCTCTATTTCATTGTTCTTTAGCTTAATGGTGGTGTCTAAAAAGTTAATTTCAGTGCTGGAGTAGTTAAGTGTTAAGTTGATGGTGGGATGAAATTGATTGAACTGTTCATGGAACGTCTTTAGCTGTTGTTCAGACTCCGTCCAGATGATTAAAATGTCATCAATGTAGCGGTAGTAGGCCCGAGGCCTGATGGGGCAGGAGGACAAAAATTTGCTTTCAAGCTTGGCCATGAAAAGATTTGCATACTGTGGAGCCATTTTACTTCCCATAGCTGTGCCAGTCTCCTGAAGATAGATCTTGTTGTCAAATTCGAAGTAATTGTGGGTGAGGATGAATTTTGTGAGTTTCACCACAGAATCAGCATCATTCCCGGTGTTTCCCATGAAGACTTCGCAGGCATTTAATCCATCCTGGTGTGGGATATTAGAGTACAAAGATTCCACATCCATGGTGGCCAGGATGGTTCCTTCTGGTAGAGAACCTATTGCTGCTAGTTTATTCAGTAGGTCAGTTGTGTCCTGAATGTAGCTGGGTGTATCCTTTACCAGGGGTTTAAGAACACCCTCTACCCATCCAGATACTTGCTCAGTAAGTGTGTCCACACATGAAATAATCGGCCTCCCTGGATTTCCGGCTTTGTGGATTTTGGGAAGCATGTAGAATGTCCCTGTTCTTGGACTTTCTGGTATCAGGTCATCAGCTCTTATGGATTTGTCAGACAGACAAGATACCAATTTGCTTAGTTCCTTGTAATAGTCCTGTGTAGGGTCCGACTCCAGTTTTCTGTAGTAGCGTGTGTCCGTAAGTTGTCTGTTTGCTTCCTTCATATAGTCTGATGTGTTCATCATGACTATTGCACCTCCCTTGTCAGCAGGTTTAATGATGATTTCTTTGTTGGTTTTCAGAGACTGTATGGCCTTTCTCTCCTGGGCACTGATGTTGGAGGCTTGTCTCTTGTTGGTGGCTATGATGGTGGATTTTATCAAATGTCTGAATGAGTCTATATATTTATCCAAATGAGGGTTACGTCCAGGTGGAGGTGTCAAGTCTGACCTCTTCTTGGTTATTGGGATCCCTCTTCCTTCAGTCCGAGTGTTTTCTGAATCTTCTGTATCATTGAAGTATTCCCTCAGGCGCAGTCTCCTGAAAAAATGTTCCATATCACTGCAGAGTTCGGTTTTATCCAGGGCCTTAGTAGGACAAAATGAGAGTCCTCTAGAAAGCACGGTAAGCTCCACTTTGCTGGGTTTGTAATCTGAGAGATTGATGACACAGTTAGATGCTTTTGTGTCTGGAATGGAGTGGTTGTCAGAGTTGTCAGGTTTTGGTTTTGTTTTGTATCTGTTTGTATAGAGTCCGGAATGGAGGCGCAATCTGTGTAGTTTCTTTTCCTTGTTTTGAATCAGAAAGGTCCGTAGTTTGTTATAGTATTGTTGTAATTTTTGCTCTGTGCTTTCTGTAAGTGTTTTCCTTAGGCTTTCAAATTGCCCTTGGACTTTACTCCTTATGCTGTAGCAGACATGCAAAAGATGGTTCTTTCGGGAGTTCGGGAGGCCGATTATTTCATGTGTGGACACCCTTACTGAGCAAGTATCTGGATGGGTAGAGGGTGTTCTTAAACCCCTGGTAAAGGATACACCCAGCTACATTCAGGACACAACTGACCTACTGAATAAACTAGCAGCAATAGGTTCTCTACCAGAAGGAACCATCCTGGCCACCATGGATGTGGAATCTTTGTACTCTAATATCCCACACCAGGATGGATTAAATGCCTGCGAAGTCTTCATGGGAAACACCGGGAATGATGCTGATTCTGTGGTGAAACTCACAAAATTCATCCTCACCCACAATTACTTCGAATTTGACAACAAGATCTATCTTCAGGAGACTGGCACAGCTATGGGAAGTAAAATGGCTCCACAGTATGCAAATCTTTTCATGGCCAAGCTTGAAAGCGAATTTTTGTCCTCCTGCCCCATCAGGCCTCGGGCCTACTACCGCTACATTGATGACATTTTAATCATCTGGACGGAGTCTGAACAACAGCTAAAGACGTTCCATGAACAGTTCAATCAATTTCATCCCACCATCAACTTAACACTTAACTACTCCAGCACTGAAATTAACTTTTTAGACACCACCATTAAGCTAAAGAACAATGAAATAGAGACATCCCTGTATCAGAAGCCAATCGACCGTCCAACATATCTTAAATGGGAGAGTTTCCATCCTAAACACATAAAAAACTCTATTGTCTACAGCCAAGCCATCAGATACAACCGTATATGTTCCAACCCCATGGATAGAGATGAACACCTTGGTCGCCTCAGAAAGACTTTTTTGAACCAGGGCTACCATCCAAGAACAATTGAAAACCAAATTACAAGAGCCACCAGAATATCAAGGAATCACCTGCTACATTACAAAGCTAAAGAAGAAAATAACCGGGTGCCTCTAGTGGTCACCTACAATCCAAGTCTGGAGATGCTAAGGGGAGCTGCACGGAAACTACAACCTTTACTACAAAAAGATGCCCGATTACAATCCATATTTCCAGACCCCCACTACTATGTTTTAGGCAGCCCCCAAATCTAAGAAGCATCATTGTCAGAAGCTCCTGTCCTCCCCAACAGCTGCAGGTACCTTTCCTTGCAAACAAAAGAAATGCAAAACCTGTGCATCTATAATGACCACGGACAGGATAAAGATCCCCAACTCCATCAGGACTACAAGATACCAGGTACTTTCAGCTGCATCACATCTAATGTGGTGTACCTAATTATATGTACTAAATGTCCAACTGGGGGTCTGTATGTGGGGGAGACCGGGCAAAAACTGAGAACAAGGATGAATTCTCATCGCCACACAATAAGAGAAAAAAGAATGGATTTACCTGTGGCCAAACACTTTTGTATGCCCGGTCATAGCATGACAGATATGGAATTACTTGTATTAAAATCTAACTTCAAATCTGAGAAGGATAGAAAAGTCTGGGAATATAAACTTATGATGACCTTTGACACTCTTAGTGCTGGGATGAATATATCCCAGAGTTTTATGTCGTTCTACAACAATTAAGGAATCTGCTTCCCTGACCTTTTAGGGTCATCACAACACAATACCAAACCCCAATCAGAGGGTAATAAAACCTTCACTCCTTATCTATGAACTAGTCATATTTATGTTAATCCCTCTGCCATAATGACAGTTCTGCTTCATGTCGCTTGTCCTACCTATTGCATTTTTTCTGTGCTGTGTTGTGTATAAATATGTGATTCTTCAGCTTTTGTTTTAGTCTTTGCCTGATGAAGAGACCTGTGTAGTCTCGAAAGCTTGCAATTTGTTACCATCTTTTCAGTTAGCCATTAAAAGGTATCAACCACTGAGGACTCTCAAGTCTAAATATTTTTCTATCTACTGGCTAACACGGTACGAAGATACACATCTTTCCTATTGCAGACTCTTGGCATTCTCTTGATGAACTTCAAGAGGTAGTCACCGGAAATGGTTTTCACTTCACAGGTGTGCCCTGTCAGGTTTAATAAGTGGGATTTCTGGCCTTAGAAATGGGGTTGGGACCATCAGTTGTGTTGTGCAGAAGTCTGGTGGATACACAGCTGATAGTCCTACTGAATAGACTAAGAATTTGTATTATGGCAAGAAAAAAAGCAGGTAAGTAAAGAAAAACGAGTGGCCATCACTTTAAAAATTGAAGGTCAGTCAGTCCGAAAAACTGGGAAAACTTTGAAAGTGCCTCAGAAATCATAGCTTTATAGAAGCTCAGATTAGAGACCAGGTCAATGCTACACAGAGTTCTTGCAGCAGACACATCTCTACAACAACTGTTAAGAGGAGACTTTGTGCAGCAGGCCTTAATGGTAAATAGCTGCTAGGAAACCACTGCTAAGGACAGGCAACAAGCAGAAGAGACTTGTTTGGGCTAAAGAACACAAGGAATGGACATTGGACCAGTGGAAATCTGTGCTTTGGTCTGATGAGTCCAAATTTGAGATCTTTGTTTCCAACCACCGTGTCTTTGTGCGACGCAGAAAAGGTGAACGGATGAACTCTACATGCCTGGTTCCCACTGTAAAGCATGGAGGAGGAGGTGTGATGGTGTGGGGGTGCTTTGCTGGTGACACTGTTGGGGATTTATTCAAAATTTAAGGCATACTGAACCAGCATGGCTACCACAGCATCTTGCAGCGGCATGCTATTCCATCCGGTTTGCGTTTAATTGGACCATCATTTATTTTTCAACAGGACAATGACCCCAAACACACCTCCAGACTGTGTAAGGGAGGCCGTGTAAGGGCTATTTGACCATGAAGGAGAGTGATGGGGTGCTACGCCAGATGACCTGGCCTCCACAGTTACCAGACCTGAGCCCAGTTGAGATGGTTTGGGGTGAGCTGGACCGCAGAGTGAAGGCAAAAGGGCCAACAAGTGCTAAGCATCTGTGGGAACTCCTTCAAGATTGTTGGAAGACCATTTCCGGTGATTACCTCTTGAAGCTCATCAAGAGATTGCCAAAAGTGTGCAAAGCACTCATCAAAGAAAAAGGTGGCTACTTTGAAGAACCTAGAATATAAGACATAATTTCAGTTGTTACACACTTTTTTGTTAAGTATATAATTCCACATGTGTTAATTCATAGTTTTGATGCCTTCAGTGTGAATGTACAATTTTCATAGTCATGAAAATACTGAAAAATCTTTAAATGAGAAGGTATGTCCAAACTTATATGTAAGTGTAAACTGTATGTTTACCTGTGATGAGCAAATAAATTCAATGAAAAGCCATTTTTTTTAGAGTTCTGCTGAGCCCAGAAAATTTGTAAATAAATTCACACAAGTTACTTAAATATCTATTGTCATTTTTTTACATTGAAAAAGATTGTTTCAGTCAGAGAAGGCTCACATGACTTTGGGCACAAACGTGGAGGCTATAAGGGGGATGGTTATAGTACTATTAGACCTCATAATAATGTTATAAATTTTTTTCATGGTAATTTGAGTATTCGTAGAGCAGAGTTGAGCTAAACAGGTCTGTGAGATTCAAAAGTCGGCCAACGAAACCCGACCATAGCGTGCAGTCGGCCATGCGGTCTTCGACCCGAGCACCCAAGTCGGTTTTCTTATAATGCTTTCAGGCGCCTTTTTTCAGCCAATAAGCAAGGATGTACACTGTGGGCAACGAGATGACATCTGCAGCGTCCACCACCATCTTAGAGAAGGGCATTGCAGTAATTGGTTTGTTTTGGGGGGCGTCATAGTGTCTATAAAAGCCCTGAGCGCCGACCTCCATTTTACTTCTGCCGATATTAATAGTAGGGAGAGGTTGCTGACGCTGTTTATCAGTAGGGAGAGAGTTAAGGTACTGCCACACTAAGCGATCACACTAGCGATCACGACAATGACGCAAGCTAACGAGATCGCTGGTGTGATCGCTTTAAGGTCGCTAGTAGCTTCCAAACAGAACGATCTCATTAACGATGCATTAGCGATCAGCGATCTGTATAACGACTTCGGCGGTCGTTGGGACGTGCCACATAGCATGTATTGTTAAAGATCACGACCTCGATAGGCGTGATTGAGCGCAACCTTTTCCACGCCCCTCAGCACAGATTGGTGGCCACTATATATGTCATGACTGTTTGTCACAGCTCTCTCGCTTTGTGATTGGATGACCACAACTTAAAAGACGACGTATAAGCGCTCCTTTCCATTGCTCTCGAGCAGAAGCGGTTCTTTCAAATCTCCAGCATCGTTCTAGTGCGTCCTGCTAGCCTTCTTTGCAGCTACTGTGATCCAGTTTGTGCCACTATTGCGCTTGCTGCGATCCAGTCTGCGCCGTTATTGATTTTTTTTTTTTCTGCGATCCAGTCTGTGCCTCTAATGCATTTGCTGCGATCCAGTCTGTGCCTCTTGCATTAGCTGCGATCCAGGCTGTGCCATTATTTTTCTGCGATCCAGTTTGTGGCGCTATAGCGTTTCCCTTTTTTTATATTTTTTTTTTCCAAGATCACAAACAAGTCTTGTAAGATACAGTGCCTACAAGTAGTATTCAACCCCTGCAGATTTAGCTGGTTTGATAAGATGCAAATAAGTTAGAGCCTTCAAACTGCAAATGAGAGTAGGATTTATTAACAGAAGCATAAATCTTACAAACCAAAAAGTTATGTTGCTCAGTTGAATTTTAATAAATTTTAAACATAAAAGTGTGGGTCAATTATTATACAACCCCTATGTTTAATATTTCGTGGATTAACCCTTGTTTGCAATTACAGCTAATAATCGTCTTTTATAAGACCTGATCAGGCCGGCACAGGTCTGTGGAGTTATCTTGGCCCACTCCTCCATGCAGATCTTCTCCAAGTTATCTAGGTTCTTTGGGTGTCTCATGTGGACTTTAATCTTGAGCTCCTACCACAAGTTTTCAATTGGGTTAAGGTCAGGAGACTGACTAGGCCACTCCAACACCTTGACTTTTTCCCTCTTGAACCAGACCTTGGTTTTCTTGGCTGTGTGCTTTGGGTCGTTGTCTTGTTGGAAGATGAAATTACGACCCATCTTAAGATCCTTGATGGAGGAGCGGAGGTTCTTGGCCAAAATCTCCAGGTAAGCCATGCTATCCATCCTCCCATGGATGCGGACCAGATGGCCAGGCCCTTGGCTGAGAAACAGCCCCACAGCATGATGCTGCCACCACCATGCTTGACTGTAGGGATGGTATTCTTGGGGTCGTATGCAGTGCCATCCAGTCTCCAAACGTCACGTGTGTGATTGGCACCAAACATCTCGATCTTGGTCTCATCAGACCATAGAATCTTGAACCAGTCTGTCTCAGAGTCCTCCAAGTGATCATGAGCAAACTGTAGACGAGCCTTGACATGACGCTTTGAAAGTAAAGGTACCTTACGGGCTCGTCTGGAACGGAGACCATTGCGGTGGAGTACGTTACTTATGGTATTGACTGAAACCAATGTCCCCACTGCCATGAGATCTTCCCGGAGCTCCTTCCTTGTTGTCCTTGGGTTAGCCTTGACTCTTCGGAAAAGCCTGGCCTCGGCACGGGAGGAAACTTTCAAAGGCTGTCCAGGCCGTGGAAGGCTAACAGTAGTTCCATAAGCCTTCCACTTACGGATGATGCTCCCAACAGTGGAGACAGGTAGGGCCAACTCCTTGGAAAGGGTTTTGTACCCCTTGCCAGCCTTGTGACCCTCCACGATCTTGTCTCTGATGGCCTTGGAATGCTCCTTTGTCTTTCCCATGTTGACCATGTATGAGTGCTGTTCACAAGTTTGGGGAGGGTCTTAAATAGTCAGAAAAGGCTGGCAAAAGAGATCATTAATCCACTCATGTGAAGCTCATTATTCTTGGTGCCTGAACTACTTCTTAATACTTTAGGGGGACCAAACAGAATTCTTGTGGTTTGAGGGGTTGAATAATAAATGACACTCTGAATTAACTTTTAACGTTTTTTTTTTAAAAAAAATGAAAAAAAAATTTTTTTGCTGCAGTGCATTTCCCACTTCCAGGCTGATCTACAGTACAAATGTCACAATGCCAAGTTAATTCCGCATGTGTCAACCAGCTAAATCTGCAGGGGGTTGAATACTACTTGTAGGCACTGTAGGTATTTTTTTCTGCGCCCACCACCACCATTTTATGATCCCTGCTGTTTTTACCGTAGTTGTCCATATATGATTTTTATTTAGGTCTGCCATTGTTTTCTCCTGCTGCGCCCACAACCACCATTTTATGTTCCCTGCTGTGTTCTATGTTGTAGGCTATGTAAGCATTTTATTTAACCATTCTGCCGTTCTCACATAATCCTTTTTTTATTACAGATGGCCGATAAGCATGAATTTCTGCGGGAATTCATCGAGATGTACCACTCGATGCCTTGCCTGTGGACAATAAAGTCGGCGGATTACTGCAACAGGCTTAAAAAGAAGGAGGCGTACCAAAAACTGGTGGAGCTGTGCAAAAACCCCGATGAACCAGCGGATGAGTCATCGGTCAAAAAACTTATTCAGGCCCTCCGCACAGTTTACAAAAAAGAGTTAAATAAAGTCCAAAATTCTACCAAATCTGGAGCCAGGGCCGAAGATGTGTATGTCCCCAAATTGTGGTACTTTGAGCTGTTTTCTTTCACAAGGGACCAAGAAGTACCCAGACAAGCGACTTCCATGTTGGATCTAGACCCAGTGATCCAGCCGGACTCCCCTGTCGTACAAGTAAGTACCTTTGTATTAAAACACATTTTAATGTGAAATGTAGATAAAATGACTGAATTAATCCCTTCATGTACTGATAATTTATCTATCTCAACGGTGAGGCCTATCCACTTATAAGTGTCGTTTTCACATTTTTGCTGTACTTGGGTGTTATAGTGTGAAGATAAATTTCTTTTTCTTTGTGATTTAACATTTGTTTTTTTGTTCATGCAGGACACAGAATAGGCTGTCTCCACACCTCAGATTGAAGAAAACAGCATGGCGTTGGTCCAAGACAACGAAGTAGTGATCGCTAGAGAGATCGCTAGCGAGATCGCTACTACGTCACCACTTAGCGATCTCGTTAGCGACGTCGCTAAGTGTGGCATGTAGCAGCGATGCGGACCCCGCTGTGATGTCGCTGATCGTGCACGAACGGTTTGGGCCATATTTTGATCATTGGCGTCCCGCTGGTGAGCCTGAATCGCTGTGTTTGATACCTTTTGTGAACGACGAGCGACCTCGTTGGTGACGCATATGACAGCGGGGCAGGCGGGACTAGGTTTTCTTTAGTAACGCCCCTCAGCTCGATTGATGGCCACATCACCTCGGCAATAATAAATGGCAAATCGGGGCAAACGCAATAGCAGCACAAACTGTCACTTTGCAATCGCAATGGCGTGTCATGTCTGTGTGTCTGGGGCTCCTAGCTGGGACCTGTAACTTTGCGATCGCAATTGCGTCGTGTGTCTGTGCGTTGTTGGTGCGGTCACTTTGCGATCGCAATAGCGTCTTGCATTGCAAGTGCGATTAGTTTATAGCGTACGTATGTCGTGACGTCATGACGCTGGCGTCGTTCATGCGGCGTTAATATCTTGTGACCATGGTGGCAAGGCATAAGCGTGCAGCAGCCTGGGGGGACGCTGAGGTGCGCTACTTAATCCGGAAAAGTGATGCATGGGACTATGGGTGCAGCATACCGACGGCGCGTCCCATGCATCACAAAAAGGCAGTACTGCGCTGGATCCAGAGGAGCCTTGCTCAGCGGTTCGGGGTGCAGAGGTCTACGAAGCAGATCAGGAAGAAGCTGGCGGATATGCGCTACCGGTCGAGCGAAAGCGTCGCCAGCATCCGTGCAGAGCTTCGGAGGCATCATGGTGAGTGTTGGTGAGGGTATCTGGAGAGGCTAGATTAAGGCTGTGGCGGGACTACCAGTAGTGATGGGGTTACAGTCATTGACGGAAGTACTGGCAGTGATAGGGTTACTGACAGTGACTGGAGTACCATTAGTGATGGGGTGACGGACAGTATAGTCCTCCATACAGTATTATGGGCACCACATAGTGCGCCATACAGAATGGACCCATATGTGCTCCATATGATGCTCCATATATAAAAGTGATGTTCCATAAATAATGAACTCCATATGATGCTCTAGTATATGATGGGCCCCATATATAATTCTCCAGTGTATAATGCTCACCATATATTGCTCCAAACATTAAATACAAAGGAAAGACCTCTCCTCGCCGGGCACTGCTCTACTCTGGACTTGTCAGGAAATGCGGAAGATGTCACAGCGGTGGAGCAGGGAGGTGTTGACGAGCACCAATAGTGAGGGGGTTACAGGCATTGACGGAAGTACTGGCAGTGACGGGAGTACCAGTAGTGATGGTAGTACAGCAGTGACGGGGTTTGTAGAAGGATTATTTCACTGAAATGTATTTTTTATTTGCAGCACCACCTTGAGCTGCACCACCGTCCCCCGCAGCCCCCTCAGCGCCATCACCAGGGGCATCCCCGTGTCCCGGAACCCCTTCACCAGCACCTACCCCGCCTCCGCTTTTGGGGTCGTCATCCCCATCCCCATCCACATCGCCCCGAGTATTCTCTCCAGCATCACTCCGTGACATGTATGCAGGCTCGCCATCAGGTAATTTACGCACAAGTTTGACAACTTTGTTAGGTCATAAAATGTTTAAGGGCTGTTGTGATATATATATTTTTCTGTGTTTCCCTAGCCGGCGGAGCAACAGGTTCTGGGTGGGCAGTAAGCGGGTTGTCTGACGAAAACCGTAAGTGTTAACAAACATAACATGTACATGTTGATGTTGCGTCAGAATTCACTTTTAACTGTTACCATTACCTCCAAAGAAATCCCCACTGCCCAGGACCTGTTGCTGTCACACCGTCGGCTGATGGCGGCAATGAACACCGCGGTGGCAGCGATGCACACCGCCATGGGAGCTCTGCATGACCACGGGGTGATGCTGGAGAGGGTAGTGGCTGGACTCCGGGGCCCTCAGTAATTTTTTTTTTTATTATTATTATTATTTGTATTATTGTTTTTTTTTTTTTAATTTATTTTTTCATTGGTGGCTGGCTGTCCTCCATACGGGGGTGCAGTCTTAATTTTTTGTTTTATTTTTTATTTTTTTTATTGTATTGTTTCTTTCCTCTTTTTGTTTAATTTTGTATAATATATATGAAAATAATATATATTACAAACAAATATATATGATATATTTTAAGTTTATATACGCAGCTGTGGTGTATTATTTTTTATTATAAGGTTTTAGCGCTAGTGTGACCAGGGGTCTTTAAAAGAAATGTTGTTAATTTTTTAAATTTTTTTCATTTCATTTTTTTAACCAATGCTGGAACTCCTATGACTGCTGGTACTCCCATGACCCCGTGTGTGACAAGTAGATACAAGTAGATGGAATAAAAATACAACATTTTAATAGTTGACAACAAAATTGTTGACATCACATAAGAATAAAAGACCACAATTCATTAGATAAATAAGATTTTTATTAAAAAAGGTAACAAGGAAAAAAAATATAGACAACAAAAAACTTTTGTAAAAAATTTTAATAACTACAGCTGCTGGTAAGATGGATCGTTGCCATTACCACATTGCCTCGGCGGTGTATAAAAATAAGGTGGAGCACCAACGTTTGGGTTTGCTGGATTTATCCCAATTGGGTTCGGCACAGGATTGTTGGGCCATGAGTATTGCGGGTACTGCGGTCTGGCCGTGACAACATAACTGTTATCAAGGTTTCCTAATGATGCTTGAGTCAGGACTAGTGTTGAGCGATACGATAGCGCAAGTATCGGGTATCGGCCGATATTAGCTGTTTCGGCCTTTCGATACTTAATTCCGATATTTTCCATATATCGTATACCGGAATCGGAAGTTCCCATAATTCTTTGAGAGGCAATGTGATTTTAGTCAGCCAATGAGGAATCCTAAGAAGTGTGGGCACATCCTGTACTGCTGCGGTCATGTTAACTAATGGCATGGCTGTGATTGGATGCTGAAATGATGTCAGAATGCACTATAAAAGGCGCCGCCGCCATTTTAGCGTCACTGTGCTGTGAATTCAGTAAGGGACAGAACGCTGCTGTGCTGACTCTGAGGGACAGTTAGAGATTGCGATTTAGTGTACTGTGATGTAGGCAGGCTAGCACCAACCGCTGTGTAAAGCTTCCTTTTGCCTGCAGTGTTGTTTTAACAGCTCTGCAAGGTGTGTGTATGAGTGTAAGTGACGCTGCAGTTTGCTCTGCATGCAACGCTGTCTGTAGGCATCTGCACGTGTCACTCACAGACTCTTTTTTTTTTCTTCAGTGTAATTCTTGCAGCTCCATGCAATTTAACTATTAGTGTGACGCGCTTCCATCAGTATCCAATACATTGGTTGCAAACACTATAGAAGTAGACAA
>JARQOD010000001.1:751990271-752015662 GCA_033576555.1 Oophaga sylvatica | reverse complement strand
GAATTATAACAAAAGAGACCAGAAAAAACTTCTAAACAAGATTAAGGTGACGTCAAGTCAGGACCATCAGTGTCAAGTCGCATCATCTGTTGCTGTATGAGTCAAAGTGGACTTCATGGGAGATGACGAAGAAGGTTACCATTGTTGAAAAAAGATCCTAAAAAAGCCAGACTGGAATTTGCCAAACTACATGTTGACAAGCCACACAGCTTCTGGGAGAATGTCCTATGGACAGATGAGGCAAAAATTGAACTTTTTGGCAAGGCACATCAGCTCTATTTTCACAGATGGAAAAATGAAGCATATGAAGAAAAGAACTCTGTCCCTACTGTGAAACATGGAGGAGGATCTGTTATGCTCTGGGGCTGCTTTGCTGCATCTGGCACAGGGTGGCTAGAATCTGTGCATGTACAATGAAATCTCAAGTCTATCAAGGGATTCTAGAGAGAAATGTGCTGCCCAGTGTCAGAAAGCTTGGTCTCAGTCGCAAGCCATGGATCTTGCAACAGGAAGATGATCCAACACACACATTTAAAAACACCCAAGAATGGCTAAGAGGAAAATATTATACTATTCTGAAGTGGTTTTCTATGAGCCCTGACCTAAATCCTGTTGAGCATCTTTGGAAAGAGCTGAAATATGCCGTGTGGAAAAGGCAACCTTCAAACACGAGACAACTGGAGCAACATAGCTATGTTTGCTCTTGAGGAGTGGGCCAAAATACCTTTCGAGAGGTACAGAAGTCTCATTGACAGTTACAGGAATCATTTGATTGCAGTGATTGACTCAAAATCTGGTGAAACAAAATATTAAGTTAAGGTACCATCATTTCTGTCCAGGCCTATTTCATGAGTTTTATTTTTTTTTTAATTCTGTGGAAGCATGGTTGAAAAGCAATGTCTGCTTTTCATTTGTTCATTATCATAGATTTTTGATTTATTATTACTTTTGTCAGATTTAAGTTATTTCTGTGACCATTGTGGGTTTTTCTGTCATTAGACGAGGGGTGCCAACAATTTTGACCACATGTGTATATACATATTTGCCTAAAATACACCCGACTGCGGGTGTGGGTGGGAACTGCGAGATTACTAATTATATATCATGTACTACAAGCTACATAATATATTTGGCAACATGCCCCTTTGGCCTTAACTATGTGGGCCTGACATCACGAGAATTTCAGATTCGTGTCAGGGAGCATATCCGCGATATCAAAGCGGCTGGAAATGTTCTAGATACCACGACCCTCAAGACAATTCCTCGGCATTTTAAACAGCATCATAGGTGTAATCCAGCAGGTCTGAGGTTCATGTGCATCGATCAAGTACGCTATGGTATCAGAGGTGGCGATCTTAAGTGCACTCTTGCGCAGCTGGAGTATCGCTGGATCGGCGCCTTGGGTACCAAGGCACCAAATGAACTAAATGAGAAATTGTCCTTTGCTTGTTTTCTATAATGTGTCTATTATTATTCTTTGTTTCCCTTGATTTTATGGTGTGCTGTTTTTAATTTTTCCTTTCTTGTAATTTAGTACAGTAATTACTGACGGTTCTATGCCAATTTTTAATGACTTTGTCTGCTCGGAGTGGGATATGACTGTGGTATATGATTTCTATAAACTCCAGATATCATATCCTTGTAGGAAGAGCCTATTGGATCAGAAGAATCCGGAGCAGCATATGATGTTTATTATTGTGGCTACCGGTTAATAATCATTATGGACTGGTATATTGGTATTTGTAATGCTCCTGTGTTTCTTTCCCCCCATATATGAGGGTTGATCCCGTTTTGAATCTCTTCCTTTCTTTATTATTTTTGTCTTTTTTCCCTGATATTTTCTTATGTTATTTCAATAGGCTCCGTTTTGTGTACAAAAACAATACCCTTTTTCCCCCGTTTTTTCTGTGCACAGGTTAGTGGGCCCCTGTGCCCATATATCTGCTATTTCAAAGTATGACTACCATGAGGGTGCGCATGCTCAGGCGGCCTCCACAGCTCGTGCTACTGAAGGCCTCCGGGTAATGGCTGTACGGGTCATTCACGTCATCTGAAATTTTTCCTTGACCCGAACCGTTATTGGAGTGCCGGAAATGACGCGGCTCCTGTGGAAGGCCCGCCCCCTCATGTGCTGCTACACCTCGGCGAATCCCACACACCTGAACGCTGCACTATTTAATATTTGGCTGGCATGCCATTACACACTGCCCACCGAAGAAGCCTGATGAGCGAAACGTGCCTCAGGGCACGCTCCTGGTGGTCCACACTCTCCCACATGGGTAAACACTAACGGCACTTTATTTTGCACTGTTCCTGAAACTTTTTCTTGGAGATATTAACCAATATGGTCAGCACAATTTTGTAGCCTCCTTCTTTTTATTAGTGCTGTTCCTTGTTTATCTCTTAATGGTCACTCAGCTACTTGCTCTGACATTGCCATTGCCCATTTCCAAGTTAATATGGGGTACTTTTACCATTGAGATTTTTTACATTAATCTTGAATGTGGGCTGTGCTTTTGTGACAGGGTGGATAGTATGAGTGTTCTGTATAACAATGTACTTATTTAGCACATTCTTTATCTTGTGGACAGACTTTAGGGAATATGATGCTTAATGTATGCACTATATGAGTGTGCACCAGGTGTTCTTTGCATCCTCTAATTACACTCATCTGTGATTACTGTTTTCTGATACTTTTTCTTTTTTGTTTTTAATTGGATTTTCAATAAAATTGACATTTTTTCTACTTTGTTGTATTTATTACTTTTTGGGCTAGATGCTCTGATATTTGTATAGGCTGGATTATGTAGGGAGTTGCCCTTTCCTATTAGGAATATGTTGGTGTAGGTTACCCATTGTGTCGGCTTAATTAAATAAAAATATATATATATACTAAATGGTGCCAGGGTGGATCCCAAGCTTTGTCTCCTTCTGTGTTCCCCCATTCAGCCTTGGCCACAATGGGTGCTGCTCAGCAAAGACATCGGTCTCAGCACCTTGCTCAGACTCATTCTTTTTGCTTAGTTACTGCTGGCTCTCCAGCCAAAGCTATAGTAACTAGAAATAGGCAGCGGTTGACAGATGTTCCTGAGGCTAAGTCCAGGAATCACCCTACTGAACATACTCGTGAGGTGGCGACCTCTCATTGGTGGTTGGTAGTCAGCTGTTCTGGTGATGTGACAGTTCGGGATTGGTCCTCGAGCAAGTTCCTGTCTGACTGGACTTAAGCAGAGCATATAAAAGGGTCTTTGGGGCACACGTCGGTGTGCTAAGATCCTTTTTGTTATGTGTGTGTCAGAGGATACATTACCAATGTCCAAGAGATACATGCTGTGAAAATGAGTCTGTATTACATCTCATGTGGAACTGCCCATTTGCACAGGAGGTATGGAGAAAGGTGGGGCCACTTTTAAAGTGGGCCTGTGGCCTGAGAGACTTTAACCATCTGTATGTCTTTTATGGTCTTTTTAACTGCCCAAATTTCACACAGTTCAGAGTGGCCTGGATTATTATTAATTGTTTTAAAAATGCCATGTGGAAAGTCAGAAATATTTTACTTTTTAAGCATGATTTTATTGATTCATCTAACTGTATAAAAATCGCTTTAAGTGAAATGTATATTTATTATCTTAGAGATAAAAAACTGTATGGTGCAAAAGAAGCTGCTTCAATGTGGTGTATCCAATTATGGAACACAACTGTGTGATTGATTTATATACATGTATTTTTAAAGGCCTTGGTTTTATTATTCATTGTAATGTTATAAATGTTCTTTTTTATTCTTGTAACATGATTTTCTAGATCAATAAAATTGTGTTTAACCTCATTACCACTCAATGTGAACGTGTGTCGCTACTAGCATGGCGATTTTATTTCTAGGCAGGCAGTGTGGGGTGGGAATTCCCGCTTAGCTCAGCATCTGACTTCGGTCGACCAGTGGTCGTGCATGCTGTCAGCACAACTGAGTGTCAATGTGAGCACATCCACCAGCTTAGACTTCCCTGGGGGTAGCTATAGGGACCCTTACTAGCATCATTACTTGCTGTACTCCTGTAACGTCTAACAGGGTATAGCTCCGAGTGCTCTGTTATAGTACGGCTCTGTGGAGCAACCGAGCAGGTACTTTGTACTCTTTCCACACAGAGTGACCTTTAACTCTGTGTTTTCGGTGCTTGCACGCAGCATCGCTCCGCCATTGTTTACTAGCTGCGGTTACTCCAACACCGCACAGTGGACCCCGGGTTGCTATTGCACCTTCTCGTAATTTATACTTGGTGCGATCCGTAAACCCTAACACATAGTCATTTTTTACATCTTAAAAATTATGGAATAAAGGAAAATATGCTCATGTAAAAAATATGATCCATTAGCTGCAGGGTCCATGTGACAACACAAAATGACAGCCTTCTATTTGATGCTTCAGCAATTTGTGAAGATTTCTTTTTGCAAACTGCAGAAATCTCACAATGTTTGCGTTTGCTGGAACTCTAAATTTCAGGAAATTCAACTAAAGCTCGATTCTCTGAGGATCGATCTATTCTTCTCCAGTCATTAGATTTGAAAGGAGAATTTTCCTTTCTTCTATAATGTGTATGATTCAACAGATTTAAATCTTCCTCTCAACAAGCAAAAGACTGTTTTGAATAATCAAAATTTTTATTCTATATCTTTAGAAGCACTAAAAATGTTAACAGTAACATCAGCAAATTGGCATCTACAAAAGCAATCAATTAGGATCTGATTTGTTATGACAGTGTTATGTATGTCAGGCTTAATGAAGGCAACACTTGAGTAAGATTCCAAAATTCAAATTTAAATTTGGTGCATCTTGCAACTGTCGTGCCCCTTTGCCAGAAATGTTACTCCAACCCGAGCTTGGGTACACTTCTTGTATAATTTAAGCTACTTTTGTGACATGCATTATGAAGAATTTGTTGTTTGGACTTTGCCACAACTATCCAGTTCCAGCTAAACCCACGTTGACAGGAATGGCCAGAACTGGTGTAAAAATGGCTAAAGTCATAAGATTGTTGTTGAACTTCTAGATGAGCAAAAATCTTATGACTTTCCATGTATTTTACACCAAAATTCTGGCAAACATCCTTGTTGTATTGGGGATTTAGTGCCGAATAAAAGAGGAATATGCACCCATTTGACTTTTCTACTTTACTTTTGTACCACGCTATAATTATTATTATTTTTATTTCTTTAAGCATTAAAATTGTTTTTATTGGAAATAATGATTCCAAAGCTTTTTATACAGTTATGTTAACTTTCTTATATCTTATTATAGCTTTTTTTTACAGATGCAACTGGGAGAAATTTATTTTAATCAGTGGACTTAACTAGTGGTCTTTTTTGGGTAAAATTTCAATTTATTTAATAATACAATAAATTTACTATAAAAGGGGTCCTTAAGAGCAGGGAATAAAGAAACCAGCAGATGTTATGAGAGTAGAGTGAGGTTAAGGCGATAAATGCTGCTGAGTTTAAATGTATACTAGACACATTTATCACTTATTTAGAACAATCTGGATTTTTGGACTATGGAATTGCAGAGTAATGGAATCCTACTGGACAAATTATATATACATAATTGCTACTCCCATTGAGAATACCCGCATCTATCTTACAGATTCTTAGCCTAATCATTTCTATTTATATATACCTGAGTAATTTGGTTCTAAGAAAATTAATATCTTTCTTACACAGTTGTAACAGTGATTTAAAGATACTAATAAAATAATTTCCCTACAGTTAAAAAATGTTGTGCCAAAAAGATGGAAAGCAATTTCTCCAAATAATTATGTGGCAATAGATAGTGGATTTTAAAATCACCAATTAAAAAAGATTTATTCTTTATTCTAGACTCCAATGTTAAAAAGTAGCTGGCCAACTGCATAATCACATGTAATATAATCATCGGCTCCCTGTACAATAACAAATAACGAAATACCATTATCCAAGAGCCATAAAAATTTCAGTCTGTTTATTGGAAGTATAACTTTTTTTCATCTTACTGTATCATGCAGGTCACTGTCAGGGCCTTTTTCCTTTTGAAATACAGGATATTTATTTTTGTGCAACATTCTATCACTGTGCATATACAGCAAAAGTTTTTTTCCAATAAAAACATAATATTAATAACACATAGAAAATTGTCAGTAAATTGGACAACTGTGTCTGCACAACCAAAAAAAGGTGTTTTGCACTTTACAATTCCTCTTGATTCAAGACAGCACAAGCCTTCAAGTAGCCAGAATTTGAAGGCAGATCCTGAATAACATTGACATTAATGCCATTGGGTTCCCTTTCAGAATTTTTCTGATACTAAATTGATTGAGATTTTTACTGCGAACCTGGCAGCTTTCCCTTGACCTCGAAACTAATACAATTTATTTAATGCTAACTTTATACTTTAAAAAAAAAATGATTTTCATAGTCTTGAGAATTAGAACATGCCAAAAAAACAACTTTGTAACTACAGTGATAATATGAGTGGGTTACTAGTTGTGGGAACATTGTTTTCCAAAAATATAGTCATTCTACTAACATGTCATCATGACCCCTTGGGCGCGAGTAACATGATTTGCAAATGGGGCAAAATTGTCGACTTTTTGCTAAACTTCTATTCAGTGATTAGCACTCTAGGATTGCAGCACTGAGGTCCTGGGTTCAAATCCCACAAAGGACAACATCTGCAAGGAGTTTGTATATTCTCTCTGTTATGGGTAGCTGGCGAATCATGTTATTCATGCCCATAGAACAGTCCAAGAGACAGCAGTGACCCTGCTATTGCAAATCATGTCATTTTAGCCCAAGGGGATATGAAAACATGATTAGTCGGATGACTGGTCTGGGAAAAACAATTTTCCGATGACTAGTAACCCAATGATTATCATATCACCATTGCAGCTATAAAAAATTTTTTTGGCAATATAAGTAAGAGCAAGAAAATAAATTCCTAAGAAGGGTATACTGATAGCATTATATCTATGGTGGCAGTTTGATGAGCCTGAGGAAGCCAACATTTTCATATAAGAAACAGAAAGAACGTTCCTCAAGTAATTAGACACTTAAGCATGCAATTACCATACATACCTGTTGAAGCCTTGATATGGCTTGTATTTTAATTTTAAATTTTGTTTTTAAGTTAAAACTCTTTTCATCTGATTTGCAGGAGAGTCTAATTAACTGGTGAACTCAATTTCTGTTCATTTTTTAATATTGTGCTTTGATTCGAAGGAAACAACACTGGCTCACTGGGAGTGCTACACCTGATTGCATTAAATTGAAACTACTGTCTACAATAGAGTTGTACCCTGCTGATGCACAGCTTACCAAAGTGAGAGTTATATCCTTTCATCATCTCGACTATTCCTACACAATAATGCTACGTTTAGATAGAACTTTCTCTCCCTTTTCCCCCAAGGCAAAATACTACCATTTCTATTTCAGGTTTCCTTTAAAATATTAATCTTCCTATATGTGTGCATTGACAACAAACACTGAAGATTCTGTTCTGATTTTAGTTTTTTAAGGAAGTACATTGGCCCTGATTGATCAGAGAGATTACATCACCATAAAATATTTAGAAAAGTCGCAAGATTTTTGCACAAAATGGAGTTGCAAAATATTTAGTAATTTTTGAAGTTTTCATGCCAGTTTTGCCTAAATCTGCCAAAATGGGTAAAGCTGGGGTGAAACTGTGTATGGCAACACTCACCCGTCAAATTAATGATGAGCTGATTCATACCGTAAGTCTCAAATCTTGCTCTAATCATTAACTCGCCCTTGCTCAGTGATATTGGATGGAGAGCAGCAATTTTCTAGTCTTCCTACAGATTTCTCAATGGGATTTAGGTCTGGACTTTAATTAGGCCATTTAAAAGCATGAATATGCTTTGATCTAAACCATTCGATTGTAGCTATGGCAGTATGTTTAGGGTTGTTGTCCTGCTGCAAGGTTAATCTGCACCCCAGTCTGAAGTCTTTTACAGCCTTTAAAGATTTTTTTTTAGGATTGCCCTGCATTTAGCTCCAACCATCTTCTCTTCAACTCCGACCGGCTTCTCTGTCACTGCTGAAGAAAAGTATGCCCATAGCAGTGGGGATGATGTTTTCAGGGTAATGTGCAGTGTTAGTTTTCCATCACATATAGCATTTTGAGTTTCATCTGACCTGAGCACCTTATTATTACTAATCCTAGATTATTGATTATTAAAAAAAAAGCTTTATTCTTGCCACTATTCCATGAAGGCCAAATTTGTGGAGTATATGACTAATAGTTATCTTGTAGACAGAATCTTGGCCTGATCTCTGAATCTCTGCAGCTCCTCCAGAGTTACCATGGGCCTTTTGGCTGATTCTCTAATTAGTGCTATCCTTGCTTGGGATGTCAGTTTAGGTGAACAGCCATGTCTTGATAGATTTGCAGTTATGCCATACACCTTTCATTTTATGATGATGTATTGAGCAGTGCTCCATGAGATGTTTAAAGCTTGGGCTATTTTTTTCTAACCTAACCCTGCTTTACTCTTCTCAATAAATTTATCTCTGACCTGTCTGGTGTATTCCTTGGTTCTCACGATGCTATTTGATCCCGAATGTTCCCAATTTACCTCAAAGGCCTTAACAGAACTATTGACGCTATACTGAGAATACATTTTACACTGGTGGACTCAGTTTATTAATGACTTCTAGAGGCAGTTAGTAACACAGAATTTTATTTAGAGGTATCAAACTACAGGGAACTAACTAGAAATGCAAGTCACAATTTTCAGATTTATATTTTCAAAATATTGAAATAAAATGTATAATTTCCTTTACACTTCACAAATACATACTACTTTGTGCTGGCATATAAAAAAATCCCAATAAGTTTGTGGGTGTAATGTGTAAAAGTTCATGAGAAATGAATACTTTTTCAAGACACAGAATATGCAGTGCTCATCATGAATGAGTACAGCCCCTATGAAAAATAAGATGTTAATCAATATCTTACTGAACACAAGCACAATGTCCAAAATTTTGACAAAACTCATAGAACATTTTTTTATCCCATAACATGAAAGTAAAGTTAATAAAATAACTTTCATTACAAAATCTTCAGTTTTATCAAAATTGGTTGATACAAAAATGAATACAACCCACATACAAAACAACTACATCTAGTATTTTGTATGACCTCTGATTTTAAGGACAACATCAAGTCATCTATGAAAGGATTAAAATGTTGTAACATCTATTTTTTTCTATCCTATTTTACATCCTGGATACTGGATGGAGAGTGATGCTAAAGTTTTCTCTTTAGAATTTCCCGTAGGTTTTCAGTTGGGTTCAGATCAGCTGCTATACAGCTGTTTATATTTCAATTAATAATTGTGTTTCAACCTACATATAAAAATGATGATCAATATCACTTGTTTGATATAATTGGTTACTTATACATCTGACTATAATCCTACAAATTCCCTAACTTTGTGCAGGTATTCCTAGAATTGATAATGTTTTGAAGACAATAGGTGATCACATCAATTTTCTTTTTTTAATTTAGATTTATCTTTTATTCTTTCACTTTGCATTTTGTTAACTTCAAAAAATAAACTATTAATACTTCTATTTTTAAAGTATTCTTACTTTGCAGCATTTGTTCCACAACTGCCTAAAACAATTGCACGGTACAATATGTGTTTATGTATACTTTCATATAAAAACAAGAAAGTATGTAGATCTACTTGGTCTTGAATTTAACAGTACATACATCAAAAATGCATTAGAGTTGAAGGATTGTGTAATTAGATTCAGGTCATCTTATTTGTGCTGGACTTTAAAAGTTGATCCAAAGGTCATGGATTGAAATTGATTAAAGATAAGTTTAAATATAAATCAAGAGAATTGTTTTCTCTATGAGTTCTAGAAATGGTCTGCCGGTGAGGCTTTATCAATACTCTGGCTTATAAATAGGTTGAAATGCTCTTGAGCTGGTAGGACATCAATAGTTATAGCTATCGGTACATAGAAGTGTAATTAGAATATTCAAGAGCTATGAGTACACTCAACAAGATTGAACACTTTAATGTGTTTCTAGTGGTCATTGCCTGATACATAAAGTATTCCTTTTTTCCCCATCACTGTAGAAAAGCACAAAATAGTCACACGAAGTGTTTTCATTGTATACCTCAGTATATAAACAGTTCTAACACCATACAGACTCAAAGTATTTTATTGTATTACAATATGTGTAACTAAAATTATTCACTTTTGCTCTTCACTATTCTCACTTGTCGTTTTTCCCTTGTAAAATCTATAAAAATAATGAAATCTTTAGTTCCCTTGATGTCATTACATCTTATCATTGCAGTTTATATCATAATTAGATGCAGCATTAGAAAGCAGTGTCCATGCTCAGCATTATATGAGTACACCCCACAAGGACAGATGAATCAGTTCACCCAACCAACAAAAAAGGGCCCGGCTGTATCCTGCAAAAACTTTGTAATAACCGGACACTGTGCATCACACGTGCCTGTGTCACTGGCGTTCTATTCTAGCCTCATTTGTGTACATTTTTTTTACTAGGCAGCCACCTCCTCCATGAATTGGAAGGCTTGTGAGTGGCTGCTGTCATCAGTAGTTTGCACCTGTGCTGCCCCCGCCTTTATAGTTGGGGTCTGCTGCATTCTGCTTGTGCATTTGTGATCTGACTTGGTAATGGTAAGGTGGAGATAAGGTGGACAACCTACCACCCACTCTATGATTGTCCACAAAAAAACAGCCCTTAAAATGACCAATTAACCCCTCTCAACACATAGTTTGCTGGAGCAAGCTTCTGGGTTTCAAATCACTGATGCTAATAGCCTTAGAGAAATGTATATATTCAGCACTATTTTATGTAAGTTCCAGTCAAGGTGAAATCCAATGAAAAGATGTTTTATGTACATATACTACCATAGCAAAAAGACACAATTTTTTTGCCAAAACTAACCTACAATAAAATGTGTTTCTTTTTGATACCAGTGTGAGCAGGCTGCGGGATGTAGCGACGGACAGGAGACAGAGCAAGGGATAACGCTTTTAATTAACAAGGGTATACTCCACGCAGTGAGGTAACTGGTTAAATGGGGAAAATGTGCTATGCAGATGAAAAGTATATAATGATTTAAAGAGAAAATGAACGTGGTTACAGTACAGTTCTGTAAAGTGTAACTTATCCAAACAGGCGGTCTTCAGGCAGTAGGGACTGTGAAGCAAACGATGGCACCAGTGTTGTTCTGTAGATGACGATGATCCAGGTCCCGGCGGCAGCGGTTAGTCTCTGGTACCTTCTGCAGGGTCCTTAGTCTATATGTTGATGTGGCAGAAAGCATACAGGCCACAGCATACTCTGAGCCCAATGAGGCTCGGTAAACATACATCGGGGAGTCAGGAAACAGTTCAGTCACTCACCTGGTCTCTTTTAGCGGTACGCACACAACATTAATGGGCCCAGAGTGTTTGGCAACTTGCCCTGCGGGGACCAACTGGCACGGTTCCCGTCTATGCTCACAGTCTCTGTGGATGGCAGCAGGGATGCTCGAGCGCGGGCCTGCGCTGCTACAGTACCCGAGGGACGGAGCGCTCACTTATCCCTTCTGTGTGCTGTCTGTTCCCGCCAAGTCTGACTGCTTCGGCGTGCACTGTGGCTGCTGCAGAGTAGCCATGCCCCCTGATTCCTGGTGCAAGGGTTTGTCCGGTCCACTAAGCTTTCCCTCGGGCAACAGAGGAGACAGCCCCAACAGTTCCGGACCTGGCGCAGAGCAGGTACCCATGGCTTGGTCCTTCTTCCTACACCAGAAAGCTTAGAACAGTTTCTTCATGATACTACAACATTGCATTTAATTCAGGTGGAAAAGACATTCCAATATACATCATTCAGTAGTCCATTAATCAGATGTCTTCAATTTTATCTAATCTAGAGCTATTAGACTTCATACTGTCTTTAATATTGTTCTTTGCAAGAGGACATTTGTAGACTTTTTAGTCTGTTATCAAAGTTAATAATTTGTGAATTTATAATTATACATGGCTTCATTTTTATATTTCTGCATAATGTCACACTCTTTCCAATGCATGAGGTGAAATGCCTTTCAAATACTTATCAAAATCGTTAACAAATCTGCATGTAAAACATAAAGATTTTGTTGCTGATTTTGAAGTGAACAAGGAAAAAAAATATAATTAACATGCATTTTGTGAATGGACACCACACATTACTCATGCACATAGCTTACTGTTCAGTTTTATTTTCCTCCTTTAAATAGTTGATGTTATTCCTGACTATTTCTAATTCACATTTTTTTATCTGCTCATTATATTGCAGAGTGAGTACCAAGCTAACATTATTAATATTATCTGTGAGTCTCCTGGTAATGGAGAACATGTATGTTAATGCCGTAGTCAGGAGTGATAGCTGTCTGCTCTGCCATCATTTCTTAAACAATCCATCATGAATGCAGCAGCCAAGTTGATCTTTCTGTCTAATAGTTACACTAACAACTTTGCTCTCTGTCAATCATTATGTTAGTTACTTGTTTCTTCTAGAATACATTTTTTCACAAGGAAGGTTGCATCTATTTTCTTCTCAGCAATCCTGACTTGCTCTTTTATTAGAGAATTCCTTCCTTCTTTCTGTTTGTCCATCCTTCCTTCCTCTTAGTCCATTAGGTGCACACTTTTCTGTCAAGCACATGAGTGTATACAGAGAGAAATAGCAGTGTTTCTGTTATACATTTATTTTATCAAGCCAATGATTGTTTGTTTCAGCTTTGGTAAAAATTACAGATAAGATAATATTTTGAAATTCAAATTTTCACTTTTTTTTAATTTTTCAGAAAAAATTTTTGAGTGTGGCAAATCGATTTGCATTGATTCACGAGTAGAGATGAGCGACTTTGCTGAGGAGCGGGGGGAAGAAAAAACACCACCCTCCGGACCGGACAGCCCAGATTTGCATACCGAAATCCAAGCTTTACAAAGGTATTTTGGCATGAAAACGAGGGTGTCAGGATATATGATAGATACCGATAGGTTACTTATGGGACGCACTATTCAGTCATATCTTTATCTGATATAGCCAAAATGGGGTGACAGATTCCTTTTAAAGGGAATCTGTCACCCTAAATTGGCGGGATATTAAATGATGGCAGTTAGGTCAGATGGGCGGTGTTTTGGGTACTTGCCTTAACATGTTGTTCGCCGCTGTCTCCATTATTTCTGGGAATTGTAGTCGTTGCCCTCCATATAACGCGCCTGCGCATTGCAATCTTGAATTGCGCACGCGCAGTATGCTTTGCCCGCAGATTGCAATGCGCAGGCGCATTATATGGAGAGCAACGACTACAATTCCCAGAAATAATGGAGACAGCGGCGAACAACATGTTAAGGCAAGTACCCAAAACACCACCCATCTGACCTGACTGCCATCATTTAAATATCCCGCCAATTTAGAGTGACAAATTCCCTTTAAGCTTGTCAACCTTAATTAAATTTATAATAAAAGTAACGCATTGAAATCTAGGGGTTATTTGGCTAAAGTTGTGGGGGAGGGGTCAGTGCTGGCTCAAGGTTTTGGTGGGCCCCGGGCCAAAGAGACTCAGTGGGCCCCTTTAACACATATCACAATTCATGATGCTCTGATGCAGCAGAGAAATATAGGAATAGTACAATGCCAAATACTTCACTTCCTACATTACATGAGTGATATCTATTTTAAATTCTACAATAGCTCAAAAAACTGACAGTATAGTCCTCCATACAGTATTATGGGCACCACATAGTGCGCCATACAGAATAATGAGCCCCATATATTGCTCTATACAGAATAATGAGCCCCATATATTGCTCAATACAGAATGGGCTCCATATAATGCTGCATACTGAATAGGCCCCATATGTGTGCCATATGATGCTCCATATATAAAGGGCCCTAAATGATGCCCCATAAATAATGACCCTCATATGATGCTCTAGTATATGATGGGCCCCATATATGATGAACCCCATATAATGCTCCAAATATAATGGTCCCCATATATAATGTTCTCCATGTGATGCTCCATATATAATGTGCCCCATATGATGCACCATATATAATGGGCCCCATATGATGATCCAGTATATGATGAGCCCCATGGATGATGCTCCAGTGTATAATGGGCCTTATCTATGATGCTCAAGTGTATGATGGGCCCCATATATAATTCTCCAGTGTTTAATGCTCCCCATGTATTGCTCCAACCATTAAAAAAATGAAATACCTCTCCTCGCTGGGCACTACTCTACTCTGGACTCCTCAGCGTCGCCATCTCCCAGCTCTCTGCACTGTGACTGTTCAGGCAGAGGGGCACAGACATGATATCATATCGCTCTCTCACCTGAATGTCACTGTCAGGAAACGTGGAAGACGTCACAGCGGTGGAGCAGGGAGAGGTAAGTATTGCAAGTGCTGGGGCCCTGAGCTAGCAGGGGGGGCACAATTGTGGGCGCAGGCAAGTGGGCCCCCACCTGCTCAGGGCACCGGCACTTGCTTGGGTGCTTCAGGTGCTGACGCCGGTCCTGGGGGGGTGCAGCCAAGTTAGGGAGGTGGAAAAACTGGCATATGTTGAGGTGTAGGTTGGACGTTCAGCAGCTGCAAATGGAGGAATTGGAGAAGTCGGAGGAAGAGGAGGACAAAGCGAGCCATTTTGCTGGCAACCTATGTGTCTTCGGGGGGATTTGGTACAAAATACTTTGAAACCCAGGCATGGTTCATTTTAATAAAGTTGAGATCATCAAAATGTTGGGTCGACAGCCGGGTCCTTCTTTCTGTCAGGATTGATCCAGCAGCACTGAAGACTCTTTCTGATAGCACACTACCAGCAGGGCAAGCGAGCTCCTGTAAGGCATATTGTGCCAATTCAGGCCAGGTGTCCAGTTTACAGGCCCAGTAGTCAAAGGGGAATGAACTATGAGGGAGAACATCGATAGGGGAGGAGAGGTAATTTTGAACCATAGTTGACAACTGTTGTCTCCTGTCTGTTGCAATCGATTCAGTATTACCAGTCGTGTGAGCGGTACTCGAGAAATCAGACCACAACATTGTCATGAAACCCGTGTCTCCAATGCCACTTCGGCTGTGTGCACCACAAACACCTCTTCCATTTGGCCCATTACGGCTCGTGGTAGAACCTGCACCCCTGCTGTGTGCTGGGAATGCCTCTAACAAACTGTTTACCAGATTTGCTTGTTTGTTCACCAATAATAGCTCTAGGTTCTCCTGTGGCATGATGTTCTGTAATTTGCCTTTATAGCGTGGATCGAGGATGCTGGCCAACCAGTAGTCATCATCTTTCATAATTTTGGCAATTCGGGGGTCCTTTTTTAGGGTCCACAAGACATAATCACACATGTGGGCCAATAATCCAGGGTCAATGATGCATTACCAGTGGTGGGTGGAGGAGCATTTTCTGCCAAATCCACATCCCTCCATTCACGCACAAACCCTATACCTGACCTTGCAAGCAAACATTTTCTTTTTCCCCCTGAGAAGCATCATCCTCCCCAAAATAATCATCCCCCTCATCCTCATCCTACTCCTCTTAGTCTTCTTCCTCCACCTCGCCCAAGACAGTTCTCTGAGCAGACAATGCCTGACTGTCATGTAGGCTTCCCTCCTCCTCCTCCTCAGCTGCAGACGCCTGATCCTTAATGTGCATCAAAGTTTGCATGAGCAGACGCATAAGTGGGAAAGCTCATGCTTATTATGGCGTTGTCTGCGCTTACCAGCCGTGTGCATTCCTCAAAACACTGAAGGACTTTACAGAGGTCCTTCAGCTTTGACAACTGCACACTCGACATCTCCATGTCTGCCCTCAAACTGCCTCCCACAATCACATTACAGCCTGCCTCTGTTCGCACAGCCTCTCAACCATGTGCATGGTGGAGTTCCACCTTGTTGCAACATCTATCATTAGGCGGTGTTTGGGGAGGTGGAGCGATCGCTGCAGCCTCTGCATACGACTGGAGTCTACGGGCGAGCGACGGATGTGCGAGCACAGTCTTTGCACCTTATGGAGTAGGGCTGGTAACTCCGGATAATTATTTAGGAAGCACTGCACCACCAGGTTCAAGGTGTGAGCCAGGCAAAGTATGTGTCTGAGTTTTGCCAGGGCTATGGCCGCCACAAAATTACGGTCGTTATCACTAACTACCTTGCCTGGCTCAAGATGTAGACTGCCCAGCCATGACTCAGTTTCTCGCTGCAAGTAGTCGGCCAGTACCTCCGCAGTGTGTCTGTTGTCGCCCAAAGACATCTTCTTTAAAACAGCCTGCTGACGCTTACCACTAGCTGATCGATAGTGGGACACCTCGTGTGCAACACTGGCAGCTGCGGATGGATTGCTCGTGTGACTGCACTCTGTCGATGAGCTTTTGCTTCTGGAGGAGGAGGAGGGTCGAACGCCTACAGCCAACTGTTGCCTATATCATGGGCTAGGCAGCACTGTCCCACCGCCGCTGTCACCTATGAACCCTGCATCCACCACATTAATCCAGTGTGCAGTGATGAACACGTAACGGCCCTGGCCATGCCTACTGGCCCATACATCTGTTGTGAGGTGCACCATTCCACTCACTGATTGTTTGAGTGCATGGACAATGCGGTCTTTCACATGCAGGTGGAGGGCAGGGATGGCTTTTCTAGAAAAGAAGTGCCGACTGGGTAGGTCATAGCGTGGGACAGTGTAGGCCATGAGCTCTCGTCCATCACCTCCTCTTCAATTTCATCTGCACCTTCCTCTGTGTCACCGTGTTAGGTTGTATCGTATGCGGGAAGGGGCACCTGAGTTTCATCAGGATCAGATTCTGGCTCAGTAAACTGTGAGGGCAATGCAGTGCTCTGAGTGAATGTACCAGCAGAATCATATAGCAGTGGCTGTGCATCAGTGCACTCCATGTCATATTCATCTTGGACTGGGGAATTCAGGATTTGACTTGATAACCCAGGCATGGTATGTGAAAAGAGCTCCATGTAGTAATCTGAAGTGTGGCCAGCCGCATCCTTCACTTTTGGGGGGGTGAAGGACACAAGGAAAGGTGTTGTTCCTGACCAGGAGCCTGTATTGACGACTCAGTGCATGCATTTTTTGAAACTTCAGAAGAGGAGGCGATAGAGCTGGAGGCTGTTTCGGCAATATAAGCCAAAACCTGTTCCTGATGTTCCGACTTTAAAAGCGGTTTACCTACTCCCAGAAAAGGGAGCCTTCCAGGCCTTCTGGAGCCAGATGATGATGCAGGCTCAACTCCTCCTGCCTTAGGTGCTATTGGGCTTTTGTCACTACCAGCAAAAGCACCACCACCGTTCCCAGCTGCCCCCCCCCACCTACATCAGCGGCCTCTTCCACGATACTTACCCTTGTTTGGGAAAATGTACCAAAAATACCATCAGATATATGATACTAGCAAAACACCTTCAAAGGAGACATGCCCATTTAGACTTTCAATGACTCATTATTATAAATCTACAAATGATGAGCATATTACTTATGGATACTAAATGAGGGACAATCGCTAGATAGCTAAACAACAACTGAAGAAAAGATGATCAAAAAATCCCAAACAATTAGAGATGAAGTTCAAATAATTTATTAATTACATATTAACATATAGGGGAGCAAGACAGGAAAGACTCCATGCCATTAAGCACTAGTGGGAGCACAGAGGACACATAAGGGTGAAAAAGGACCAATATGTGTAATTGATCCTTACAAATGTATGATCTGCAAATGCAGAGAATATACAAAATTTGCATGTATTGCAACGTCCCGATTGGCCAGTTTGAAAAACAAAGAACCAGTATAATTTGAAATAGAGAAGCTACAAGAGCAAAAACCTTAGTTGATATGTCTCACCAAACATGGGATAAATGTACCCGGCAAATGCAGACACAATTGGTACAACAGTGCAAAATTGCAACATCCCAGCTGACCAATCTTCCTGAACAGGTAGAAATGCACAGCTAAAATTAGAATCACTGTATTGACAAGAATGTTGGTATACCTGTTCTGATTCGGGACTGCCACCCAGTGCGTCCACCCCCGACGCGCGTTTCTGCTAATGTGCCGTCCTCAAGGGAAGGGCATTTCTACCTGTTCAGGAATATTGGTACGCTGGGATGTTGCAATTTTGCACTGTTGTACCAACATTTGCAGGATACATTTATCCCATGTTTGGTGAGACATATCAATTAAGGTTTTTGCTCTTGTAGCTTCTCTATTTCGAATTATACTGGTTCTTTGTTTTTCATACTGGCCAATCGGGATGTTGCAATACATGCAAATTTTGTATATTCTCTGCATTTGCAGATCATACATTTGTAAGGATCAATTACACATATTGGTCCTTTTTCACCCTTATGTGTCCTCTGTGCTCCCACTAGTGCTTAATGGCATGGAGTCTTTCCTGTCTTGCTCCCCTGTATGTTAATATGTAATTAATAAAGTTTTTTGTACTTCATCTCTAATTGTTTTGGGATTTTTTGATCGTCTTTTCTTCAGTTGTTGCTTAGATATATGGTACTGTATGAGGAGCGTACAGCTGTATATGGCGTAGGGGAAAATTGTGTGTGACTTCGGAAATATATACCGAGAATGTAATTTTTCCCTACACCGTATAGAGCTGTACGCTTCTGATACAGTACCGTATATCTGCTCTTTGTATTACGGTCAAATCCATACTGAGTGAACGTCTGTGTGTGACTTCGGAAATATATACGGAGAATGCATTCACTCACTCAGTTTGGATTTGACCGTAATACAAAGAGCAGATATATGGTACTGTATCAGAAGCGGACAGCTGTATACGGTTTTGGGGAAAATTTAAATCTCCGTATATATTTCCGGAGTCAAACACAGACGCTCACTCAGTATGCATTTGACCGTAATACAAAGAGCAGACATACGGTACTGTCTCAGAAGCGTACAACTGTATACGGTGCAGGGGAAAATTGCAGCCTCCGTATATATATTTCCGGAGTCACACACACATAGTCAGCATGTATTTGTCCGTGATACCAGCCGGTACACAGTAGTGTGTGAGGAGCGTACAGCTCTATACGGTGTTGGAAAAAATGAACAGTCGGTAAGTGTGCAGAAAAAAAAGAATAAAAGTATTAGTGCTGTGTAAAAAGAAGTCTGCACAGCAGTGTACACACAGCAATACAGCTATCAGGCAGCCTAATAACCACCACTGCTGCACCACACAAGAAAATCCTCCCCTGTCACTGCACACTAAAGGTACTGCCACACTAAGCGATCACACTAGCGATCACGACAACGACGCAAGCTAACGAGATCGTTGGTGTGATCGCTTTAAGGTCGCTAGTAGCTTCCAAACAGGACGATCTCATTAACGACGCATCAGCGATCAGCGATCTGTATAACGACTTCGGCGGTCGTTGGGACCTGTCTCACTGCATGTATTGTTAAAGATCACAACCTCGATAGGCGTGATTGAGCGCAACCTTTTCCACGCCCCTCAGCACAGATTGGTGATCACTATATATGTCATGACTGTTGTCACAGCTCTCTCGCTTTGTGATTGGATGACCGCATAAGAGACGACATATCAGCGCTCCTTTCCATTGCTCTCGAGCAGAAGCGTTCTTTCAAATCTCCAGCATCGTTCTAGTGCGTCCTGTAGCCTTCTTTGCAGCTACTGCGATCCAGTTTGTGTCACTATTGTGTTTGCTGCGATCCAGTCTGCGCCGTTATTGTTTTCTTTTTTTCTGCGATCCAGTCTGTGCCTCTATTGCATTTGCTGCGATCCAGTCTGTGCCTCTTGCATTAGCTGCGATCTAGGCTGTGCCGTTATTTTCGGCGATCCAGTTTGTGGCGCTGTTGCGTTTCCCTTTTTTTATATTTTTTTTTTCCAGGATCACAAACAAGTCTTGTAAGGTAGGTATTTTTTTTTGTCACATATAATTTTTAATTTTATTTTTAAATTTTACAGATCCATTTTTAGATCCCAGCTGTTGTTAACCATTGTCGTCCATCAATTTTTTTTTTTTTTGCCATTGTTTTTTGTTTGCCATTGTTTTGTTCTGGCGTGCCCACCACCACCATTTTATGATCCCTGCTGTTTTTACCGTAATTGTCCATCTATGATTTTTATTTAGGTCTGCCATTGTTTTCTCCTGCTGCGCCCACAACCACCATTTTATGTTCCCTGCTGTGTTCTATGTTGTAGGCTATGTACATTTTCAGGAAGGAAAAGGAAGGCTCCCACCTCGACTACTCCAGAATTGGTTGAAATTGCCAAAAAAGTGCTTACGGCGGAAAAAGACCAAACAAAAATAACTGGCTTTGCTTACTACGCTAATGAGAAGCTCCCAACACTGGATCCTATACAGCGGATTCATGCAGAGAGACTCATGTTTGAGGTCCTGACTAGTGTTGAGCGATACTGCTCGATATCTAAAAATATCGGATCGGAATGGTATCGCCGATATCACTAAATATCGTCGATATCCGATTCCGATACCGGAAGTCCAATGTAAGTCTATGGGAACCAAATATCGACATTAAAAAAAACCATTCTTGCCTTGTTGGTTAATTGTACATGAAGGAAAACAACAAAGACTAATGTAGAATGTATTGGGGGAGGTTGAGGAGACAATAAAGGCATACATGTTTAACCCAATGCATTGGAATAGCATTAATATATTTTTTTTTGGAAATACGTTTGGATTGACTAACAAATTGACAATGTTGTTAACCTTTTTTCTATTTTGGCAAATATGTATGTTTCACAACTTCCATGCTCTTCACCTTTTTAACTTTTGCCAGTGCCACACTTTCTCCTTCATAATCTTCAGCAGCATCATCTTTCTCATCAAATTATTCTTCATCTTCACCTTCTTAATCTTCTTCTTAAACTTCTTGCTATTCATGTTTTTGTTTACATTACTCATATTGTTATTATTAAACTAATTAATCTTCTTCATATTCAAATTCTTCATCTTCTTCCTCTTCATCTTCTTCATCATATTCTTATTTGTGACAGAGATTCCTGTACTTGTAATCTGTAAAAGTATGAATTGTTCATCCTTCCGTTCTTGCTGTCACAAAAGATTTAAATTACAACAGTATTTGTCCGTGTTCAGTTTAGCCTGCAGCAGCAGGCATTTTCCAGGGGCACCACGAGGAGGAACGGACTCCCCCCCATACACTGCTTAGTCTTCTTCTGCTTAGAATTTAGAGCATATATTTTGCTCTTCATTTTGGTCTTATACTTCATTTCTTCTGCTTTTTGATCTTCTGCTTATTGTTCTTCTGTCTCTTGTTCTGTATCTTGTAGTTTGTCTTAACTTCTTTGTCCTGTTGGTGATCTTCTTCTGGGTAATCTTTTATTTTTTCTTTGTGATGGTGTTCAGGCTGGTTGGCTTCATGCTCGTCGTCCTTGTTGTCGTCATCTTCTTCTGGGTGGTCTTTAAGGTCGTCTAATTTCCGAGAACCAGCTGACGTTACTGGAACCCTGACGGGTATCAGATGGAGCAAGAGACAATGGAAGTAACGAGGACCAGCTGACTGTGCTGGAACCCGGAGGGGCAGCAGAAGGAAAAGAGGCAATGTCACAACCGAGTACCAGCTGACGTTACTGTGACACGGTTACTAAGCAGGAGGTACCTGTGCTCCAAAGCACTACCAAGGACCAGCAGACGTTGGTGGAACTCGGATACGGAGATGGAGGCACCTAGGCCAAAGGCACTGGGGAGAGACCAGTTGAGGTACTGGACCCCGACAGGTAGCAGAAGTGAAAAGAGGCAATGCAACACCGCAGTTACCGACTGACGTTACTGTGATGTACTAAGCATGGATACCGGCCTCCCAAACCCACAGCACACATAGGACCAGCAGGACTTGAGTGGTAACCCGGGAAATGAATGGACGGCACACTATGAGCAAATGAGCACTGCAGGAAACAGTGTCGGTACTGAACCCTGGCAGGGTCAGTACCCTGAATAAAGAGGCAAGACAAACTGTGTACCAGGTGAGTTCAGTGGTAGAAGGATTTAACATAACAGGAATGGAACACGTGCCAAACAGTATTACTAAAAGGAAGCAAATTCTCGGATACGGAGATGGAGGCACCTAGGCCAAAGGCACTGGGGAGAGCCAGTTGACGGTACTGGACCCCGGACGGGTAGAAGAACGCACCCATGAAAATGTAAGTTGACAGGACGCAAGCCGTCCGCAGTTACCGAATCACACAGTCCTACAGTGGGTGCTTGTCCTATTGTCACAATGGAAACCGCCTTTATTTACATATCCCACAGCACACATAGGAATCACCTAAACTGCAGGCACCATAGAGTCGGCTAACCCGAATGCAACACGACAGCACAACTTATTGGAGGATAATTGACGTTCACACTGCCAGGAAACAGCTGTCGTGCTGTAACCAGGCTGGCCAGGAGTCAGTACCCCTGCCAATTACTTACGAGCAACAAATGGCGGTGTTGTAGCCCAGGGAGTAGAGTTCAGGTGGTAGAAAGATGAACATAACAGGAGACATGGAAAACGTTGCCAAACAGTTATTTAATCTGAAAACGGTCAGGCAAATTCAGGTGAGATCCATGCCTTGTTCATTTTCAGAAAAGTAAGCCGGTCTACATTCTCTGAGGATAGTCGCATGCGACGGTCTGTTACTACACCACCTGCAGCACTAAAGACACGCTCAGATAATACACTGGCAGCAGGGCAAGCCAGCACCTCCAATGCATACTGGCTAAGCTCTGGCCATGTATCCAACTTAGAGACCCAAAATTTGAAAGGGGAAGAGGCATCTGGGAGTACACTTAGAGGGAAAGCCAAGTAGTCTGTCACCATCTTACGGAAACGTTTCTTCCTGGTGACTGGAGCCGTCTCGGATGGTGTAGACCTTGCTGGCGCTGTCACAAAACTTTGCCACATTTGTAACATACAGCTCTTGCCCTGTGCAGAGGCGCTGCTTCTGCTCCCTCTTGTTGTAGAGGTGTCTACACTGCCTCGACGCACAGAGCTGCTTTGTAAAGCAGTAGAGCAGCAGCAGCTCTCTCGGCTGGAATGTACAACAGTATGGATTGCACCAGTGTGTCTTGGTACTCCTGCATTTTACGGTCCCGGTTCACCGGTGTGATGAGGGTTTGTAAGTTGTCCCGGTAGCGAGGGTCTAGGAGGGTGTACACCCAATAATCTGACGTGGTGAGAATGTGGGCGATGCGGCGGTCGTTTCTCAGGCACTGAAGCATGAAATCAACCATGTGCTGCAGACTCCCAACTGGCCAACAAAGGCTGTCCTCTGGAAGAGGGTCATCTCTGCCTCCTCTGCATCACCCCACCCTCGCTCTACATACTGACTAGAGCGTTGTGTACCTCCCTCTGTAGGGATTTCTTCCTCCTCCATTGACTCCTCCTCCTCCTCACAAAGTGAGCCCTGCCCAGCCCTTGTGAGGAACCACGTTGCGATGACTGTCCTGAAGGTAATTGAATTTGTGACTCCTCATCCTCCACCTCTTCCAAAACCTCTTCCTTTAGTGCTTTCAGTGATTTCTGAAGCAGGCAGATAAGGGGGACAGTCATGCTGACTAGTGCATCATCTGCACTCGCCATCCGCGTTGAGACATCAAACGCACGCAAAACATCGCAGATGTCCTTCATAGAGGCCCACTCAGTAGTGGTGAAGTGTGAACCGCGCAAATTGCGAGTTGATTGCGCCTGTTGCAGCTGATACTCCATTACTGCTGACTGCTGCTCACACAACCGCTCCAACATATGTAACGTGGAATTCCACCTGGTGGGTACGTCACATATGATGCGATGTTCAGGAAGGCGAAATCTGACTTGCAGAGCTGCAATGCGCGATCTGGCCATGCTGGAATGTCGCAAGTGAGCGCACTCTAGGCGGACCTTGTGCAGCAGTGCATCAAGATCCGGATAGTCCCTCAAAAAACTCTGCACGACCAAGTTGAGCACATGTGCCAGACATGGTATGTGAGTGAGGTTGCCAAGGCCCAGAGCTGCCACCAGATTTCGGCCATTGTCACACACTACCAAGCCTGGCTGGAGATTAGCTGACAAAAACCACACGTCGCTCTCCTGCTTGATGGCATCCCAGAGCTCCTGCGCTGTGTGGCTTCGATTCCCCATGGAAATTAATTTCAGGACGGCCTGTTGACGTTTGGCCACGGCTGTGCTCATATTGGTCGCAACAGGTAAGCGTTCACGGGTCCATGTGGAGGTATAACGTGACGGCTCGTGCAGCGATGATTCTGAGGAACTGGAGTAGGAGGAGGAATCAATGTGTACAGACTGGATTCCTGCAATCCTTGGAGTTGGCAGAACACGTACAGCGCCACTGGCAAGATCTGTACCCGGCTCCACAACATTGACCCAATGGGCAGTGAGGGAAAGGTATCGTCCCTGGCCATGGGTACTGGTCCACGCATCGGTGGTCAGGTGGACCCTGCTACTGACGGCGTTTAGTAGCGCATGTTTAATGTTTCCCTCGACATGTTTTTGCAGAGCAGGGACAGCTTGCCTGCTGAAATAAAATCGGCTTGGCACATTATATTGTGGGACTGCCAATGCCATAAAGTTCCTGAAACTGTCAGTCTCCACCAGCCTGAATGACAGCATTTCAAGGGACAGGAGTTTTGCAATGCCAGCATTCAGAGCCTGTGCTCGTGGATGGTTTGCCGAGTATGGCCGTCTTTTATCCCATGCCTGTGGTACCGATGGCTGTTTTGTGGTCTGGGAGTGTGACGATGACTGTGAACTTGCTGCTGTGGGTGGAATAACATTTGTCTATGGACAACAGTGACCGAGGTTCTTCCATGGAGATCCTGTGAGGAAGCCGAACCAGGTGTGTGTGAGCTGGAGGTAGAGGCTCCAACACGACCTGAAGATGTAGGTGCTGCTGTAGGTTGGCCTACATCTCCAGTGTGTCTTTGTAACTCAGCTACGTGCTTTGTCCGTACATGTTTCCACATATTTGTGGTATTCAGGTTACTGATATTTTTACCTCTTTTAACTTTTGCTTACACAGCTTGCATTGAACATAGCAAATATCATCTACAAGTCTGTCAAAAAAGGACCACGCAGTGCAAGTCATGGGAGCGCCAATTTTGACATTTCTAAGAGAACTGCTCCCAACAGGTGCCAAACTGGAGGCTACAGGCAAGCGAGTCTGCAGCCTACCTCTCCCTCCTCTTTGTACCGTTGGGCCAATCTCTTCCTCAGAGCTGCTCCCACCACCTTCCTGTTGCTCACGCCATGTTGGGTCTCGGACTTCATCATCTCCACTACCCTCTTCCAACACCTGCTGCTGTTGGATGG